>ML662447.1:11471154-11629286 GCA_007570785.1 Antilocapra americana
GACATGGAAGCAACCTAGATGCCCATCAACTGACGAATGGATAAGAAAGCTGTGGTACATATACACAATGGAATATTACTCAGCATTAAAAAAAACATTCATTTGAATCAGTTCTACTCAGGTGGACGAAACTGGAGCCTATTATCCAGAGTGAAGTAAGCCAGAAGGAAAAACAACAATACAGTATACTAACGCATATATATGAAATTTAGGAAGATGGTAACAAGAACCCAGCATGCGAGACAGAAAAAGAAACGCAGACGTATAGAAGAGACTCGTGGACTCTGTGGATGAGGGCAGGGGTGGCATGATAAGGGAGAATGGCAATGAAACATGTTAATTATCATATGTGAAATCAATCGCCAGCCCAGGATTGATGCTCGGGGCTGCTGCACCGAGATTTCCCGGGGGGAGGGAGGAGGGAGGGAGGAGGGAGGGTGTTTCTGGAGGGGGAGCATATGTAAACCCATGGCGATATCATGTCATTGTATGGCAAAACCAATAAAAAAAAAAAAAAAAGAAAGAAAAAAGGCTTATTAAATGACAAAAAAATAAAAAAGGGAAAAAGAGCAGCTATAAAAGGAAAGAAGAGAAATAAAAAGAAATAAAATGGAAAATAAAATAAGGGAGAAAGAGGCGATTAAGAAAAGAAAATAAAAATAAAGAATAAAAATAACGGGGTTATAGGGGACTTAAAAATTTTAAAAATAAAAATATAAAAGTAAAAATTAAAAAATAGTATAAAAAAGTTTTAAAAGTTTAAAAGATGGTCCTAGTAAAATTATATCTAAGGCTTTCTCTGGTGCTGTTGTGTACAGTGAGGGGTCAATTCATTTTAAGATAGTTCCTTGGTCCGGCTTGTACTTCTCACGGTCTATAGACTCCTTTCTATGCAGGCTGTGCCAACTGCAGGGATTTAATCTGTCAGTTGCTCCTGTCAGTTCCAAAGCCGTTCCCTCTGCTTATTTTAGCGTCTTCTGTTTGCTGGTCTATTCAGCGCTCTGGGGTTTTTCCCCCGCTCCCGGTGTGTGCGCTTTCCCCGCCCCCTCTGCTCAGGCTCTTGGTCGCCTCACGGGAGCAGCGTGAGATGGCAGCTGCGGCTGCTTTCACTTCCCAGGGCCGAGCTGCCCGGCCTGGTTGGGGCCTTCTCTCCAGCGTGAAGTAGCCGCTGCGGCTGCTAGCACTTCCCAGGGCCTAGCTGCCCAGCACGGTTGGGGGCTGCGACTTCTCCCCTCCCCCGGTCCAGCCACTTGGTTTTCTCAGCATGCAGCTGGGTGCGCCTTCTCAGGTGTGTGGAGCGCAGATCTCTGGCAGCGCCAGTCCAGAATCCCCAGAAGTCTTGGTTAGCACCTAATTCTGCCTGCGGTTTGGCAGTGGAAGCCTCCCTGGGCAGCATTGCGCCTGGTGCTCTCCAGCGGGGGCTGGGCGGGTCTGCAGCCCGCAGCTGCCCAGCTCCACCTGGCCACCCTGCCTCTCACAGTGGACCGACTCCCTGCCGCCCTTTGTTCTGTGCCTGGGCTTGGTGGGGGCTCTTCCTCGGGAAAGCTGCCTGCAGTCTAGGTTGCTATCTCAGGTTAGCTCCCTCAGGCTCCCCCAGGCGTTTAGTCCCAGTCCTCTCCCAAAGCGCGGCCCACCCCTCCCTGAGCAGTCTGCACTGGCTAGTGGGGGATGGGGCGCCCGGGCCGCCCCTCCGCTCGGAGTTGCAGTTAGAGACGTAATCTGGGGGGCTTAATTATTTATCTGTTTTTACTCCCGGTTATGTTGCACTCTGAGATTTGCCACAGATCCGCTGGGGAGAATGTTTCCTGGTGTTCGGAAACCTCTCTCTTTTTTGAGACTCCCTTCCCTGGATGGATCTCTGTCCCTAACTCTTTGCCTCTCTTTTTACTTTTTTTTTTTTTGGTCCTACCTTCTTTCGTCGGCAATGGGCTGCCTTTCTGGATGCCTGATGTCCTCTGCCAGCATTCAGATGTTGTTTTATGGAGTTTGCTCCGTTCTTAAATGTTCTTTTGGTGTACTTATTGGGAAGAGAGTGGTCTCCCCGTCCTATTCCTCCACCATCTTAGTTCCCCCTCAGTAATATGCTTTCTGTATTTCTCCTTTGATAACATATTTTAAGGTCTTTTATCCATTTTTTAAAAAAAAAAACTGAGTTGTTTGTTTACTATTGTTGAGTTTTAAGAGTTCTTTGCATATTTTGATAATAGTACTTTATCAGATGTTTATTTTGCAAATATTTTCTCCTAGCCCATGTCTTGTCTCCTAATTTTCTTAACATTGTCTTACAGAAAGTAAGTTTTGAATTTTAATGAAATTCTGCTTATCAATTATTTATTTCATGGAATATGCTTTGATATTGTAGCTAGATAGTCATTGCCATACTAAAATCATCTAGGTTTTCTCCTATGTTATATTCTAGGAGTGGGCCAAGAGGAGCTACCCCACGTCCAACGAGCTGTGGCTGCACAGGCGAGGCGGGCCGAGAGGAGCTACTCCTCGTTCAAGGTCAGGAGGGACTGCCCTGAGGACATACCCTTCATCCAAGGTAAGGAGCAGTGGCTGCGCTTTGCTGGAGCAGCCGTGCAGAGATACCCCACATCCAAGCTAAGAGAAACCCAAGCGAGAGGGTAGGTGTTGTGAGAGGGCATCAGAGGGCAGACTTACTGAAACCATAATCACATTAAACTAGCCAATCTGATCACACAGAAAACAAAAGAATGGGAAAGACTAGAGATCTCTTCAAGAAAATTAGAGATACCAAGGGAACATTTCATGCAAAGAGGGGCTCGAAAAAGGACAGAAATGGTATGGACCTAACAGAAGCAGAAGATATTAAGAAGAGGTGGCAAAAATACACAGAAGAACTGTTCAAAAAAGATCTTCATGACTCAGATAATCACAATGGTGTGATCACTCACCTAGAGCTAGACATTTTGGAATGTAAAGTCAAGTGGGCCTTAGAAAGAATTACTACAAACAAAGATAGTGGAGGTGATGGAATTCCAGTTGAGCTATGTCAAATCCTGAAAGATGATGCTGTGAAAGAGCTGCACTCAATATGCCAGCAAATTTAGAAAGTCTTTTCAGTAAATATAACTTGGAAACCTTCCAAATATAGTTGGAAACAAACCTATAGTTGGGAAACCTATGGGAAAAAAACAATTAGACTATACTGTTTCCAAATAGGAAAAGGAGTATGTCAAGGCTGTATATGGTCACCCTGATTATTTAACTTATATGCAGAGTACATCATGAGAAACGCTGGGCTGGAAGAAGCACAAGCTAGAATCAAGATTGCTGGGAGAAATACCAGTCACCTCAGATATGCAGATGACACCACCCTTATGGCAGAAAGTGAAGAGGAACTAAAAAGCCTCTTGATGAGAGTGAAAGAGTTGGCTTAAAGCTCAACATTCAGAAAACTAAGATCATGGCATCCCACCCCATCACTTCATGGCAGATAGATGGGGAAATAATGGGAACAGTGGCTGACTTTATTTTGGGGGGATCCAAAATCACTGAAGATGGTGATTGCAGGAAATAAAAAAATTCCTACTCCTTGGAAGGAAAGTTATGACCAACCTGGATAGCATACTAAAAAGCAGAGACATTACTTTGCCAACAAAGGTCCATCTAGTCAAGGCTATGGTTTTTCCAGTGGTCATGTATGGATGTGAGAGTTGGACGGTGAAGAAAGCTCAGCACCGAAGAATTGATGCTTTTGAACTGTGGTATTGGAGAAGACTCTTGAGAGTCCCTTGGACTGCAAGGAGATCCAACTGGTCCATCCTAAAGGAGATCCTTGGAAGGTGTTCATTGGAAGGACTTATGTTAACACTGAAGCTCCAGTACTTTGGCCACCTGATGCAAAGAGTTGACTCATTGTAAAAGACTTTAATGCTGGGAAGGATTGGGGACAGGGGAAGAAGGGGATAACAGGGGATGAGGTGGCTGAATGACATCATCGACTCGATGGACATGGGTTTGGGTAGACTCTGGGAGTTGGTGATGGACAGGGAGGCCTGGTGTGCTGCAATTCATGGGGTTGCAAAGAGTCGGACATGACTGAGCGACTGAAATGAACTGAACTGAACTGATATTCTAAGAGTATTATATGTTTACATTTTACATATATATCTTTAATCCATTTTGAGTGAAGTCTTGTGAAGTCAGTAAATCTATTCTATATTCTTTTTTTCTTTTTCTCTTTTGGCATGTTAGATGTCAGTTGTCAATTGTTTATTGCCGTTTGTTGAAAAGACCTAATTGTCCTGCCTTTGCTCCTTTGTCAAATATCATTTAGTTTATTTGTGGGAGTCTAATGCTGAGCTTTCTATTCTATTCTATTGATCTGTTTGTCTCTTCTTTAACCAATATCACTTGATTACTGTAGCTTTATAGTAAGATCAAAGTCAGATAGCATTAGTCCTCCAATTTTTTTCTTAAAATATTTGTGTTGACTATTCTGAGTCTTTTGCTTCTCTAGACATACTTTAGAACCAATTTGCTAATATCCACAAAGTAACTTGCTGGAATTTTGGTTGAATTGTACTGAATCAAGCTGGGATGTACAGCATTGAGTCTTCTTATCCTTGAACATGGGAGAGCTCTCCCTTCATTTTGTTCTTTAATTTCATCCAACAGAGCTTTGCAGTTTTTTGTATACAGCTCTTGTACATATCTTGTTAGATGCATACATTAATATTTTGGGTGTTTTTACTGCTAATGTAAATGGTATTGTGGTTTCCATTTGAAATTCCTTTTGTTTATTGTTGTTATATAGGAATGTGATTGACTTGTATATTATTAAACTTATATTGAAATCTGCTATATTGCTTACTAGTTCTCAATATTGTGAGGGCCCTTCTGTCATTGTGTCCCTTGGGAGTTTTAAATTTTAAGACTTCTTTACACTAAACTTCCAGCAATGCGTCAGTTATAATTCAAATTTGCCTGCCCTGACTTTGGTTCCATTGGTACTTTCAGCTTATGAGTCTCTGCTCTATTAATCCTACCTTCACTCCATGTGCTCACCTGTCTGTAGCTCTACTCTTTGGAGTAATGGTTTGCTTTGTGCCCTCCCCTCTCTTAGAGATCTTAGAATTTTTATAGATTTTTTTTTTGTTGGTCTAGTTTTTTTTTACCTATTGTTAGGATTAAGTGATAACGTCCAAGTTCCTTACATGAGGAACCAGAAACTGAAAGTTGCAGCATTATTATTTTAAGGTAGAAACTTGAGAACAGACTAGACACTAACATTGCCTAGAAATAGATGATAGTTTCAAAAATTATGTTACATTCATATAAAGTTAATATTAGTCACTAAAACAAGGTTGAGAAACTATTTTAATTATATGAGAATACAATAGTTTGCTATATGAACATTTCAAAAATGTATATTCAATATGTTTCCAACTTTTGTCACATATATAAATAGAAGAAATGTTTCAAGAATTAAAAATTATCATAATTTCCAGTTAGGATTTTTTTTCTTTATATTTTTTCTATCATTTTTAAAACATTATACCATTTAAAATGAAAATCTACTTTGCAATATACTCTTGCTTTCATTAAATTCAAGTTTAAAATTAATGAGAATATAAATTAAAATTTCTATATGCCTTAATATAAAAATATTATTTTAAGAAACTATCAGTCTCATAAAATATTGTTTAGCCCTTCAAGACTTGTTTAATCACAATGTTAAAGTAGAAATAAGAATAACTCAATATAAAATACATAATCCAGCTGAACTTAGGCAAATTAAAATTTTTAAGTGTCAAAACTATGTTTAAAGCCCTGGTCATTGCATATGTAAGCCTGCTTAATTTTCATACCACACTTTTAAGACATTAAAAATGTCAGCACAGTATTGAATAATGGTCTTAGAGGAAGACTGCCAGACAAGAGAAAGAGAGTTAAAAAGTGAGACTGTCCTAGTTTCTGGTATTTAGTAGCAATCATACTACAGTCTCTTAGTCTGGTCTTGAGAAAATAGAACAAGAACGGAGAGCTTAGTCAACATCTCTTAGTTCTTATAAAGAGTTGTTTAAGAAAGTTCCAAGGAAATGTAACCTGTAGGTCTGGGTTTATTGGAGTTTTTTTGTTTTCTAAAGGTGATTTAGGCCAGAGGTTTGCAACTCTTTTTTGAAATAAGAGTATCAGAACTATCCTAAGTCTTTACACCATAAATCAAGAATTTTTAAAAAATTGAAGTTGCATCATGCTTCAGTTGTGGCCATAGGTGAAGAGAAGGGCAGGTTTTATATCAATACACTTGCCTTTAATTTCTAGACTATCCTTCTTTTACTTTAGTGTGGTTTTTTTTTTTGCTATTGATTCTTTAAGAATGATAAAACTCGTCATTTCCCTACCAGTCTAACCACACAATGCTTTATGTGTCATAAATATATAGCCGAACCATAAAGGGTGAAAGCATAGGTTATAGTCTTTAATATTTTTACAAACTAAAGGTTTTTC
The DNA here is from genome assembly GCA_007570785.1 of Antilocapra americana. NCBI lineage: Eukaryota > Metazoa > Chordata > Mammalia > Artiodactyla > Antilocapridae > Antilocapra > Antilocapra americana. The sequence continues at coordinate 11,477,635 of ML662447.1, forward strand.
TGGGCTATAGTTTGGTATAGTCACCCTTGTTCTTGAACTGATGGATGCATTATAGTGGTATTCTTATAAAATTAAAAGGACCCCATGAACAATGGAAAGAAAAAATCAATACATTACATCAGTGGAACAGGGACTTAAAATCAAAGCTTTCTATTGAAAGACACAGGATTCTGTAAATGCCTTAGAAATTTCTCTTTATATAGTACTGCCTAATATTGCTATTGATTTTCTAAAAAAGAGCCTTAGAAACCCAAGGTACTTGGAGTATACTTCTCCAATTTTCCTTAGCTTGTGAAAGATTTCTTTCTGTGTTTTCTAACCACGACTTAAAATAATAGAATGCTTACCTTCCATTCTTACTTATTGCCACTTTATGAAGGAGGATTGACCTTCTGGCAGAAGTAAGAAGCAGAACAACACCTTATGGAGTAGTCTTCCCTGTTTGCTATACTTATTCAGCAATTCAGTAGGCTGAAGACTGAGTAATTTCTATGATATTTCAGACCATTTTCCTTTCTATATAATGAGCCTGACAGGAGGTAATTGGGCTAACAAAGATCCACAAGATTGCTTGTTTTCTTTACACTGACTATGTTCAATCAGTTGAAGAGATAACATTCCTTTATTATACCCCAGAATTTCTTAAGGAAACAGCCTCAACAATTTTTATTTACAGTTGTGTTCATTCCCTGATATATCATCTCTGTTCCTTACATTTTCTCACAAACTTTTGTCAAGACAGTTAACAAAGGATATGATTGATATTCTACCTATGATCAGTTAATAACTACTGTTTAATTAATTGAACTATTATATCCTATTATCATTAACATGTGAAAGAAACAATCCGGAAAAACTGTGCTTATTTCAGTCTTGAGGCCACAAGTGTAATTTAGCTCTTTTTGCCAATAACCAATGCAAATTTTTCTTCTTTATCACATTAATTTGAATAAATCAACCAAACACTTAAAATATATTCAAATACTTGCATCCATCAGTTTTTCTTACATCTTCCAAAGTCTTCTTACCAAATAAAATTATATATATATAGAAGTATTTTATATTATATTACTATTATTTTATCATTAGTCAAATAAATTGCCTCATTTATAGTTTTAAAATCCCATCATAATCATCCTCAGGTGAAACTGAAATGCAGGAACCATTTGTCAATGGAGAACAGTGATATTTTGTCAGTTGTGTACATCCTTTCCCATCCTTTTTAAATGAAATCAAATTCTAAATTTATCTTCTTTCTGTAGAAACTCTACTTTTAAAAGATACGCTTACAGTTTCTATCAAGATGAAGTCCTTTTTCTCTACTTCTGTGTGCTTGCTTTGAATATAATACTTTCAGTTTTGTCCTCTGTTTTCTAAAACTTCAGTTAGGTTTTAGTTAACTTATTCAAGTGAAGTGTAAAGACTAAGGTAAATATAACAACTTCATTAATAGCTTAATTCCTTCAAATTATTATCTACATTATCACTTGGGATAAGAGAAATGACTTTAATCCTAAAACTGAAAACCTGAATAATAAATGTTTAAACCATGAACTTCCAACAGAATGGCAGTCTTGATTATTATGGACATCATGTCCGTTCCTCACATGGTATGATGTTAGGTATATCCCATCCAGTATGTCACATTACCTTTAGTTATCATGTCTCCTAATACTCATTTTTTTCTGTGACAGTTTCTTAGACTTTCCTAGATTTTGATCACTTTGAAGTTTTTGAGGATTCCTGGCCAAATTGTTCGTAGAATGTCCCTCAGCTGATATATGTCTGATATATTCTCATAACTATAATGGGGTTGTGTATTTTGGGGAGGAAGTTAATAGATATAGGTTGTCATTATATCATATCAAAGGTATATATTATCAATATGATATATTGAGGTAAACCTTGACATAGGACTCACATAGCACTTGTCAGATTTCTCTTCTTACTGTTGTCCCCTAAGGCAACAATAAGTCATACCAGGAATCTAGCCTAGGGAGGCTAGTCTGATAGGTAGGTAAACTTAAAATTCTACAATATTCTTGTAATAAAATTGAATGTTTCTTTCTTCGTTAAACATTCTTATTATTGTAATTTCTTGATTAGATTCTAGAGTTCTGAAAATTTGGTTCTGACAGTTTTTACTACTTTAATCATTGCTATAGTGGATGGATGGAATTTTGGGGTTCCCTATTCCACTCCTTTAAGGTATGTTATGCCAAAATGAGCATTGTAGTATAGGGATAAGGGGGGAAACATTATAGATGTTCAGTAAATATTTGGAGAATTGGCATTGTAATTCTTAAACCATGAGTGAAGGGATATCATAAATAAGAAAAACTTTCAGTCTTGACTTGTTCTGGAAAATGTTGGGAAAGGATAGGTTAGTTGCATGATCTTTGGTGTCACTCTATGGATTTATCCCATGAAATGTATAGCATGACTCTCATTCTCTATCATGCTACTGAGCAATATCTTCTAGTTGTATAGTATTACCCCTTCTGCAGCAAAAAATTAGAAAGAAATATTTTCAGACAATGTCTGCTCCCCAGTTACTAACTCCTGTATATTATTGCATCTTAAAATTCTTAACAAAAAATCCTTACACCATATTGTAAAGAGGAAAATCTGCATTTGCTGGGAATTCTTCCCCGGGACTTGGCGGAGATGATTCTGAAAAGGACACAGACAGCCTTTGCAAGTACTGACAGTTCTTTATTTCACAGACACTTCCTTTATACTCAGAGTTCAAGGAAAGTGCATAAGCAAGTGGGTTCCCAGCACATACAAGGGAGATAATATTCTTTTTATCTCAGTTCTGTACACCAAACTCCCAACCACCCAAGTGCTCTTTCTCACGCCTCCCTTTGTAAATAAACTCAATGGCCGCGGGAAATGTTTTCCCCTATGGAAGATGTTCAAAAGAGTTTACAACATGACATGCTTGGGCAGTTGGCCCTTCGCCAATTCCCTGAGGACCTTCTCCTCTGAGCAGTCTGTGTTCAGCTCCTCAACATGCATTTACTAGAACACACAAGACAATCATTCTAGTAATATGGTGACTTCATTTCCAGGCACCTATAGAAAAATTGTTTAATGGAAATGGAATTGTTTAATGGAAAAATGAAGTAAATGACTTCTCCAAACTACTAAATCCTATCACTTTTCTAAACCAAGACTGAGTTTATATCTAGAAGAGAATATAGTTGCCAGTTTCCAGTTCTCTTGCTTATTATCTCTGAAACTTGTTATACCTGTGTTTGTGAATATTTAAATTACCCCTGCCTTACTATGCCATAATAAGGTATTTGTGCACATAAAATAAACATCTATATCCCAACCTATTTTTCTGAATCACACAAAGGACATTACATACATTTATGATAAGGTAATTCCAGAAATGACAATCAAGCACAATACTTTTCACTGCTTTATGCCATTTCACAATACTTTTCACTACTTTTCACTGCTTTATGCCATTTCATTAACAAATTTACATAGGCCTGGTAACGAATATTAGGATTCACCTCCTTTACTTGTTGCATTCCTTATCTCCCTGATTTTATGTTTAGTTGTTACTCCATTGAATTGCTTCCTTTGAAATACAATGCATTAAATTCCATAAATCTTAATCATTAAAATTATTCTAAAATTTAATTTAAACAATGTGAAAATGGCTGCTTCTACCAGACATCATGGTACAGTGAAAAGAGTAGTAAGTGCACTATTCTGTGGCTTCTAACATAGTCCATCAGAGGATTAACTCAAAGTACAGCAAACAATAGTTGTTTAGTTGCTAAGTCATGTCTGACTATTTGCCACCCCATGGACTGTAACCTGCAAGGCTCCTTTGTTCATGGGATTTTTCAGGCAAAATTACTGGAGTGAGTTGCTGGTTCCTTCTCCAGGGGTCTTCCCATCCCACGGATGGAACCTGTATCTCCTGCATGCATTTCTTGCATTGCAGGTGGATTCTTTTACCACTGAGCCACGGAAAAGCAAAACAATAGTTACTGACCATTTAATAAAAAATACCCACAGAAACCTAAATAAAATTATAAAATTATTCATACAATGCATTTTGGTAGCACTATGATAATTTCACAACTGAATATCTGTGATAAGAATATCTCTATATTTGAAATTCCAGTAGCTCTATAAATTATGAGTCTTTTAGAAAAAGTGACCCATTTAGAGATCACATTATTAGTGCTGGTGCATATTTTAAAATTTTATTCCAAGTTACCTGAATACTCTAAGAATATTGGTCTAATATTGCTACATGAACATTTTATGTACTTCTGAAAGTGTTCCTAGACCCAAAACTCAAAAGTAATTTCTCCCATGGCTACTAGTTACATTTAATCATCTACTTTAAAAATATTTCCTTGTGTATATTTCTCCTCCCCTCAAAAAATGAGCTAATTCCATTCTTTTATTATGCTTGCTTCATATTTATATTGTAAGTTTCTAACTTGTTGTCTATTATACTTCTATCAATCAGTAAATATTTTGAATGGATTCATCAAGGGATAAAGATGTCATCATTTTCTCTTTTATTTTATTGTACCCCTTCTCTCATTGAAGAGCATCTCTCAATTATCCTTCACTTGAAATGTGTTCAAAGGCTAATATTATGATAAATACTTACTAATAAGAATCACTTGAAGGGTTAGAATATTTAGATAACACCAGACTGAAGCCTGATGATTATTCAAAGAATTATATAAAATATTATTTTGATGCTGAGAAATGCAGAAGAGATTATAAATATAATTTATATATTATATGTATATAACATATATAATATGCAAAAGTGTATATAATGTCTATAATTTTTTACAATGGAAAGCTTGTCCTGGAATTAAAATATTAGCACATATGTAGTGCATTACATATTAGCAGATATGCAGTACAGAAGCTAAAACTATTGAGAATTGAAGTTTCCCTCAGATTATGAAATAAAATGAAGAATATGTTTGGATCTTCTTAAACACATCAACAGCAATCTAAAATAAGAGAATGGTAAAGGAGTTTTCATTGCTGGAAAATAGTAGTAAGGTTAAGGAAGTTGCATTTGTCCAGGAAGGCAAAACATTTGTGAAAGAGCAAACTACCTGCGAGTTTTGTGATAGCAGGGTGGGAAGAGGAAAAAATAAAATGTAAGATAATGTCGCTGTAAGTCTGTTCCATGCTCTGTCTTGCTTGTTAAAGTAATTAATTTAATGATGTACTTCCAGGAGGAAAACAAAAATATATCATTATTTTTAACTAAAGTTGTTGGTTCAGTGGGTTTTAACAGTGTGTATGATTTTTTTTTAAAATCAGTGTATTGATCTTTCTTAAAGATTTGTGGATTGCCTATGCCAACTTGCAGAAGGATAAAAAAATAATTCATCAACCTAGTGGTAGATTTATAGAAAGAGAAAAATATTTTGTTCAGTCAGACTGATGTGAGAAGAACAGTTGTCTCAGTTGATTTTGAGAAAGGGGCTATATCTAAGATATAATTCTACAGTATTAGAAAATGTAAGGACACTTTTGTGAAAATATAAAAGTTTCTAACTCTACATTTATGGCTTTCCCAAATAGTCCCCACTTTTAATCTCACCTTAGGGTGTGACTTTTCCATTTATGTACTATTTTTTCTGTTTTTATTTTGTTTCAGTTCAGTTCATTCATTCAGTTGTGTCCGACTCTTTGTGACTCCATGAATTGCAGCATGCCAGGCCTCCCTGTCCATCACCAACTCCTGGAGCTTACCCAAATTCATGTCTATTGAGTTGGTGATACCATCCAGCCATCTCATCCTCTGTTGTCCCCTTCTCCTCCTGCCCCCAATCCTTCCCAGCATTAGGGTCTTTTCCAATGAGTCAATTCTTCAAATGAGGTGGCCAAAGTATTGGAGTTTCAGCTTCAGCATCAGTTTTTCCAATGAACACCCAGGACTGACCTCCTTCAGAATGGACTTGTTGGACCTCCTTGCAGTCCAAGGGACTCTCAAGAGTCTTCTCCAACACCACAGTTCAAAAGCATCAGTTCTTTGGCACTCAGCTTTTTTCACAATTCAACTCTCGTATCCATACATGACTACTGGAAAAACCATAGCCTTGACTAGATGGACCTTTGTTAACTAAGTGATGTCTCTGCTTTTGAATATGCTGTCTAGGTTGGTCATAGCTTTCCTTCCAAAGAGTAAGCTTCTTTTAATTTCATTGCTTCAATTACCATCTGCAGTGATCTTAGAGTCCCCCCAAAATAAAGTCTGACATTGTTTCTACTGTTTCCCCATTTATCTGCCATGAAGTGATGGGACCAGATGCTATGATCTTAGTTTTCTGAATGTTGAGCTTTAAGCCAACTCTTTGATTTTGTTTACAAATTTTATGAGCCTATGTTTCTCTTCCTCCAAGTGAAGTAGGTAGGAACTGTTTTTTAGGTTGTCATTGTAGCATTTCTCATGCTGAAGGCTTTTAGTTCCACCTAAATGTTATTTTAATAAGACCAGCACTTGAACTCTCTGAGCCTCTATTACATTCTTCCTTTCTGTTGTTAATGAATTAAATAATAAACAAAAATGAACTTGTTTTGCTTTTTCCATCATAAATGAAAGAACAGGGTTGCTTCTGGGGCAGAAGGTGATTTTGAAGTTTAAGACAACTCTTTACAGTGTTTCCCCTGGAATCTTGGTATATGAACTTGCCCAAGTTCAGGACTTCTGGCAGTTTCTTGTTAAGTTCTGATTCCACCTGTAAGTAATAGCCACTAGTAGCAAATAATTCATTCTACAAAAAACATGTCCAGTTTCCATTGTATGGCATACCTTTAGTTGTTCCTGTTTACCAGCTTACTACTAAGAGCTCTCAAAGGGGGTATTCCTTGGAGAAAGACTAATTTGATTCTTAAAAAAAAAAACAAAAAAAACTTTCCTCTTGTGTGTTTGTATGTGTGTTTGTGAAACTAAGAAGAGATTGTTTAAACTTACTGAGTATTCCTGTAAATTCTCAAAGAAAGCATTCACTTTGTTCCTAAGCTCACCTCATTGTTAAAACTCAGAAATTTTTTGAGGAATATATATATTTTCAGGCATTGAGGTAATGCACTTTTAAGAATGAGGAAGTGAACATTACTAAAGAATAATGGAATTGTAAGATAACACTGATATCAATTTTTATTTTTAAGAAAATAGAATATTAATTTTAAGGCCCAAAGTTATGTATTTAGGAAATCACTTTAATACTATTCTACGATGTCCTTAAGGTCAAGAAATATTAGGATCAATAACAATAAATATTTCTAGAATTGATGTCCCTATGTATACTATTCTTCCCAGGTGGTTCAAGTGGTAAAGAATCCACCTGCCAATGCAGAAGATGTGGATCCCCTGCATAAGGACGTGGCAACCGAATCTAGTATTCTTGCTTGGGAAATACCATGGACAGAGGGGCCTGACAGGCCCATGGGGTTGCAAAAGAGTCATACATGACTTAGTGACTGAGGGTTTCCCTGATAGCTCAGTTGGTAAAGAATCTGTCTGCAATGCAGGAGACCCTGGTTCAGTTCCTGGGTTGGGAAGATCCCCTGGAGAAGGGATAGGCTACCCACTCCAGGATTCTTGGGCTTCCCTTGTGGTTCAGCTGGTAAAGAATATGCCTGTAATGTGGGAGACCTGAGTTTAATTCCCTGGGTTTGGGAAGATCCCCTGGAGAGGGAAATGTTATCCACTCCAGCATTCTGGCCTGCAGAATTCCATATGCTGTGTAGTCCATGGGGTCACAAAGAGTTGGACATGATTGATAGACTTTCACTTTCATAGCACAGGTAGGATTAGTGAATCATTATTTTTGATTCAAATTATTGATGTAAATCAGTAAATAGTGAGAAAATGCTATGTGATACCACTTTTAAAAGTGATGATAATACTATAGGAGATAAAATTTCTGCTATTAATGAATATGTTACATAGTTATAAACACTGGCTGTATACCTAAGAGGAAAAGGTGACTAATAATAATGATAACTCCATTCTTTTTACCCATACTAAGTATATGACAGGTACTATTCACACACACACATGTATGTATATATAATTCCCACAAAAATTAATTGACATGATCTACAGTTTGCAGGTAAGAAAACAGCAACAGTGTGATGTCAAGTAATTTACTTAAAGCTTCACAAGCCGTAAGTGTGAAGCTGAGATTTTTAACCTCATTATACAGCTTTGCCATTAGTGTTCAAAACTACAAGGCTATTCAGCATCTGAACATTTCACCCTTTTATCAAGAAATAATACAGAAACTATTGTTTTCTCCATTTTACAGGTGAGAGAACTGAGGCTTTGAGTATTTTGGTATTTGCTTGAGGTCATATACACAGTATCTATATAGTCTGAGTTGTATTCTCTGTTAACCTGTTTTGCCATAGATTATGGTAGAAGATTAACAAAAAATGTTATAAATCTGATTATTGTTGCTACTTTATATTACATGATAAACATTTTCAAATTTGTATTACTATATAAATGTAAGAATTCAGTGTGGGCTAGATGCTCAGAGAAACTACCCAGGGAAAAATGAGACTTGAGTCAATCCTATATGAACATATGATGTAAATTACTTTTTGATAAAATATTTTAACTTTGGGGAATCATTATATAAACACGTCTTCGGTTCAGTTCAGTCGCTCAGTCGTGTCTGACTGTTTGCGACCCTATGAACCTCAGCACTCCAGACCTCCCTGTCCATCGCCAACTCCCGGAGCTTACCCAGACTCATGTACATTGTGTGGATGATGCCATCCAACCATCCCATCCTCTGTTGTCCCCTTCTCCTCCTGCCCTCAATCTTTACCAGCATCAAGGTCTTTTCAAATGAGTCAGTTCTTTGCATGAGGTGGCCAAAGTATTGGAGTTTCAGCTTCAACATCAGTCCTTCCAATGAACACCCAGGACTGATCTCCTTTAGGATGGACTGGTTGGACCTCCTTGCAGTCCAAATGACTCTCAAGAGTATTCTCCAACACCACAGTGCAAAAGCATCAATTCTTCAGAGCTCAGCTTTCTTTATAGTCCCAACTCTCAAATCCACACAAGACTACTGGAAAAACCATAGCCTTGACTATGGGGACTTTGTTGACAAAGTAATGTCTCTGCTTCTTAATATGCTGTCTAGGTTGGTTATAACTTTCCTTCCAAGGAGTTAAGTGTCTTTTAATTTCATTGCTGCAATCACCATCTGAAGTGATTTTGGAGCCCTCCAAAATAAAGTCAGCCACTGTTTCACCATCTATTTGCCTTGAAGTGATGGGACCAGATGCCATGAACTTAGTTTTCTGAACGCTGAGCTTTAAGCCAACTTTTTCACTCTCCTCTTTCACTTTCATCAAGTGGCTCTTTAGTTCTTTTTCACTTTCTGCCAGAAGGGTGGTATCATCTGCATATCTGAGGTGATTGATATTTCTCCTGGCAATCTTGATTCCAGCTTGTGCTTCATCCAGCCCAATGTTTCTCATGATGTACTCTGCATATAAGATAAATAAGCAGTGTGACAGTATACAGCCTTAATGTACTCCTTTTCCTTTTTGGAGTTTGGACTCCTTATGGTCTGTTGTTCCATGGCCAGTTCTAACTGTTGCTTCCTGACCTGCATACAGGTTTCTCAAGAGGCAGGTCAGGTGGTCTGGTATTCCCATCTCTTTAAGAATTTTCCACAGTTTATTGTGATACACACAGTCAAAGGCTTTGGCATAGTCAATAAAGCAGAAGTAGATGTTTTTCTGGAACTCTCTTGCTTTTTCGATGATCCATTAGATGTTGACAATTTGATCTCTGGTTCCCATGCATTTTCTAAAACCAGCTTAAACACAGTCTAGCTCCGCTAAATTGCCACTAAAACCTCAAGCAGAATCAGTACCTCTGAACTGCTATTTCTCATGAATTGAAAATAGTTGAGTTTATTTGCTCATGTGAATGCAAACTGTGAATGCAAACTGATTCAGAATAGGAAACATTCTGTGAATGCAAACTGATTCAGAATAGGAAAAACAAAACAAACAAAAAGTTCATCTGTGATATACTTCTTTAAGTTTATCATTTTATGATATTTTCTGATTTCTCCTCCTCTATTTTTCATTTCTGTAGTTTCCCTGTTCTGCCTTCTTTTTGATTATTTGACTAAGAAACCATCATCAAAGAGAAACAGCAAACTACTGAATAGGAGAAAAATTTGCAAATCATGTACCTGATAAGGGGTCAATATTTAGAATATATAAAGAACTCATACCACTCAATATCAGAAAAACTAACAACCCAATTAAAAATGACAGAGGACCTGAATAGACATTTTTCCAAAGAAAACATATAGATGATCAATAGGTACATGAAAAATTGTTCACTATCACTAATCATCATGGAAATATGACTCAAAACCACAACGAGATATCACCTCACACCTGTCAGAATGACTATTATGTAAAAGATAAGGAATAACAAATTTGGAGAAGATGTGAAAAAAAGCGAAATTTTTTAATGCACTGTTGATGGGAATGTAAATTGGTGCAGCCACTATGGAAAACATGGAGGTTCAACAAAAATTTTAAAATGAAACTATCATATGATTCCGCTATTCCACTTCTGAGTATTTATCCAAATAAAAAGAAAACATTAATTTGAAAAGATTTATGTACCTCTTTGTTTATTGCAGCATTATTTATGATAGCCAAGATACAGAAACACCAAAGTATTCACTGGTGGATGGATGGATATAGAAGAAGTGACACACACACACACACACACAGTGGAATACTGCTAGCCATGAAGGGAATGTACTCCTGTCATTAGCAGCAATAAGGATGGACCTCAACTGTATTTTGGTCAGTGAAATAAGTGAGGTGGAGAAAGACAAATACCATGTGGTTTCCCTTGTATTTTGAATCTAAACAAAAGAACAAGCAATGTAAACAAAAACAAACTTATAAATGCATAGATACAGAGAACAGGTTAGTGATTACCACAGAGAAGGGGAAGGAGTTTAGGGGTAGGTTAAAAGAGTAAATGGGGTCAACTGTATGGTAATGGATGGTAACAAGACTTGTAGGGCCAAGCACGCTACGGTATATACAGATGCTGAACTTTAATATTTTATACCTGAAACATGTAATTTTTTAAGAAGTAAATTGTTGATACCTCCAAAAAACTGTTAAACATAATTTGATCTTTTGAAGTACAACTATAAAATAAACCTTCACAAAGTGAAATTTTAACTGAAGAACAAGATTATCCATTTTCCTGCTCCACATCTATTTCCTTCTCTTTCCATTGTTTAAATGGGTAGCAACTGTATTGAGTTTTATGATTAGAATTCCGTTTGCTAGTTGTATAACTTTATTACCACGATTTTTTACATTATGTTGATTAGGTTGTTATCTTTATAAATAGTACCCCACTTTATGTAGCCATCTGGGAATTTTATATTCACTTAACATTGTTTTTCTTTTTCTATTTTTATTGTAACAAATTCAGGAAAGCCTTTTTTCTTTACATTCTTGTGTTGGTTTTGCCATATACTGACATGAATCCGCCATGAGTATACATGTGTTCCCCTTCCATAACCTCCCCCACCTCCCTCCCGATTCCATCCCTCTGGGTCATCCCAGTGCACCAGCCCTGAGCACCCTGTATCATGCATCAAACCTGGGTTGGTGATTCATTTCACATATGATAATTTACATGTTGCAGTGCTGTTCTCCCATATCATCCCACCCTCATCCTCTCCCATAGAGTCCAAAAGACTGTTCTATACATCTGTGTCTCTTTTGCTGTCTTCAATCTTCTGTTCATTATTTGTTTTACAAGAATTCTTTTTTGATTGCAAATTAATAATATGTATTTTGTAAAAGCAAAGAAGTTATAAAATCTCAGAGACTTTGAATGATATTACTATGAATTGCATTGCTTTGTATTCTTATCTATTTTTGGCTTTTATATGTATCCCTACACATTTTTTATGGAGTTTATATGCTAAATTATATTGGAAGGAAAATTTTGCTTTTATATCATGGAATATTTTTCTGATTGAAAGGATTTTGGAGTCATATATCTATTACCCTCACTTAACAGTTGAGAAGATTCATGTCCAGAGAAGTGCAGTTACTTGGTGGAGGTTACGTAACTTGTCAGCAGGTTTTCCAGCTAAATAGCTTAATATTTTAAACTGTAATGGAAACTTATCACAAATCCATTCTTAGTGGAATACAGTTCTGTAAGGAACATTTATCTTGGAAATCATCTACTGGCTTTGTTTATACATCTACCAGTAGAAATATATATATTGTATGTGTGTATGTAAATATGTATATATATATGTATATGTATGTATGCACACACACATATATTTTTATATATGTATATATACACTACAGCATACCCAGAAGTTATTTACAAAATCAGGAAACATTATATAATGTTCTCTCTGGAAGTATATTTTACCTGAAAATATGCTTGTTGAAAGTCCTGGATTTTAAGATGCGATATGGGTGGTGTTCCTTGAGAGAAATCTTTAAGGTAAAAGAAGTCTCTGAATTTGACTTGAGAGATGTATTTGTCGTGCTAAGTGAACCGCTGTTGCTCTGGCTTTGATTAACCCCTTTATAAAGAACTCATCTGCTGCTAAGTGAAGTTGGTTGGACCATATATAAGAACAACATCCGGGCCAGAGGGAACTAAGATGGCGGAGGAATAGAACGGGGAGTCCACTCTCTCCCCAATAAATACACCAAAAGAACATTTAAGAACCGAGCAAACTCCATAAAACAACATTTGAATGCTGGCAGAGGACATCAGGCATCTGGAAAGGCAGCCCATTGCCGACGAAAGAAGGTAGGACAAAAAAAAAACAAGTAAAAAGAAAGGCAAAGAGATAGGGACGGAGATCCGTTCCGGGAAGGGAGTCTCAAAAAAGAGAGAGGTTTCCGAACACCAGGAAACATTCTCCCCAGTGGATCTATGGCAAATCTCAGAGGGCAACATAAACGGGAGTAAAAATAGATAAATAATTAAGCCCCCCAGATTGCGTCTCTAACTGTAACTCCCAGCGGAGCAGTGGCCCGGGCGCCCTATCCCCCACTAGCCAGCGCGGACTGCTCAGGGAGGGGCAGGCCGCGCGCTTAGGGAGAGGACTGGGACTGAATGCCTGGGGCAGCCTGAGGGACCCAACCGAGGGTGCTAACCGGAGATAGACCACTGGGTAGCTTTCCCGAGGAAGAGTCCCCGCCGGGCACGTGCACAGAACAGAGGGCAGCGAGGACCCAGGACTCGTCAGCTGCGCGAGATGGCCGGGTGGAGCTGGGCGGCTGCGGGCTGCGGACCGGCCCAGCCCCCGCCGGAGAGCGGCAGGCATTACGCGGCCCCGGCGAGGCTTCTGCCACCAAACCGCGGGCAGAATTAGGTGCTAACCAAGACTTCTGGGGATTCTGGACAGTCGCCGCCAGAGATCAGCGCTCCACACACCTGAGAAGGCGCACCCAGCTGCACGCTGAGAAAACCAAGAGGCTGGGCCGGGGGAGGGGAGAAGTCGCAGCCCCCAACCGCGCCAGGCGGCTTAGTCTTGGGAAGTGCAGGCAGCCGCAGCGGCCGCCTCACGCTGGAGAGAAGCCCCCAACTGCGCCGGGCGGGCGACCCAGAGCCTGAGCAAGGGGGCGGGGAAAGCGCACTCGCCAGGAGCAGGGACAAACCCCAGAGCGCTGAATAGACACTGAAGAGACCAGCAAACAGAAGATGCTAAAATAAGCAGAGGGAACCGCTTTGGACCTGACGGGAGCAACAGATTAATTCCCCGCAGTTCGCACAGACTGCATAGAAAGGAGTCTATAGGCTGAGAAAAGTACACGCCAGACCAAGGAACTATCCGAAAATGAACTGACCCCTCACTGTACGCAACAGTACCAGAGAAAGCCCTAAATATAATTTTACTAGGACCATCTTATAAATTTTTAAAAACTTTTTGTATACTACTTTTTTTATCTTTTTATTTTTATTTTTTTAGAATTTTTAAGTCCCCTATAATCCTGTTATTTTTTTCTTTACTTTTATTTTCCTTTTTTTAATCACCTCTCTCTCCCTTATTTTATTTTCCATTTTATTTCCTTTCTTTCCTTTTATATCTCCTTTTCCCCTTTTTTATTTTTAATTGAATTTTTTGTTGTTGTCGTATTATTTCTTATTCTATTTTATTCGTTATTTTTCTTTCTTTTTTTTTCTTTGTAAAAGTACTTTTGAGAATCCAATCTTTACTCTAGATTTGTAATCTTTGCTTATTAGTATTTGGTATCAACTTTGTATCTTTAAGAATCCAAGCTTCAATACCCATTGTTACTTGGGAGTGAGATCACTGGCTTGACTGCTCTCTCCCCATTCTTGATTCTCCTTTTTTTTTTTTCCTCTTTCCCACCAAGTTACCCCTTTAATTTCCCCCCCAGCCTTTTTCTTCTCTACCAAACTCTGGGAATCTGTTTGAGTGTTACGAGTGGTGAAGAACACCGACATAACTGACCACTGGCTGGATCTGTCTCTGTCCATCAGACTCCCTCTTTTCTCTCTCTGGTCACTTCTGTCTCCTTACTCCCTCTTTTCCTCTCGGTATAACTCTGTGAACATTTCCGAGGGATCCAGGCTGTGGAGAGCACACAGGGAAGTAATCACTGGCCACTTCACTCTCTCACCATCTGATTCTTCTATTCTCCTTCTGGTCCATGCCATGTAACTCGGAGTATCTGTCTGGGTGTCCCTCACTGTGGAGAAACTACTCATCATTAAACTAGACATTCTACCATCATTACTGCATAGATGAAGGAGTCCTGAGGCTACTGGAAGACAGGAGGTTAAGCCCAGATCCTGAGAGTTCCAGAGAACTCCAGGGTCCAAGAGTTAATTAACTGATAGGAGCTCATCGAACTCCTCCATATCTAAACTGAAACCAAGCACCCCCCAAGGGCCAACAAGCTCCAGAGTAAGATATACCAAGCAAGTTCTCCAGAAACACAGGAACATAGCCTGTGTTTCAATACAGGAGCTTCAATACACATGTTGTCCAAGGTCACACCAAGCCCACCGACATCTCGCAACTCTTTACTGGACACTTCATTGCTCCTTAGAGTGAGGAAACCCAGATCCACCCACCAGAACACCACACAAGCTTTCCCAACCAGGAAACTTTGACAAACCAAACATCCAACCCCACCCATAGTGAGGAATCCCCACAATAAAGGGACAACACAGCAAGATAAACAAGATGAAAAGGCAGAGAAATACCCAGCAGGTAAAGGAACAGGATAGATGTCCTCCAGACCAAACAAAAGACGAAGAGATAGGATGTCTACCTGATAAAGAATTCCGAATAATGATAGTGAAAATGATCCAGAATCTGGAAAATAAGTTGGAGTTGCAGCTCAATAACCTGCAGGCAAGGATTGAGAAGATGCAGGTAAGCTTTAACAAGGACTTAGAAGAAATGAAAAACAGTCAAAATACAATGAATAATGCAATAAATGGGATAAAAAACACCCTGGAGGGAACTAACAGTAGAATAACAGAGATAGAAGACAGGATAAGTGAGGTAGAAGACAGAATGGCAGAAATAAACGAAACAGAAAGGAAAAATGAAAAAAGAATTAAAAGAAATGAGGACAATCTCAGAGACCTCTGGACACTGTTAAACGCACCAATATTCAAATCATAGGAGTCCCAGAAGAAGAAGACAAAAAGAAAGACCATCAGAAAATTCTTGAGGAGATAACTGTTGAAAACTTCCCTAAGTTGGGAAAGCAAATAACCACTCAAGTCCAAGAAACCCAGAGAGTCCCAAATAGGATGACCCCCAAGCGGAACAGCCATAAGGGGAATCCCATAAGGATAACAGGTGATCTCTCAATAGAAACGCTTCTGGCCAGAAGGGAATGGCAGAACATACTTAAAATCATGAAAGAAAATAATCTACAATCCCGATTACTGTACCCAGCAAGGATCTCATTCAAATTTGAAGGAGAAATCAAAAGCTTTTCAGACAAGCAGAAGCTGAGAGAATTCAGCAACACCAAACCAGCACTCCAATGAATGCTAAAGGATCTTTCCTAGATAGGAATCACGGATGGGGTATATAATCTCTACCCAAAACAATAAAGTAAATGGTAACGGGATCATACTTATCAATAATTACCTTAAATGTAAACGGGTTGAATGCCCCAACCAAAGGACAAAGATTGGCCAATTGGATACAGAAACAAGACCCCTATATATGTTGTCTACAAGAAACCCAACTCAAACCTAGGGACACATATAGACTGAAAGTTAAAGGCTGGAAAAAGATATTCCACGCAAATAAAGACCAAAAGAAAGCAGGAGTGGCAATACTCATATCTGATAAAGTAGACTTTAAAATAAAGGCTGTGAAAAGAGATAAAGATGGACATTACCTAATGATCAAAGGATCAATCCAAGAAGAAGAAATAACAATTATAAATATATATGCACCCAACATAGGAGCACCGCAATATGTAAGGCAGATGCTAACAAGTATGAAAGGGGAAATTAACAACAACACAATAATAGTGGGAGACTTTAACACACCACTCACACCAATGGATAGATCAACTAAACAGAAAATTAACAAGGAAACTCAAACTTTAAATGATACACTAGACCAGTTAGACCTAATTGATATCTATAGGACATTCCACCCCAAAACAATGAATTTCGCCTTTTTCTCAAGCGCACACGGGACCTTCTCCAGAATAGATCACACCCTGGGCCATAAATCTAGCCTTGGTAAATTCAAAAACATTGAAATCATTCCAAGCATCTTTTCTGACCACAGTGCAGTGAGATTAGATATCAATTACAGGAGAAAACCTTTCAAAACTTCTAACATATGGAGGCTCAACAACACACTGCTGAATAACCAACAAATCACAGAAGAAATAAAAAAAGAAATCAAATTATGCATAGAAATGAATGAAAATGAAAACACAACAACCCAAAACCTATGGGACACAGTAAAAGCAGTGCTAAGGGGAAAGTTCATAGCAATACAAGCTCACCTCAGGAAACAAGAAAAAGTCAAATAAATAACCTAACTTTACACCTAAAGCAACTAGAAAAGGAAGAAAGGCAGAAGCCCAGGGCTAGTAGAAGGAAAGAAATCTTAAAGATCAGGGCAGAAATAAATGCAAAGGATACAAAAGAAACCATAGCAAATATCAACAAAGCCAAAAGCTGGTTCTTTGAGAAGATAAATAAAATTGACAAACCATGAGCCAGACTCATCAAGAAACAAAGGGAGAAGAACCAAATCAACAGAATTAGAAATGAAAACAGAGATCACAACAGAAAACACAGAAATACAAAGGATCATAAGAGACTATTATCAGCAACTATATGCAAATAAACTGGAAAATTTGGATGAAATGGACAAATTCCTAGAAAAATACAATTTTCCAAGATTAAACCAGGAAGAGATAGATAATATTAATAGACACATCACAAGCACGGAAATTGAAACTGTAATCAGAAATCTTCCAAAAAACAAAGCCCAGGACCAGATGGCTTCACAGCTGAATTCTACCAAAAATTTAGAGAAGAGCTAACACCTATTCTACTCAAACTCTTCCAGAAAATTGCAGAGGAAGGTAAACTTCCAAAATCATTTTATGAGGCCACCATCACCCTAATTCCAAAACCCAACAAAGATTCCACAAAAAGAAAACTACAGGCCAATATCATTAATGAACATAGATGCAAAAATCCTTAACAAAATTCTAGCAAATAGAATCCAACAACACATTAAAAAAATCATACATCATGATCAAGTAGGCTTTATCCCAGGGATGCAAGGATTCTTCAATATTCACAAATCAATCAATGTAATACACCACATTAACAAATTGAAAAATAAAAATCACATGATTATCTCAATAGATGCAGAGAAAGCCTTTGACAAAATTCAACATCCGTTTATGATAAAAACCCTCCAAAAAGCAGGAATAGAAGGAACATACCTCAACATAATAAAAGCTATATATGACAAACCCACAGCAAACGTTATCCTTAATGGTGAAAAACTGGAAGCATTCCCCCTGAAATCAGGAACAAGACAAGGGTGCCCACTCTCACCACTACTTTTCAACATAGTTTTGGAAGTCTTGGCCACAGCAATCAGAGCAGGTAAAGAAATCAAAGGAATCCAGATTGGAAAAGAAGAAGTAAAACTCTCTCTGTTTGCAGATGACATGATCCTCTATATTGAAAACCTTAAAGACTCTACGAGAAAATTACTAGAGCTAATCAGTGAATATAGCAAAGTTTCAGGATACAAAATCAACAGACAGAAATCCCTGGCATTCCTATACACTAACAGTGAGAAATCAGAAAGAGGAATTAAGGAAACAATTCCATTCACCATCGAAACAAAAAGAATAAAATACTTAGGAGTATTTCTACCTAAAGAAACAAAAGACTTATATAGAAAACTATAAAACACTGATGAAAGAAATCAAAGAGGACATAAACAGATGGAGAAATGTGCCGTGTTCGTGGATTGGAAGAATCAATATAGTGAAAATGAGTATACTACCCAAAGCAATCTATAGATTGAGTGCAATTCCTATCAAGCTACCAGAGGTCTTTTTCAGATAATTAGAACAAATAATTTCTCAATTTGTATGGAAATACAAAAAACCTCGTATAGCCAAAGCAATCTTGAGAAAGAAGAATGGAACTGGCGGAATCAACCTACCTGACTTTAGGCTATACTACAAATCCACAGTCATTAAGACAGTATGGTACTGGCACAAAGACAGAAACATAGATCAATGGAACAGAATAGAAAGCCCAGAGATAAATCCACGCATCTATGGACACCTTATCTTTGACAAAGGAGGCAAGAATATACAATGGAGAAAAGACAACCTCTTTAACAAGTGGTGCTGGGAAAACTGGACAGCCACTTGTAAAAGAATGAAACTAGATCACTTTCTAACACCATACACAAAGATAAACTCAAAATGGATCAAAGATCTAAGCATAAGACCAGAAACTATAAAACTCCTAGAGGATAACATAGGCAAAACACTCTCTGCTATAATCCAAAGCGGGATACTCCATGACCCACCTCCCAGAATATTGGAAATAAAAACACGAATAAACAAATGGGACCTAATTAAAATTAAAAGCTTTTGCACAACAAAGGAAACTATAAGCAAGGTGAAAAGACAGCCTTCAGAATGGGAGAAAATAATAGCCAATGAAGCAACAGACAAACAATTAATCTCAAAAATTTACAAACAACTCCTGCAGCTCCATTCTAGAAAAATAAACAACCCAATTAAAAAGTGGGCCAAAGAACTTAACAGACATTTCTCCAAAGAAGATATAAAAATGGCTAACAAACACATGAAAAGATGCTCAACATCACTCATTATCAGAGAAATGCAAATCAAAACTACAATGAGGTACCACTTTACACCAGTCAGAATGGCTGCCATCCAAAAGTCTACAAGCAATAAATGCTGGAGAGGATGTGGAGAAAAGGGAACCCTCTTACACTGTTGGTGGGAATGCAAACTAGTACAACCACTATGGAAAACAGTGTGGAGGTTCCTTAAAAAGCTGCAAATAGACCTGCCATATGACCCAGCAATCCCACTGCTGGGCATATACACCGAGGAAACCAGAATTGAAAGAGCCACGTGTACCCCAATGTTCATCGCTGCATTGTTTACAATAGCCAGGACATGGAAGCAACCTAGATGCCCATCAACTGACGAATGGATAAGAAAGCTGTGGTACATATACACAATGGAATATTACTCAGCATTAAAAAAAAATTCATTTGAAGCAATTCTACTCAGATGGACGAAACTGGAGCCCATTATCCAGAGTGAAGTAAGCCAGAAGCAAAAACAACAATACAGTATATTAACGCATATATATGGAATTTAGAAAGACAGTAACGAGAACCCAACATGGGAGACAGCAAAAGGAACGCAGATGTATAGAATAGACTCGTGGACTTTGTGGATGAGGGTAAGGGTAGGATGATATGGGAGAAGGGCATTGAAGCATGTTAATTATCATATGTCTAATCAACCGCCATCCCAGGATTGATGCTCGGGGCTGGTGCAGCGAGATTTCCCGGAGGGGAGGGAGGAGCGAGGGGGGTTCCGGAGGGGAAGCATATGTAAACCCATGGTGATATCATGACCATGTATGGCAAAAACAATAAAAAAAAAAAAAAGAAAGAGACACGTGTACCCCAATGTTCATCGCGGCATTGTTTACAATAGCCAGGACATGGAAGCAACCTAGATGCCCATCAACTGACGAATGGATAAGAAAGCTGTGGTACATATACACAATGGAATATTACTCAGCATTAAAAAAAAATTCATTTGAAGCAATTCTACTCAGATGGACGAAACTGGAGCCCATTATCCAGAGTGAAGTAAGCCAGAAGCAAAAACAACAATACAGTATATTAACGCATATATATGGAATTTAGAAAGACGGTAACGAGAACCCAATTCCCACTTTTGCGAGGCACTGGTGAATTTCTGAAGGAAGCAAGTGAAAGGTAAAATGAATATGCAGAAGGAGAGCAGAGACAGACTAAATTCACTTAGAATTAAAAATAGCAACTGGGAAAAGTAGAATAGTTTTTTCTGTCCACTAATTGTCTTAGGGATTGGTTTCTAACTTTGTTTTGTTTTTCTAAGCTTGCATTATAAGGCTTCATATCATTATCTTTTTCTTTTTCTTTTTTAGCGATTAGATCAGGTAAGAGACATATGGTTGTTGCTGTCAGGTGCTTTCCTGGAAGATGACCTTCACTGATTCTCTATACCTGTAGGGTTCTTGACTAGCTGAGTAAACTGATGCTGCTGTATGATTGTTAACTAGATTATATCTAGAAATTTTTAGTAGGAGCCTAATTATTATTTTACTCCTTTTCAATGTTTTCTGTAGTACTTACAACACAGAGTCTATGATTTACCTCTGCACTGTGTATATGTGAATGTTCTGAACCAAGGGTCAAATGCAGAGCATTATTTAAATATGTTCTATCATGCAGTAATGCATAAGGATTACAAATGAGCA
Organism: Antilocapra americana; assembly: GCA_007570785.1. Classification (NCBI taxonomy): domain Eukaryota; kingdom Metazoa; phylum Chordata; class Mammalia; order Artiodactyla; family Antilocapridae; genus Antilocapra; species Antilocapra americana. The sequence continues at coordinate 11,498,780 of ML662447.1, forward strand.
AAGATCCTACTCAATGAAAAGGAATAACATTTACATTAACAAGATTAATAAATTCTTAAAATTTCAGCCACACAAAAATAATAAAATGCAATGGGATTTTCAAATGTTAAATAAAACATCTGTGCTCAATACACCATTGCTCCAAGCTAAAGCAATCTTTCTGTGGAAATCAAAGGTAATAGTAAAAGAATGCAGCTGTTCAGCCAAGTGGTCCAAAGCACAGCTGCTATGGCTGTTTTCCTTAAAAGTCCTCTGAACTTGGTGTTTTAAGGAGTGTGATACATTACCTATCACCATGCAATTTAATCTTTGGTGTCATGTTAATCTGTCATGTGCACACTAAGTAGTGGATGTGTGATTTAGATATATCTAATTTTCATCAATACAGACGCCTGAGAATCATTCTTGATACCTCCTCCTTCCTCAAACTTGGGCATTCCAGTAATCATCATATTCTTCTACTTCGGCCTCCTATATAATAATCACGTTTCTATTTCCACTTACCAAACAACTGTCTAAACAACAATTATCCCTCACCAAAACTCTTGCTATTCACTATTTGAAAGAGAAAGTGTTAGTTGGTCAGTCGTGTTCAACTCTGAGATCTCATGGACTGTATCCTGCCATGTTCCTCTGTCCAAGGAATTCTCCAGGCAAGAACACTAGAGAGGGTAGACTTTCACTTCTCCAGGGGATCTTCCCGAATCAGGGATTGAACTCCAGTCTCCTACATTGCAGGCAGATTTCTTAACCATCTGAGCCACCAGGGGATCTAGACTAGTTTTAAATTGATCACTCTCAAAGCAGAGTGACACATGTGGTCCCACTTGCTAAATGTACCAATTGTTTGATTTAGTTCTATTTATTTATTAACAGAGGTATGTTATATATTAACTGTTTAGGGTTTCCATACAAATTTGTGATAAAATTGATAGTTTAAAATATCAGAAATGTATTTTCTGGAGTCAGAAGTCTATACTTCCTTCTTGCCTCTTCTAGCTTCTTGTGGACAAAGACGTTCCTTGGCTTGTGTCAGCATCACATCAATCTATGCCCCTCTCTTAATGAGATCTTCTCCTATGTGGGTTTTTCTCTCATTTTCTTCTCTATAAGAAAACATGTCCTTGGTTTTAGGGCACACCTTAATCTAGGATGACCTCATCTCAAGATTCTTATTTACATATGCAAAGGCCCTTTTTCAAACAAAATCACAATCAAAGGTTCAAGGGTCATACTATTTTCATAGATTCAGGATCTAATTAAGTGGTAATAGCTTTCATCTTTTGTTTTCAAGTTTGGCTTTCTGACATTAGGATTATTGAAATACCGCTTATGCTTGGATTTAAACCCTACCAAGATTTAAGTCTTGCCTACTCTTGGGTCTAAATTCTTACCACAAATGACTCACTGATACATATTCAGTATAGTCAGAAAAACAAATTGTGACAAAAGAAGTTTATCACTATTGCTCTCATAAGAAGACACACGGCATTGAAAAGAGCTTTATGAACTCTGGACACATTGCAAGATGATGAAATATGGAGAGCGGAGAGTTGAATAGTAGTTCCAAGGAAAGATGAAAGGAGTGATGAATAAATGAACTTCATCTTGTTTTCATTTGTTCTCTGACTTTGTCCTTTCATTAAAACACGTCTAAATGCCTCCATCAACATTTTTAAGATTTTGTAGAGACACAAACCCATTACAAGTAATAGACAATGATTTCAGGTTAATCCCAACCATCAAAGATCATTTGTAAATTTTTTTCCTAGAAATATGATGCCAGCCTAGATTGATAATACTTTCCCATCTTGCCTTTTCATTTTCTCTCCAAATATCTTCTTAAGGATTTTTAAAAAATCTCATGTAGACACTTAGATCAATAGCTGTTAACCTTTACCTAGTACACTATAACTTATTTCTTACTAAAGAGTTATATGGAAAACAAGATTTCACCAAATACTCCATTGTTTCTAAATATTATATGTTAGGATTTTATTCTTTAAAAGACATTAAACAACACTATCTTATGAAATATACAATATAAAAAAGTATTTTCTCTGTACGACACAGGATAGAAAACACAGAGATTAGTGAAATATGGGTAAATAGCTTATCATAGGGAAAATGAACCTATACTGTGATGGTCATTAATAAGTTTAACAATTTTATTTATTTTTCTTGAGTAGAAATGATGTATAGGCTAATAACTGTGAAAATAAGAAACATAAAAATTTTACTGATGTGACAGAAAAATGCTAAAATGAAAACATATCTTTTTCTACTAATTTTATATACTTCCCAGATATAGACCATCACCAGTCCTTTATAGAACCAAGGCTGTAGCATAGCTTGTGAACTATGCTTGCCCATTACAGAGGGAGCTAATGCATTTTCCCAAAGTATGGATTCCATTTCTGTTGTGCATCATAGCAGTTTTTTTTTTTTTACATTTGATATATATATATATGTATATATACACATAAAATATGTGGCAATATGTAGAAAAACTCAATTTAAATTTGGTTCTTTGGTTGATTTTTGTCATACTTGTTCAGTTCAGGTCAGTTCAATTGCTTGGTTGTGTCCAACTCTTTGCGACCCCATGAAATGCAGTTGCTAGGCCTCCCTGTCCATCACCAACTCCCAGAGCTTACCCAAACTCATGTTCATGGAGTCACTGATGCCATCCTTTGTCATCCCCTTTTCCCCCTGCCCTCAATCCTTCCCAGCAGCAGGGTCTTTTCCAAGGAGTCAGCTCTTCCCATCAGGAGGCCAAAATATTGGAGTTTCAGCTTCTACATCAGTCCTTCAAAAGAACACCCAGGACTGATCCCCTTTAGGATGGGCTGGTTGGATCTCCTTACAGTCCAAGGGACTCTCAAGAGTCTTCTCCAACACCACAGTTCAAAAGCATCAATTCTTTGGTGTTCAGCTTTCTTTATAGTCCATCTCTCACATCCATACATGACCACTGGAAAAACCATAGCCTTGACTAGACGGACCTTTGCTGGCAAAGTAATGTCTCTGGTTTTTTATATGCTATCTCGGTTGCTCATAACTTTCCTTCCAAAGAGTAATCATCTTTAAATTTCATCACTCCATCTGCAGTGATTTGGGAGCCCCCAAAATAAAGTCAGCCACTGTTTCCACTGTTTCTCCATTTATTTGCCATGAAGTGATGGGACTGGATACCACGATCTTAGTTTTCTGAATGTTGAGCTTCGAGTCAACTTTTTCACACTCTTCTTTCACTTTCATCAAGAGGCTTTTTAGTTCTTCTTCAGTTTCTGCCATAAAGTTGGTGTCATCTGCACATCTGAGGTTATTGATACTTCTCCAGGCAATCTTGATTCCAGCTTAGTGTTTCTCATGATGTACTAAGCATATAAGTTAAATAAGCAGGGTGACAATATACAGCCTTGATGTACTCCTTTTCCTATTTGGAAACAATCTATTCTATGTTCAGTTTTAACTGTTGCTTCCTGACCTGCACACAGGTTTCTTTTTTTTTTTTTTATTAAACATTTTTTTTATTAGTTTTGCCAAACAATGACATGATATCACCATGGGTTCACATATGCTCCCCCTCCATAACCCCCCTCCCTCCTCCCTCCCCCCGGGAAATCTCGTTGCACCAGTCCCAAGCATCACACACACACAGGTTTCTTAAGAGGAAGGTCAGATGGTCTGGTATTCCCATCTCTTTCAGAATTTTCCACAGTTTATTGTGATCCAACAGTCAAAGGCTTTGGCATAGTCAGTTAAGCAGAAATAGATGTTTTTCTGGAAATCTCTTGCTTTTTCGATGATTTGTCTCATGTTGGCAATTTGATCTCTGGTTCCTCTGCCTTTTCTAAAACCAGCTTGAACATCTGGAAGTTCATGGTTCATGTACTGTCGATACCTGTGTTGGTGAATTTTGAGCATTATTTTGCTAGCTTGTGAGATGAGTGCAGTTATGCGGTAGTTTGAGCATTCTTTGTCATCACCTTTCTTTGGGATTCGAATGAAAACTGATCTTTTCCAGTCCTGTGGCCACTGCTGAGTTTTCCAGTTTGCTGACATATTGAGTGTAGCACTTGCACAGCATCATCTTTTAGGATTTGAAAAAGCTCAGCTGGAATTCCATCATCTCCACTAGCTTTGTTCATAGTGGTGCTTCCTAAGGCCTACTTGACTTCACATTCTAGGATGTATGGCTCTAGGTGAGTGATCATACCATCGTGATTATCTGGGTCGTGAAGATCTTTTTTGTACAATTTTTCTGTGTATTCTTGCCACCTCTTCTTAATACCTCTGCTTCTGTTAGGTCCATACCATTTCTGTACTTTACTGAGCACATCTTTGCATGAAATGTTCCCTTGGTATCTCTAATTTTCTTGACGAGATCTCTAGTCTTTCCCATTGTATTGTTTTCCTCTATTTCTTTGCATTGATTGCTGAGGAAAGCTTTCTTATCTCTCCTTGCTATTCTTTGGAACTCTTCATTGAAATAGGTATATCTTTCCTTTTCTTCTTTGTTTTTCACTTCTTTTCACAGCTATTTGTAAGGCCTCCTCAGACAGCCTTTTTGCTTTTTTGCATTTCTTTTTCTTGGGGATGGTCTGGATCCCTGTCTCCTGTACAAAGTCTTTGGTCTTTCTAACTAATCAGATTTGTGCTAATTTCAATAACCAAATTCTATATTATAGTTCATATTTAAATCATTACTAACTTTTGTCTTAAAAACCAGATTATTAACTAGTGATCCATGATTCATTCAGTGTGTGCTACACTAATTCGCTTCACTCTTGTCTGATTCTTTTTGACCCCATTGACTGTAGCTTATCAGCCCCCTCTGGAGAATCATGAGATTCTCCAGGCAAGAGTACTCGAGTGGGTTGCCATTCCTTCTCCAGGGGAACTTCCTGATCCAGGGATCGAAACTGGATCTCTTACATCTCCTGCATTGGCAGACAGGTTCTTTACCACTAGCGTATGCCTCCTTTCCTTCTGTCTCTCACCTATGTTGCTTTTAAAAGATACACACACATCCTGTGTGTGACCTGACCCTGTATAAATTTCTAAAATTAATGAGACCTGGATAGACATTGTTACAAATGGATTTGAGGTTTTCCTCTTCCCATATCTTTAGAGAGCTGGTAAGTGAGTTTCCTTTATTTTTTGAATATTTTATTCACTTAGAACTCAAAAATGCAAATAAAAGCCAAGCAGGTTACTTTGTTTATTTCTTGAAGAAATGCAAGAGAGTGGGGAAAATGTATGCTTGGGATAAATGCTCAAGATATAAAAATAAACCATCATTCAGAAAATGAGTCTCTTGAAAGATCACACATTTGTTGGAAATAGTTTCTTGTGTGGATTTAAAGTAAATTTGGTGTTTGAATGATCAATTGTATTATATGTATATAGTAGAAGAGAAGTGAAAGGCAGGGGAGAAAGGGAAAGATAGAGTTCTGGAGAATAGCTAGGAGAGATAAGAGGGACTTCTTAAATGAACTACCCAAAGAAATAAAGGAAATCAATAGAATAGGAAAGACTAGAGATCTCTTCAAAAAAATTGGAGATATCAAGGGAATACTTCTTGCAAGGATGGGCATGATAAAGGACAGAAATAGTAAGGCTCTAACAGAAGCTGAAGAGATTAAGAAGAGGTGGAAAGAATACACAGAACTATACAAAAAAGTCTTAATGACCCAGATAACCATGATAGTGTGGTCACTCACCTAGAGTCAGACATCCTGGAATGTGAAGTCAAGCAGGCCTTAGGAAGCATTACTATAAACAAGGTGAGTGGAGGAACAGAATTCCAGCTGAGCTATTTAAAATCCTAAAAGATGATGCTGAAAAGTGCTTCACTCAATATGCCAGCAAATTTGGAAAACTCAACAGTGTCCATAGGACTGGAAAGATTCAGTTTTCATTCCAATCCCAAAGAAAGTCAATGCCAAGTAGTGTTCAAACTACTATACAATTGCACTCATTTCACATGATAGCAAGGTCAAGATCAAAATCATTCAAGTTAGGTTTCAGCAGCATGGAACTGATAATTTCAGATGTATAATCAGGGTTTAGAAAAGGCAGAGGAAGCAGAGATCAAATTGCCAGCATCTTTTGGATCATAGAGAAAGCAAGGGAGTTCCAGGAAAGCATCTAATTCTTCTTCATTGACTGCATTAAAGCCTTTGAGTGTGTGGATCACAACAAATTGTGGACAATTCTGAAAGGGATGGGACTACCAGACTGCCTTACCTGTCTCCTGAGAAATGTGTATGCAGATCAAGAAGCAACAGTTAGAACTGGACATGGGAAAAAAAAAAAAACTGGTTCAAAATTGTAAAAAGGAGAACATCAAGGCTATATATTATCACCCTGCTTATTTAACTTCTTTGCAGAATACATCTTGCGAATGCTGTGTTAGATGAATCAGACACTGGGTTCAAGATTCCTAGGAGAAATATCAGAATCCTCAGATATGCAGATGATACCACTCTAATGGCAGAAACTGAAGAGAGGTTAAAGAGCTTCTTGATGAAGTTAAAATAGGAGAGTGAAAAGCTGGTTTAAAACTCAACATTCAAAAAACTAAGATCATAAAAAAAAAAAACTAAGATCATGACATCCAGTCCAATCACTTCATAGCAAATAGAAGGGAAAAAGTGGAAGCTGTGACAGATTTTATTTTCCTAGACTCCATAATTACTGAGCCCAGAAATTAAGAGACACTTGGCATGCTGCAGCCCATGGGGTAGCAAAGAGTTGGACAAGACTGAGTGACAGAACAACAACAACTCCTTGGAAGGAAAGGTATGAGAAACCTAAACAGTGTATTAAAAAGCAGATATATCCCATTGCTGGCAAGTGTCCATATAGTCAAAGCTATGCTTTTTCCTGTAATCATATACAGATGTGAGAGTTAGACCATAAAGAAGGCTGAACACCAAAGAATTGATGTTTTCGAATTGTGGTGCTGGAGAAGACACTTGAGAATCTCTTGGACAGCAAGGCAATCAAACCAGTCAATCCTAAAGGAAGTCAACCCTGAATAGTCATTGGAAGAACTCTTACTGAAGCTCTAATACTTTGATCACCTGATGTGAAAAGCTGACTCATGGAAAAGCTCCTGAAGTTAGGAAAGACTGAAGGCAAAAGGAGAAGCGACAGCAGAGGATGATATGGTTAGATAGCATCACCGACTCAGTGGACATATTGAACATTGTCCAGAAGATAGTGAAGGACAGAGAAGCCTGGCGTGATATAACATAGCCTGTGGTGTTAAGGAGTCAGATATGACTTAGTACCTGAACAACAAGAACCAATCGATTAGCTATGAAATAGTAAAAATAAATATAAGATAAAGGCTTTGGCAACCCACTCCAGGATTCTTACCTGGAGAATCCCACGGACAGAGGAGCCTGGCAGGCTACAGTCCATGAGATCACAAAGAGCTGGACACGACTGAAGTGATTTATTTAGCAAGCAAGCAAAGACTTTGAGGTCAATATACTATTCTGCCTTGCTTCCCAGCCAACTTTATAAAGACTTGATTTCATTGGGATTATCCAGATAATATCACCTTGAAATAATCATACCTGAGGTTTTATTTCCAGGTTATCATAATCAGATTTGGTGAACGAAATCAAGAGCCCTTTACATTATATAGAATGGTGATAGATCTTGTCAGAATTTGTTGTTTTGCTTTATAAATTAAGTGCTTACTTGATCTGATAAGTGGACAAAGCCTCAGTAGAGATAATACTACAGCCTTAGTTTTGTGACTTGAAAATATTAATGCTCTAAGAAGTGCTACATTACTTCAAATTGAAGGACAATACCAGGTTACAGTTTTTGTCCAGAAGTTAAAGAATGGGTAAATATTCATTAGGGAAACCATCACAAAGTCTAAAATTGTTTCCAAAAACAGAATGAAATCAATGAAAGGATACTAAGGTCAATGAAGAATGTGATACTTATAATTTATTTAGAAAGGTTACATTTTATTATCTTAGCCAAATCCTTATAAACTTGCAGTCTAGGGTGTCCTGATATTATTTTAATCAGATGTCTTCACAGCAAAGGAAAATAAAGGATTACTATATTTGGAGGTAAATCCAAGGGTTAAGAGTCTATAGAACTAAATTTAACCTGACAGGACAAAATACTAGTTTGTTCTGAAATGTTAGGGTTTCATAGAATATGAAAATGTATGAATACAGGAACATTTCATCTAGAAGTAGCACTTAGTAGCAGAAATACATTTATCCTAGGAATACAAAAAATAAAAATCATATATTTAAATACCAAAAAAATATATCAGAAGCTGTAATGTGCAAGTTTCTTTCCTAGATGATGCATGTTCAGTCTCCCCGTTGTGTCTGATTCTTTGCGGCCCCATGGACTGTAGCTCGCCAAGCTCCTCTGTTCTTGGTATTATTCCAGCAAGAATACTGGAGTGAGTTGCCCTTTCCTCCTCCAGGGCATCTTCTCTACCCAAGTGTCGAACTCATAGTCGCCTGCAGCTCCTGCATTGGCAGGCAGCTTCTTTACCACTTAACCACTTGGAGAGCCCTTCTAAGTGGTAGGGGAGATTTAAACAAAGAAAAAATCTTGAGAGCCTATAAACTTTATGATAGTTGGTTTAGAAATTAAATACACAAATATATGAAAACTAAATATAAGTAAAATTTCATAAGAAGGTACTACATAGATAACTATCTTGACTTCATAAAAGAAAAACTCAGATGCTCACATACAAGGGAAAGCAAAGTGTTACACCGAAGGAAAAATGTTTTTGGCATCAACATTACAAGAGAAAACAGGCAGTTGGATAACTTCATCAGGTATCTAATATATGTGTCTACAATCCTCCTGCTAACAGCTATCACTTTAGACAGTTTAACTGTAATCAACTTGTTTTTACTTTTTCACAATATTCTCAGACTTTAACAAAAGACAGCTTTACAATAGCATGTCACCCTTATGCATTATGTGACATTCATCTTCCTTAATAAAGCTTTGTTCTATTCATATTCATATTTCAGCAATGAAACTAGGTATCCATGTAAATTAAATATTTTTATTTAAATTGTCATCTAGAAGCTAATCTGTTTTAATGAATATTATTATACAATGTCCTTTCCTGTCCTCTCCACAATGAAATTATATCTGTAAGAGGAAGAAAAATAAACTGGAAATTCAGAGACACAGAGTTCAGCTTTCCCCTGAAAACTGGTTTGCAGCTGGGAATTTTAAATGCCAGATAAAAACACTACAGAGAATGAAGACAACACACATGTGAGAAAATATCTAAAAAGAAGTATAAGGTTTGTGTATCAAATGACAGAAAACAAAATTTCTTTTCTTTCTATTTGGCTTGGGGGACAACTTGTAACATTAGTCTCCCAAGGAGAAGAATGTAGAAGAAAAGCAACTCAGCAAGGAATACTGAGAACTATATTCTGAGGTATAGAGGTGCTTTGGAACTGCTGCGTTTAGCAGTGAGCAATTGTTTTGAAACAGTATCTTGACCACATTTAAACTTTGTGATTTCTAAATTCCAAGATAGTGCCTAGTCCAAAGTGATCTCAAATTTCTACTAAGCTGAAAAGAAGTTACGGAGTTCTAAATTCTTAATACTCTTGATAACGCTGTTTCTCTGGACTTTATGTGCTTGGGAAGCTGTCGATCTTTGGCATATGTTTATGGTGATTTGTAGTAACTAAGTCTTAAATTTATCTTTTAATCTGAGCCCCTTCCCAGCAAAGGTTCCTTCCTAAATATGTTAGTAGCATATAGGTGTGAAAAGAAATTAACATAGATCACTTTAATCCAGGAACACAGGTCTTTCATTCCTAAAATACAAAGCAAGAGAGTCCTCAGGCAATAACAGAACAACTGTTCTCATGGACATATCTAGCTCTTACATCTCATTCTAGAATGGTTTTAATAAGCCTCTGCATTGCCTCTTCTATATCAAGTCTGATATATATCTGCATTCTTCCCACATTGGGTTAAAAAGTGAAATATCAAATCACTAAATATTGGGCACATCCAAAGCAAGAGCTTGCTCTGAAAAGCTGTAGATTTTCAATGATTATATGTTTTAGATTTGTCATTCTAAGAAGAGGTTATCACTTTGGTTTTAGTGTCTAACCTCTCGTATCACTCTGAGCTCACAGCTCTGAACTTGTCTTTTTATACCTCTAAAATAGATCTAAAAACATTTTCTACCCTCTGGAAAAATAATATCCTTCTACCAGAAGGACAAGGAATATCTGATTTCTAATATTTCTGCCCCTCTGAAGTTTACTGATGCCAGTGGTCACAATTAAACATTTCTTCTCAAATCTTTGTGTGTGTCTATGTTGTTGCTGTTTTGAAACACCAGGGCCAGCATAGTAAAATAACCATTAACCCAATGTGATTGTTTTCTTTTAAATAGTGGGAGATGTTTTGTAACAAAAGATATGTCAACTAATGAAGTCAGGTTTTATATTTTCTTCTTTTTCTGCACTGTGACTAACATTCAGTCATAATATAACTAACTTTCTCTAGTTGTTTTACCTATTTGTGGTATTTAAAAAAAAAAAAAACACCCTTGATTTCAAGAAGCAAAGTAGGGACGTCCTCATGGTTCAGTGGTTAAGACTCCAGGGACATAGATTCGATCCCTGGTTGAGGAACTAAGATCTCAAATGCTCCACAGCAGCGCCACCCACCCCCTCAACAAAAACAAAGCAAATGTTCTCTATTTTAAGCTCTTTCTTAACCTGATGTTTCCAAACAACAATAACAAATTCAGTATTTACAATCTCTTTCAGAGTTAATGTCCTCAGTGACAGTGATTCCAAATGAATATAAATGATAAGTACTTCAAATTGAAATTCAAGGTAACTTTTGGGGCTTGGCAAATTCACCCTATTTTGTTTAACTGTCCAAAGCTCTTCTTTATGAGGTGAGATAAAAGTCTTCTAAAAGTATAATGATTATTAATTGTTGTTTTTCTTTGAGCATCCCTCATTTCAAGGCAATCTATTACTTCATGGCAAGGCTGCCTCATTTGTTCATAGGTATAAATAAAAGATAAAGGCCTTCATATGGTCCATTCTTTATTTTCGTGATGTTTTCTTTCACTCTATTATTTTGTCATATCGTCTCAGGTCTGTTTGATTTGTCTGTACGGAAGCAATGTTTATAATCCATTTTATTTAGCTGTTTTTTTGTACAGTATATTTTGTATGAAGAACATTTTATGAGTGTGGCATAAGTCACCTTGGCCTAATAAATGTTTTATTGAAAAGAGTTCTATCACTCATAATTCTATTTAGAAAATAGTGCTTTTGAGATTAGACATTAAAGGTGAATTTCACCTCTATAGTTCTTTGTCTTATATTTTGTTTTGCTTTTTTCCAGTTTCTTAATTATAAAATTCAGGTACAGTCTGTTTTTTTTTTTAAACTGAAGAAACTGTAGAGGTATTTATATCTTCCAAAGTAAAGAGTGAGAGAAAAAGAAAGAAAGAAGGAGATAGAGGGAGATTTAAAAAACATAATCAGAATGTGTATCTTTAGCAGTTGTTAATGAAACCTCAAAATCTTAAGAATGAAAGCCCTGGACTTAGACTGTCCAGATTACTATCATGACTCCATCACTCAATATCTCTGCTATTTTCACAAAGTCAAATAATTTCTGTTATTCTAGGTTTTCTCTTCTCTAAACAGGAATATCTCTCTCATATTATTTTTAGGAGTAAAACTTGATATAATCCATGAAATTATTTGGTACAATACTTGAAAGAGTAAATTCTCCCCAAGTTAGTTATTGTTAACATGTAGCAAGGAAAAGAATACTGGCACTTTTAGGTCTACATGAACTTCTTTCTTTTGATGGTGGATGTGAAGGAAGTACAGTGATGACTAAACTTCATTGCCAAGAATAGGAATACACTTTTGTTACATTCCAGCTTTATAATTAAATGTGACATGAAGTAAAATTATTTAATCTCTTGGGCACCAACATCCCTCATTGGTAGATGCCTCATGGTCAATGTGTTGGTAAGGGTCACTGAACAGGAGCCTAACAGGAACCACTGCAGAAATGGATTAACAGTGTCTGTCATGACAAAGCATGATAAATTGAAATAAAAGTTCAGTGTGTTTGCTCACTGTGTTTCAGACATGGTTGTTTCTCTTGCAGTTTCTTCCCATTCCAGGTCACTTTGATGGAAAAAAGAAATATGAACAGTTGCTCACTAATTATAGATGTTCTTTAGCATTTGTCTTGGAGAGGAAACAAAAACAAAACAGAGGAAAAAATACAGCCTAACTTCTTGTTATTATTGCTATTCAGTCGCTAAGTTGTGTCTGACTCTTTGTGACTCCATGGACTGTAGAATGCCAAGTTTCCCTATCTTTCACTGTCTCACAGAGTTTGATCAAATTCATGTCCACTGAGTTGGTGATGCTATCTAACCATCTCATCCTCTGCCATACGCTTCTCCCTTTGCCTTCAATCTTTCCCAGGATCAGGGTCTTTTCCAGTGAGTTGACTCTTTGCACCAGGTGGCCAAAGTATTGGAGTTTCAGCTTCAACATCGGTCCTTCCAATGAATACCCAGGACTGATCTCCTTTAGGATGGACTTGTTGGATCTCTTTGCAGTCCAAGGGACTCTCAGGAGTCTTCTCCAACACCACAGTTCAAAAGCATCAATTATTCAGTGCTCAGCTTTCTTCACAGTCCAACTCTCACATCCATACATGACCACTAGAAAAACCATAGCCTTGACTAGATGGACCTTTGTTGGCAAAGTAATGTCTATGCTTTTCAATATGCTATCCAGGTTGGCCATAACTTTCCTTCCAAGGAACAATTGTCTTTTAATTCCATGGCTATAGTCACCATCTACAGTGTTTTGGAACCCCAAGAAATAAAGTCTGACTGTTTCCACTGTTTCCCCATCTATTTCCCATGAAGTGATGGGACCAGATGCCATGATCTTAGTTTTCTGAATGTTGAGCCTTAAGCCAACTTTTTCACTCTCCTCTTTCAATTTCATCAAGAGACTTTTTAGTTCCTCTTTGCTTTCTGCCATAAGGGTGATGTCATCTGCATATCTGAGGTTATTGATATTTCTCCCAGCAATCTTGATTCCAGCTTGTGCTTCTTCCAGCCCAGCGTTCCTCATGATGTACTCTGCATATAAGTTAAATAAGCAGAGTGACAACATACAGCCTTGATGTACTCCTTTTCCTATTTGGAAACAGTATAATGTAGTCTAAGTTTTTTTTCCCCATAGTTCTCCCAACTATAGGTTTGTTTCCAACTATATTTGGAAGGTTTCCCAACCATATTTACTGAAGAGACTTTCCTTTCCTCATTGTATATTCTTGGCTCCTTTGTTTTAAGTTAATTGACCATATAATCTGGGTTTATTTCTGAGCTTTCTATTCTGTTCCATTGATCTATGTGTCAGTTTTTATACCAGTATTATACTGTTTTGATAACTATAGCTTTGTAATATAGTTTGAAATCAGGGAATGTGATGCCTCTAGATTTGTTCTTTCTCATGATTGTTTTGGCCATTCAAGGCTTTTGTGGTTCCATGCAAATTTTACAGTTGGTGTTCTGTTTCTATGAAAACTGCATGGTTTGCAATGTCTACAACTTTTTACATACTTTTCCAATTTTTTTAAGTTGCTTTCCATTTGAGGATAGACTTGGTAACAAATGCTCTACTGTTAGCAGAGACAGCCATGTTCTAAGTGTCCTTTTTGTTTATGCTATTGATTATACTAATTTCACTGATTTTAAAATTTCCATGCATTTTAGGTAATTTATTTTTAGAAGTATTATAAACAAAAAAAGAAATAAAACATTGAGTGTGGCAGTTATATGTTGTAAAGATCATTCTGCCTAATAAAAACCCTTAAAATTTAGTTGTTTGAAAAATGTATCCTTACTTTAAATTTTATGAATATTTGATACATTTATAATATTTAAAGATGATGTTAAAATATATAGTTATTAGCTTTAATTCAGATACTTTTCTCTCCTTTCTTCTAAAATGAAATTTCTGTATGGATATTAGATCAAAATATTATAAATATCTTCAGAAATACTTCCTAAATTTCTTGATGATGAATGATATCTTCATTGTTAGTTTTTATTTTAATACTATAGTGAACATTGTAGGGCACAGCTTCAAAATGTGAAGCTCTCAGTACCATCCATAATCCTGCTAATTGTGAAATAGGGAAGGTAAATTTTTCATGACATTACCCCATAAAGCATGCTCTTTTCAGTATTTTATAAATGGTTTATTATGTGTATAACTCCATTTATCTTATATTAAATTTCCATCCATTTTGGTCAAAATTACTGAATTCTGTTATATTTTATTTGTAATAGACATCTTTTTTTTAAGACATCCTTTTTGAAGTGTTTCAGTAACTTTAAAAGCATTTTTCGTTTTAAGGAAAAGTAAATTCTTTTAGTATTATGTTCTTAAAGTTACAACTAAAATGTGAAATTCATATAACCTTATATAAGACAAGTTAATTTCTGATGAGTTTAAAATGTTCTTAGAATGAATTGAAAATTTTCAGACATATAAATATTGATATGTATATCTGTATGTGTTGAAATCTAAATATGTATGTATATATGTGTATATATATATATATATATAGAAATATATGGATTTCAGAATATATGAAGTGTCAAATAATTATGTGATATTTTAATAAATTTCTACTGACCTATGTTTCATTCCTTTACTCTTTTCTTTGCCCCAGACACAATCATTTTCAAATCTCATGGTTGATTTTTGTATCCCTTCATATCTTTGAACAATATTCTTACATTTCTACTTTTTGATCTTTAACTTATAAATATTATATATTGATTTTTTTTATCCTATGGAAGATTAGGATTTAGCATTCCTTAACTACTCACACACACTTTTCTATACTCATCTTCCCTCTATTGCTGTATCATAAATTTAATCACTATGCAATTTTATTATGCTATTTCCAAAGAAAAAATATGCATGTCTGTGCCATGCAGTATCCTATGGTTGCTGGGGCTTCCTCAATTGCTCAGCTGGTAAAGAATCCACCTGCAATGCAAGAGACCTCGGTTCGATCCATGGGTTGGAAAGATCCCCTGGAGAAGGGAAAGGCTATACTCCAGTCTTCTGGCCTGGAGAATCCCATGGGATATATAGTTAATGGGGTCACAAAGAGTCAGACAGGACTGAGTGACTTTCACTTTCCTTACAGCATTTTGTGTCTTGGTTACAATGGTCTTTTATGTTTCCACTTACGTAGTTTTCTGTGTCCATATCCTAAATTTAACCCATGTCTTGTTAGAAATGCCTATAATAGTTTTGTTGAACTTCCTTTAATATGTGCTGATAAATTAAATAATTCATTATTTTTTTTTGAATAAATTTATCCCAGAGCCTTCTGAACATTTGAATCTTACACAGTGGCTTCTAGGCAGATGCAGAGTTGTCATATAGATGTTTCTTCAAATCTGTTCTGAAAATTACTCTTTTTTGTTCGCTATCTGAGTTGCCTGTTTTCTGAAGCCTAAGACTTCTTCATTCTCAATTATTTCTTTATTATGGTGTAAAACATTCTCTAATATGATACTGTGACAAGGTCATTGGGTGGCAAATTTCTGAGAATTCATATATTTGAAAATAACTCTACATACCCTCCCCAAACACACAACATTATTTGTTGATATTGTATATGCCAAACATATAAATGGAGGTTGGTTGAATATTAAAATGTAAGGCTGAAACAGTGTTCCCATGGAATACAGAAGGCATAGTCCATTATGTTCCAGCTTTTAATACTGCTGTTACTTCTTTGCCATTCTGATTCATGATCCTTTGTATGAAATTATATAATTGGAATATATTTTGTTTGTCCTCTGAGTTCTGAAATTTCATATTGATGGAATATTGTGTAGGTTGATTTTCATTCAGTTTGAGAAGAACTCAGATAACCGATAAGTCAGTGGTAAAGACTCTGCCAGCAATGCAAGAGGCACAGGAGAAGTTGGTTCAACCTGGGTTAGAAAGATCCCCTGGAGGAGAGCATGGCACCACTCCAGTATTCTTGCCTGGAAAATATCATGGACAGAGAAGCCTGGCAGGCTACAGTTCATGGGGTCGCAAGGAGTTGGACATGACTGAAGTGTCTGAGCATGAGTACAAATTACCATCATAATCTAAAAATGTCTGTCTTATAAATCTGGGGAATATATTTGAATTATTATGATTTTAACTTTTAACTGAACTTATTTGAAAGAATGTATAATCACATGCAGAATGTACTATAATGTCACATCCAGGATTTTGTGATTAAATGTTATTGTTCAGTCCCTCAGTCATGTCTGACTGTTTATGATCCCTTGGACTGTAGCATGCCAGGCTTTCCTATCCTCCCCCATCCCCCAGAGCTTGCTCAAACTCTTGTCAATTGAGTCGATGATGGCATCCAACCATCTCGTCCTCTGTTGTCCCCTCCTCCTCCTGCCTTTAACTTTTTCCAGCATCAGGGTTTTGTTTTAATGAGTCAGCTCTTCAAATCAGGTGGCCAAAATATTGGAGTTTCAGCTTCAACATCAGTCCTTCCAAAATATTCAGGGTTGATTTCCTTTAGGATTGACTGGTTGGATCTCCTTGCAGTCCAAGGGACTCTCAAGAGTCTTCTCCAATACCGTACTTCAAAAGCATCAATTCTTCACTGCTCAGCCTTCTTTATGGTCCAACTCTCACATCCATACATGACTACTGGAAAAACCATAGCTTTGACTAGATACAGCTTTGTTGGCAAAGTTACATCTATGCTTTTTAATATGCTGTCTAGGTTTGTCACAACTTTCTTCCTAGGAGCAAGCATCTTTTAATTTCATGGCTGCAGTCACCATCTGCAGTGATTTTGGAGCCACAAAAATAAAGTCTCTCACTGTTTCCATGTTTCCCCACCTATTTGCCATGAACTGATGGGACTGGATGCCATGATCTTAGTTTTTGAATGTTGAGTTTAAGTCAGCTTTTTCACTCTCTTCTTTCACCTTCATCAAGGGGCTCTTTAGTTCCTATTTGCTTTATTCTGTAAGGGTGATGTCATCTGCATATCTGAGGTTATTGATATTTCTCCCAGAAATCTTGATCCCAGCTTGTGCTTCATCCAGCCTGGCATTTCTCATAATGTACTCTGCATATAATTTAAATAAGCAGGGTGACAATATACAATCTTGACACACTCCTTTTCCAATTTTTTTCATTGATATAATCAAATAATTTTATGCAGGTTTCTAAGTTTTAGTTGTATACAAAATGTGGGTGTGTAGTTCTATACAATTTTGTCACATGTTGTTTTATGTATTCATCATTACATTCAAGATATTAACAGTTCCATTGCCACAAGTATTTCTTGGGTTTTCCTTTTATGAAGTCATCAACTTCTCTGCTACATCTCTTTCATCTCCAACTCCTAACAACAAAAAATGTGCTCTTTACAAATGGTGTCATTAATCGTTTATAAGTGAAATTATAGAGTATGTTAGCTTTTGACACTGACTTTTTTTCACTTCGTATAATTCCCTAGAAATTCATCCAAACCCTTGCACATACAGTAGTTTGTTCTTTTTTATTGCTGAGTAGCACTCCCTGGTGTGGATGCTCTGCTGGTTGAATAAAAATTCACCTGCTGAGGGACTTGTGATTTATTTCCTGTTTTTGATTATTAAAAACAAAGCTACTCTGAACATTCATGCATAAATGCTTGTTGAGCATAAATTTCCATTTATCTGGGATGAATGCCCAAGAATACATTTGCTTGGTAATATGGTAATTGCATTATTAGTTACATAAGCAACTGCCAAACTGCCACAGCAACTGTAGTGCTTTATATTCCCACTAGTAATGTAGAAGTAATTCAGTCACCAATTCCTCATCAGCATTTGATATTATCATACTTTTTAGTTTCAGCCATTCTCATAGGTGTACAATGAGATCTCACTGTGGTCATTTATATTTTGTTATTGTTGTTCAGGCATTAAGTTATATCCAACTCTTTGTGACCCCATGGAATACAGCAAACCAGGCTCCAGTGTCCTCCATTATGTCCTGGAGTTTGATCAAGATTGTGTCCATTGAATTGGTGATGCTATCTAACATCTCGTCCACTTTTGCCCCTTTTCCATTTGCTTTCAATCTTTCCCAGCACCAAGATCTTTTCTAATGTGTTGGCTCTTCCCAAAAGGTTTAAAGTATTGGAGCTATAACTTTAGCATCAGTCCTTTCAATGAATATTCAGAGTTGATTTCCTTTAGGATTGACTAGTTTGATCTTGCAGTCTAGGAGACTCTCGAGAGTCTTCTCAAGCACCACAGTTTGAAAGCATCAATTCTTAAGTGCTGAGCCTTCTTTTATGGTCCAACTCTCCCAAATGTAAATGACCACTGGAAAGCCATAGCTTTGACTATATAGACCCTTTTGTCTCTGCTTTTTAATATGCTGCCTAGATTTGTCCAAGGAGCAAACATCTTTGTATGTCATGGCTGCAGTTACTGTCTACAATGACTTTAGAGCCCAAGAAATTATAATCTGCCACTGCTTCCACTTTTTTTCCCCTCCTATTTGTCATGAAGTGATGGGATTGGAGGTCATCATCTTAATTTTTTGAACATTAAGATTTAAGCCAGCTTTTTCACTCTCCTTTTTGACACTCATCATTAGCTCCTTTTCACTTTCTGCCATTAGAATGATATCATTTGCATATCTAAGGTTCTTGGTATTTCTTCCAGCAATCTTTATTTCAGCTTGTGATTCATCCAGCCCAGCATTTCATATGATGTACTATTCATATGGGGGCTTCCCTCGTGTCTCAGTGGTCAAGAATCTGCCTGCAATGCATGAGCCACAGAAGATTCAGGTTTTATCTCTGAGTTGAGAAGAACCCTTGGAGGAGGGCATGGCAACTCACTCCAGTATTCTTGCCTGGAGAATCCCATGGACAGAAGAGTGTGGTGGTCTGCAGTCCATAGGATCACAAAGAGTTGGATAAGACTGAAGCAACTTTTCGTGCACTTGCACTCTACATATGAGTTAAGAATGGTGACAATATACAGCCTTGTTGTACTCCTTTTTCAATTTTGAACCAGTCAGTTGTTCCATGCCCATTTCCAACTGTTGCTTCTTGACGCATATACAGGTTTCTCAGGAGACAGGTAAGGTGATCTGGTACTCTTATCTCTTGAAGATTTTTCCACAGTTTGCTGTGATCCACACAGTATCAAAGGCTTTGGCATTGTCTATGAAGCATAAGCATTATCAAGTAGATGTTTAAAGTAGTTTTTCTGGAACTCTGTTATTTCCTCCATGATTCAACAAATTTTGGCAGTTTGATTTCTGATCCTCTGCTTCTTCAAAATCCAGCTTTTACATCTGAAAGCTCTCAGTTCATATACTGCTGAAGCCTAGCTTGAATGATTTTGAGCATAACCTTGCTAGCATGTGAAATGAATACAATTCTATGGTAGTCTGAACATTCTTTAGCATTGCCCTTCCTTGGGATTGGAATGAAAACTAATCTCTTACAGTCCTGTGGCCACTGCTGAGTTTTCCAAATTTGATGATATATTGAGCACAGCACTTTAACAGCATCAACGTTTAGAGTTTGAAATAGCTCCACTAGAATTCCATCACCTCTACTAGCTTTGTTTGTAATAATGCTTCCTAAGGCTCACTTGGCTTCACACTCTAGGATATCCAGATCCAACGGTGTGAATTGCCACACCATTTTGGTTATCTTGGTCATTAAGACCTCTTTTGTATAGTTTTCTGTGTATTCTTGCCATTGCTTCTTAACCTCTTCTGCTTCTGTTAATTCCTTATCATTTCTTTCTTTTATCATGTCCAACCTCACATGAAATATTCCCTTGATATCTCCTTTTCTTGAAGAGTTCTCTAGCCTTTTTCATTCTATTGATTACCTTTATTTCTTTGCATGTTCATTTAAGAAAGCCTTCTTATCTTTCTTTGTTGTTCTCTGGAACTTTGCATTCAGTTGAATATATCTTTCCCTTTCTTCCTTGCTTTTTGCTTCTCTTCTTTCCTCAGTTATTTGCAAAGCCTCTTCAGATAGCCACTTTGCCTTCTTGCTTCTCTTTTTCTTTAGTTACTGTCTCCTGAACAATGTTTTAAACTTTTGTCTACAGTTCTTCTGGCATTCTCTTTACCAAATCTAATCCCTTGAATCTATTTGTTACCTCCACTGTATAATCATAAGGGATTTGATTTAGGTCATACCTGGATGACCTAGTTGTTTTCCCTACTGTTTTCAATTTCAACCTGAATTTTCCAATAAGGAGCTCATGATCTGAGCCACAGTCAGCTCCAGGTCTTATTTTTGCTGACTGTATAGAGCTTCTCCTTCTTCTAAAGCAAAAAACATAATCAATCTGATTTCAGAATTGACCATCTGGTGATATTCATGTGTACAGCTGTCTTGAGTTGTTGGAAAGGGTGTTTGTTATGACCACTGTGTTCTTTTGGCAAAACTCTATTAGCCATTGCCCTTCTTCATTTTGTATCCCAAGACTATTCTTGCCTGTTATTCTAGGTATCTCTTGACTTCCTTCGTTTTCATTCCAGTCCACTATGATAAAAAGAACCTTTTTTTTTTTGTATATTAACTCTAGAAGGTGTTGTCCTTTTCATAGAACCACTAAACTTCTACTTCTTTATCATCAGTGGTTGGAGCATAGACTTGGATTACTGTGATGTTGAATGGTTTACTTGTTAATTAGTGATCTTGAACCACTTTTCATATGCATAGCAACCATCTTTGTATTCTTGTCAATGAGTTATCTGTCTCCATTTTAACAATGAAATAAAATGTAAAGTTTTGCTTTGAGATATCTCTTGTATATTGTAGTAGTGTATTGCTTAAGTTTAGACTCAGTCCAAAACTCTGTAGAAAGCCCTGTTATAGCTTCTGAATCATCTGAACCTTGTTACAGAAGCAGATATTTTCATATTTTTTCCCTTCTCTCCACCCTAAAATCTCTGGCTTCTCATCAATCAGCCAAGAAATGGTTTCATATCCAGGAGAGCAGAGTGTTGGGACTCATAGTATGATAATGAAAGACCATTCACTTTCTTTAATATTTCAACAACATATGCTTACCTTGAATATTTCTCTCCTTAGTTTCAGTTTTTATATAGGAAAGAGAATATCAGTGCCAACCCTTTATTGATACACCAGGCATTCTGAGATGTATTCCCAATGTAAGTGACCTCTACTCAGCTATTCACTAGAGTATATTCACATTTTTCTTCCAATAATCCAGAATGAATAAAAATGCTTTAGCTTAGAAACAACAAACCAAGTAAGCCAAAATAGTTATTATCAGTGGTTTTAATCTAGCTTTTGGAGAACATTTTCTAGCCATCAAATGTAATTTATAGACAGCTATTGAAAATTTGATTTCTTGTGCTCTTACTATGAATCTGTTAAATCATAGTTTCTGGGGACAGACCCTGTGAAACCATACTGCTCTAAGGCTTCTCAGGTAGTGTAGATAGGTTTGGAAAACATTAACTTAGAATCCAACCAGATTACAACTTCATAAGCTGTATATTTATAGGATATTGACTACTAAGAATGAAGGCTCAGAATTATAAGCAGAAAACTAGAGCCTATTGTAAAACTGTGGTATTTTCCAAATCACTGATTTTTTATAATAGTTTTATATGTTTCTGATGGGGTGTTATCTGGCTACCCTCAAATGAATATAACTTCTAGTGGTAATGGTTCTTGATATAAAACCAACATTTTTTATTTTTAAAAATCAGACTGTGGAAGTAAATTAATTCTCATTTGCTATGGGAGTAAATGAGTCTTATGAGATGGAAATGATTTCTTGGCTACTTTAATGTGTTAGGCTTTATTGACCAAAGGGTAGCTGAAAAAATTTTTGAGATGCAAGTGATGACTTCAGCTGAAATAACTGGATTTTATCCCTCTAGAAATTGCCAGGAAAAAATGAAATTTACTGAGATGGTGGTACAGTGGTCTCATACCTCTCAAGAGTTTTTGATTATAATGGAAGGTTTTATATCTTGAAAACAATGTGAAAACATTCTATTAGAAGTTATGTATCTATATATTCTACTCTATTCACATTAGTCTATATGAAAAGCCACTTAGAGTAGAAATCATATCAATTTTAAATAGACAAGCAAGACAATAGTACATGTACTTGGTGCAGGGGTTAATAGTCAGCTGCCTGTTGATCTAGCTAAGCCATGAGAAAATCACCATGGGATAAGTATAAAGGCAAAATATAGCAATACAACATAACCCAAGTAAAAGTACATTGGGTTGATCAGTTGGGGTTGTCACGCCCTGCTAAGCTAAGGAAAAACATAGTGTGGACCTTGGAATGCAAGGTCAGTGCAAGTTCAGAACACTGCTTGTGCACACACTAAGATGTTTTCCCACGGCATATATGGGTCTATGACTTCCAGCTAGGTGATAGCCTTTGTACAAGAAAATAACAAAGATAGTTTAAAGTAATCAATAAAGTGGGAGATGTGACCGGGGACACAGGAGGCTGACTTCATCATAACACAACAGATACTTTCTGCTTGCCAGGACACTAAATAAAAGTGATGTGGTTCCGAGGAACAGGGCTCTTGACCCAAGAGGTCTTAAGTCCCCTGGTCCCATCTTTATAAAACTTTAATTCTGTCTCTAGTTTCTTTTCCCCCAACTGTGTGTCGACCACTTTTGATCCCTACCTGCCTTGCTGGCGACAGAACCTTGGGAAAAGTTATGTTTTGAAATATTTTTTTCTTCCTGATACAATTTGCCTTGTAAGAGCTTGTAGAGTTACATTCTTCAGAAAAAGAAAATTTGTTCAGACTTACTAATTTCTACATTTTATAGTCATCCTTATCAGAAAACATAAAAGGTCACAGATATTTACTATAATATTTAATGTGTATTTATTTGTTGTTGGGTATTATGCATATTTTTAAATAGATATTCAAAATAATGAGATGACATTTACATATGTACAAGTAAAGATATTTTCTTCTGAAAATCCAGTAATATCCCCTTGGAGCATGTGTTCAACTGCAGTAATTATTGGAAAGGACAGAACACAGTAGAAATCTTTTAAAGGAAACATTGTCACTCTAGACAGAATGGGACCATATTGCCCATTGATGATGACTGGCCAATTTAACTTGTGGCTCAGCTGGTAAAGAATCTGCTTGCAATGTGGGGGACCTGGGTTCGATCCTGGGTTGGGAAGATGCCCTGGAGAAGGAAAAGGCAACCCATTTCAGTATTCTGGCCTGGAGAATTCCATGGGCTGCATAGTCCATGGGGTTACAAAGAGTCAATCACAACTGAACGACTTTCACTTTCACTTTTTCACTTTACCTGATAGCATGACGACATGATTCATACTTTATGACATCTCTTTCTTGCAACAAAAAGTCTTATGTTATCACTTTACTTTCTATCTGTATTTACATTTAGTATGAATTAATTCTGCCTAAAACATATGAACTGTGTTATTACTCATTATCTGTAGTTACTATATCCTAGATATTCACAGGATACTATATTATTTACTACCTATGCTTAAACTTTTGTATGAATTTCATCAGTCCCATTTATTTTTTCTTTATAATAGCCAAAATAAAAATTGCTAAACAATAATGCAAATATATGTCCTTTGTTGTTGTTTAGTCACAAAGTTGTGTCTGACTCTTTTACGACCCTATGGACTGTAGTCCACTAGGCTCTGCTGTCCATGGGATTTCCCAGGCTGGAAAACTGGAATGAGTTGCCATTTCCTTCCTCAAAGGATCTTCCTAACCCAGGGATTGAACTCGCCTCTCCTGCACTGCAGGCGGATTTTTTACCACTGAGCGACTAGTGAGCTCTAAATATATATCGTAGTAAGGTAGTGTAGTGTTAGTCACTCAGTAGTGTCCGACTCTTCATGCCCACCTCTAAAATGCTCAATTAATGAGCTGTAATAATCTTTGTAAAAGTCGCTCTGTTATGTCTGACTCTGCAACCCCCATTGGACCCCATGGACTGTCGCCTGCCAGGCTCTTCTGTCCATGGAATTCTCTAGGCAAGAATACTGGAGTGGGTAGCTACTCGCTTCTCCAGGGGATCTTCCTAACCCAGGGACTGAGTTCAGGTCTCCCGCATTGCAGGTGGATTCTTTACCATTTGAGCCACCAGGGAAGCTTTACCAGTAAGTTTGGTTCCATCACTCAGTTGTGTCTGACTCTTTGTGACCCAATGGACTGCAGCACGCCAGGCTTCCCTGTCCATCACTTACTCCTGGAACTTGCTCAAACTCATGTCGAATGGGTCAGTGATGCCATAAGTTTTAACCAATAAGTTAAAAACTATTAAATACTGATATAAACCAGCACCTTTTAAAGATTCCAATTACTAATATAACCCAGAAACTTTATGGAATTCACAATATCAAAATAAGTTCAAACACTCAAGCCCCACCAAAGTCCAGAGAGCAAGGATATGTTTGTCTTTCCAGATCCTATAGCCCTGGGTACCAACTTAATAGTGATATTTGTGGGTCATCACATAGAAGTTTTTATTTAAGACATCAATGAGTTCTGAGTTTGGTTGTACCATTCTGCACTCACATCAGCAAATTATGAGATACTCAGTTGCTTCACATCCTGACAACATTTAGTGTTGTCAGTCATTTTTATTTAAGCTACTCCAGCAGGTTTATACAAGTAGTATCTCCTTGTATTAAATTTTCCTGCTGACTAATCATGGTGAGTATCTTTTCTCACGTTTATTGGCCAATCATTATCTTATTTTGTAAGTCTTCTCAACTCCATGCTCGTTTTTAAATTTTATTAGTTTTTTGTCTTTTTTTCCTTGACATTCTCATAAACATTTTCTCATGGGCTTGTTGGCCATCTGTATATATAATTTTTTGAAATTTCTATTTAAGTCTTTTGTGCTACTTTTTAGTTGTTTGTGAATTTATTTTTCTGTTTTATTGAGTTATAATTGAGAAAAAAATTTTAAGGTATTTAAAGTATACAACATGAGGGGGGTATAAATCAGGAGTTTGGGATTAGCAGATATAAACTACTATGTATAAAATGGCTAAACAACAAAGTCCTCCTGTATAGAACAGTATTACAATGTAGCATAATAAGCTACAATGGAAAAGAGTATGAAAAAGAATATATGTATAACTAAATAATTTTCCTTTGCACCAGACACTAACATTGTGAATCAACTATATTTCAGCAGAAAATAAAGTATACAATGTAATGATTTGGTACATGTGTATACATTCTAAAAGGATTCTGAACTTGTTCTTGAGTTGAAAGAGTTCTTTATTCTGGATATAAGACATTTGTGAGATATGCCTGCTGAAAATACTTTCCCCAGATTAGAGGTTGTATATTCATTTTCTGGAATTGTTGAGTATAGTGTTATATAAATGTCAATTAGGTCACTTGCTTCATTGGTTTTTGTTTTCTTGTTCTATCAATTACTAAAAGAGTTTGTAGAAATATGCAGATTATACTGTGGATTTGCCTATTTTTCCTTTAAGTTCTGTCACATTTTGTTCACATTTTTTAAAGTATTCACACATTTTGTTTTTTATTTTTTGAAGAAGTTGTAGTGAGGAGGGGTTGACATCTTCTATTACAATTATGGAATGTCCCTCTGTATCTTTAGTAGTATTCTTTAACTAGAAGAATATTTTTCTGATGTTAATGTAACCATACCAGTTTTCTTTTCTTTATGCTTCTGTGGTATATTCTTTTACCCGTTTCCTTTGATCCTATCTGTCTTTTTAATGACGGTTTATTTCTTTGAAGTTGAATATAAATCTTAC
Source organism: Antilocapra americana (assembly GCA_007570785.1). Lineage (NCBI taxonomy): Eukaryota > Metazoa > Chordata > Mammalia > Artiodactyla > Antilocapridae > Antilocapra > Antilocapra americana. The sequence continues at coordinate 11,524,731 of ML662447.1, forward strand.
TTTTGATAGATGTTTGCTTTAAAAAAAATCCTGGATGCTACTGTGAATGCTTTCATTAGACTGTGGTGTGCATTGATATTTAATATAAACAATGATATATTTAATCAAAATGTCTTCTGGGCTTCTGCTTTTAATTTTACCACTTGTTTTTTAGTCTTCTATTCCTTATTTCCTGCTCATTTTGTTATGAGTTGCATAATATATAATCTTAAATATCTCTATCTCCTTCTCTGTCTTTTTTTTTTCTCTATATAAAGTGCACATACACATAGGCAGCTATACCCCAGTGTATTACTGTTTCATTAGTGTGGGAGAAAATCCAATATGAATCTTTAAATTGTCATATTCTCCCATCAAATATACTACTACATGATCCATGTAAAGACATTTGCCTATATAATGCTATTTATTCCCTACCCACATGTTTTGGTAGTCTTATGTTTTACTTATGTGTATGCCACAAAACATATGTATGTTTTTGCATTTAACAGCCAATGTTCTTGTTCACGTTTGCCTAGATATATATAATGTTCTGCATTCTTTCCCATAGATCCCAAACTTCATCAACCATCATTTGTCTTCATTGTGAAGAAATTCTGTGTGCAACTCCTGAGGAGTAAGTGTGAAAACATATTATCTCATTGTCTGTTTGAAGGTATCATTATTTTGTTTTCTTAATCTTAAAGATAATTTCATTGGATATAGAATTTTTGGTTGACAGATTTTTCATTCCTCGTTTTTTATGTGATATTTTTACTCCTGATACTTCTATTTGCAACTATTTTATAGTTTCCTATTTGGCTGAAATTTAATATTTTTGGACAAGTTTTCTCACTATGTCTTTATTACAACTACTTTATACTTTTACCATTCCAATATGTGAATATTTTCGTATTCTGATTCTGTTGATTTTTAGTCTCTTAAACAATTGCTACATTTTTTCCTATATATTAGAATCTTCATTTATGCCACATCTTATATATAAAAGGCACAGTTTTCTGCCAGGCAGCTAGAATGAGATCTGAGTCAATCTAATATGTAGCTGATGAGGATCTAGGCTTTGTTGCAGTTTTAGTTTGGTGCAATTCTCTTCAAATGTTTGAAGGCAGAATCAGATCTGTCCCTTTGATTAGATCAAAAATAAGCAATAGTAAAATACTGGAGGGGCTTTCACAATAGCTCAGTAGTAAAGAATCTGCCTGCAGTGCAGGAGATGCAAGAGATGTGGGTTTGATAGGAAGAACCCCTGGAGGAGGAAATGGCAGTCCACCCCAGTATTCTTGCCTGAAAAAATCTCATGGACAGAGGAGCCTGGTGGGCTACCGTCCAAAGAATAGGACACAACTGAGTGACTGAGCATGAGCAAGAGCAAATTACTGGAGATCTGGGTATTCTTCACAGCTGAGATGCTCACTTCCAGAACAGAAGGAGGTCACTTTCTGCTTTACAGCCCAGTTACCACATTTTTTGGTCACTGGAAGTTACTTTTACCCTCTTCTTCCTTCCTTCTTTTTTCTTCTTCTAAGGGATCTCCTTTAGTTCTCATGTTCCTCTCTTAGTATTTCAAAGGCTTTCGTCATGTATTCTTGAAAAAATATGTAATATATTGAAGGATTCTCCGGCCCCATTGTCAGTTATAGTTATTTCAAGTTGGAAAGGCCTCTGATGAATTATACTCAGCTTTTTTTGCCTTGTTCCTGCCTTCTGATGGAGTAGTATGCTTGTGAAAAACTTATGCAACGTCACAGGGATATCGCTCAGCTGTTATTTTTAAAGTTGGCAGGAGGATGGAAGCACATTTATAAGTGAAGTTCCTTGGAAGTCTAATCTATCATGGTGGTTCGTGATAGTTTAGAATCAAAGATTAGGTTCAAAGTTCCTTAGCAGTTTAGGTAATTTTGCCATGCCTTGTTCAATGTAGATTTCGCTTCCTCACAAATGTCAACTTAAAAAAAAGAAAGTCAAAACCTAAAAGTTGAGAGTTGTATTTTATTTTCATATTACAATGCAGGAAAAATGAAGAACGTAGATGCTAAATGGAGAGAGCAAACAGCTAGGATTTGAACTAAGGGTTTTCTGATTAAAAAGCCCAAGTTATTTGATTTGCATTTCTCTGATAATGAGTGATATTGAGCATCTTTTTGTGTGTTTGTTAGACATCTTTATGTCTTTTTTGGAGAAAAATGTCTGTTTAGTTTTTTAGCCCACTTTTTGATTGGGTCGTTTAATTTTCTGAAATTGAGCTGCAGGAGTTGCTTGTATATTTTTGAGATTAATTCTTTGTCCGTTGCTTCATTTGCTGTTATTTTCTCCCATTCTGAGACTGTCTTTTCACCTTGCTTATAGTTTCCTTTGTTGTACAGAAGCTTTTAATTTTAATTAGGTTCCATTTGCTATTCAAAAGTCTTCAAGCAATAAATGCTGGAGAGGGTGTGGAGAAAAGAGAACGCTATTACACTGTTGGTGGGAATGCAAACTAGTACAGCCACTATAGAGAACAGTGTGGAGATTCCTTTAAAAACTGGAAATAGAACTGCCATATGACCCAGAAATCCCACTGCTGGGCATACACACCGAGGAAACCAGAATTGAAAGAGACACGTGTACCCCAATGTTCATCACAGCACTGTTTATAATAGCCAGGACATGGAAGCAACCTAGATGTCCACCAGCAGATAAGAAAGCTGTGGTACATATAAACAATGGAGGATTACTCAGCCATTAAAAAGAATACATTTGAATCAGTTCTAATGAGGTGGATGTAACGAGCCTATTATACAAAGTGAAGTAAGCCAGAAAGTAAAACACCAATACAGTATACTAACGCATATATATGGAATTTTAAAAGATGGTAATGATAACCCTGTATGCGAGACAGCAAAAGAGATGCAGATGTATAGAACAGGGTTTTGGACTCTGTGGGTGAGGGCAAAGCTGGGATGATATGGGAGAATGGCATTGAAACACCTAGATTATCATATGTGAAACAAATTGCCAGTCCAGGTTTGATGCATGATAGAGGGTTCTCGGGGCTGGTGCACTGGGTTGACCCAGAGGGATGGGATGGGGAAGTAGCTGGGAGGGGGGTTCTGGATGGAGAACACATGTACACCCATGGCAGATTCATGTCAATATATGGCAAAACCAATACAATATTGTAAAGTAAAAAAATAGAAGAAAGAAAGAAAGAAAAAAAAACTAAAAAGAAATCCCAAGTTATTAAGTACTAAAATATTATGCTTCTCTTATCCTTCTCAGGAAAAAAATGTGTTTGTATGTGTTTCTGTGAATTTTTGTTTTGCAAGAGAAAGTAGGACTCCAGGTCAGTAATTCATAATTCAATTTCTAACAATATATAACGATAACAATATACTGCTGCCTTCTATGGACCAAGAAGGGCATCTTTCATAGCTCAATCAGTAAAGAATCTGCCTGCAATGCAGTAGACCTGGGTTTCATTCCTGGTTTGGGAAGATTCCCTGGAGAAGGAAATGGCTCTTTTAAGCAATCATATGGCATCACTGAGATTGAAGACTGACAACCAAAATATTCTAAAAGTCTTGAGGGGTCAAATTGAAATCATAATCTGGGAATCTGTAATCATTCTAATTACATTTTGATGCTGTAACTCCCCTTTCCCCCACAAAATGAGACAAAAGAAACTAGACAAATACCACAGAATGAAGACTGAACTTCTATAGATTTCAGCTTCAATATTTAGAATTTCATAAAGTAAAATAAAACAGTAAGAGCATGCTTAAAAGGACTTGTTGAAGATTATCTTTTTCCATTCTCCTTATGATTCCATTGAGTCAGAATAATAGAGGAGGTAGCAGTAGATTTAACCAGCTTCCAGTAAAAACCACTTAGTTGTAGTAGACGGACTTTATTACCTCTTAACCGAATAAAGTCTTTTTTTCTTTTCTTTTGGTAATATAAGGGGAGAGGAAATCATATGAGGGAAATACATGATATTTCTGCTAATGTGGAATGGAAATATGGAGGATTTTCATCTAACATTGTAAATGCTCCTGATACATTGTGAGCTTCTATTTTTTGTTTAGCTCTTGTCTCTACCTTATTTGTCACTATTTTAGAATAAATATATCTTTCTCAACCTGAATACAGGCAGCTTAAAGAAGCAAGCTTGTCTTTTGTATTCACCTTTGTATCTTTCAATGATAGGTATTAAAAAAACACTGGCTGAATGAATGAATTATGGGTACAAATGACTTAGTGCATTACTTTGCATATAATTACAATGTTAAGTAAACTTAAATAATTTTAAATTATTTTTCTTGTAATAGCAAAAGCTTATCTTTGGAATGTAAACTCTCAGTAACCAATTCAAAAGCATAGCATGCTGTAGAATGGAGGGGTTTATGGTTTGAAAATTTTAATTTAGTGTACAAAAATAAGCCCATGGTAAGAAGGAGGGGCCATTGAGATTGTTTAATGCTGGTTGTTTCAATTAATTAATTTGTTGGGGGGTGGGGGGACAAAAACCCAATTGTAAAATTCTCAGTGCAGAATTTTGCTTTACATACCTATTTCCTATCAAAATCTAGGACTGTGTCTGGAGTAGGGAAGGCACTTAGTGAATGTTTACAGAGTGAGGAACTGCAGGTGTGTATTCAGTCTATGCACAAATGGTTGTGGTAGGTAACAGAAAGATCAGGAAGCAATTTGAACAAAGTTATCATGAAATCTAAGTGTCATTATCTGTAGTTATATTACTAAAAGGGAGAGAGAATCTCTTAAATCATCATAAGCATCTTTCATTGGCATACGCTAGGCCCCTCTCAACCTTGTAACATCACCCTGTTGGTATCCTTAAAGTCAGTAAATCATCAAAAATGGATTTGAGGATGCAGTCTAATTTGGGTCATTTCACTGTAATTATGAGTCTGAAACAAACAAGACACCGATACCAAATGTTCACAAAATCTAGAAAATCACTTTGCACCTCATTTAAGATTCTCTTTTACTCTGGGTGTTTAATCTGGAGGTTAAAATTGACAGTGTGTACTTCTGCTAATTGATACACCAGAGGTTTGCAAATCTCAGACAGTATCGTTAATAATTTCCTGCCAGCAGCTCATGGCATGATCATTAGTAACGATGGACTTCACACTGGTGAGCTCTGACAGCAGTCGTCGGATTGTGCCAGCATTTCCATTCAGAATCCCTGTCTCCTGTTGAGTGTGTGGAGTTGGGCAGAATGCAAGAGGAAGGTGTCAGTGTTCAAGTGATACCACTGGGCAGTATGTCAACTGATGGCATTTTCTCTGCCTACACTGAAAGAGCTCAGTGGGAGATGGCGTCCACCTAATACCCAAAGCAGTTAAGATAACAGACAATTATTGTGTTTCCTGTTTTTTCACCTGTATCAAGTTAGATACAAAAAAGCCTACAAGCAGTTTGCATTGCTCTGTACATTTGGGCGGATTGTGTGAAAGCTTCTTGGAAGAGTTTTATTTGGTCAATTTTTTTCATTCTTAAGGATCAGAGTTATCCAATGAGAATATTTATAAATAGAATTAATGTTATAGAGTTTAGAGATATTGACCAATAATTAAAGCTCTTCCTTGGCTGGTAGTTTATGAGATATTTTTTTGAAATACAGTTTGGTTTTTATGTGAAGTACTCATTTAGCTAAAATTTTATCTCAGCTTCTCACTCTTGCAGTTATTAATATGAACAACTACAAATCTTGACCATTCTGCTCCATGTTCATTTGATTAGCATTATGTTCTGCAGATTAGGGGCAAAAAACTCCTCAATCCAAGAAAGTGTACTGATGTGGAGGCACGAGCTGATAAGAGCCATATTTTCCCTCCAATAACATTTTTTTATACTTTGTTTTTATTCCTGTAAAATGCAAATGCTTTAACATGTCATTTTCTAATTCATACTGATACTGAATTCATGAAAAAGGAGCTATGTGAAAGTCCTTTCTATTACATATAGAGAACATTAAAGTATGTAAAACTGGGCTTTATTATTTTCGAATTTATGTAGTTTGTGCATTCTTCATGGCTATCCTGAAATTTCTTATTCTGAATATTTCTTATTCTAACTATAGTCATCTTTATTTGAATACAAGTCCTTGTTTGTGTTTGCTTTTCTTTTTTATCTCCATCAGTCTTTGCAGAGCTCCATAGCTCTGAAATACAAGCCACAGTGCACTTAAATAGAGGAATATATGGTTGGGGGAAAGTCATTTACATGGCTTGTCCAGACTATCTTGCTGAGTCCAATTTCACAAGCTATTAACATTTTGAAAGGAAACAATTAATTTGGCTGTCATATTCTAGAAAGGGGGACAAAATGTCAGAAAATACTGTTCAGTTGCTTTGGAAGAGACAGCTTGGTATAAGATGCATTTATATTATTATAAATTGAGGAGATACATTCCAAGAAAGAGGTGAGGCATTATCTTTACAGTTATTATATTTATTAATTTCAGAAACTTCCTTTCTGTCCTTGGGGAAGTACCAGGACAAATTAGAGAAAGCAATGTAGACAGCATAGAGAGCATTCTAAAACTCAGCAATAAATAAGAACATGTAGAACATGTGGAATGAGATGCAGGTAACTAGGGAGACTATAAAGCATTATGAAATTAGTGTCAGGGATTCTAAAATATAGAAGGATGTGCTGTTGGATGCATTCAAAGACCACAAGTTGAATTTTAAAGGTAACAACCACATAAGAATAGCAAATGAGCAGGATTTGAATAGCTACTTAGAACTAGTGATAATTATTTAAAAAATGAAAAGTAGAACTATATCGTGTTAACTTTTATTTTTATATTTGATTTTTAAAATTGACATATGTTTGAATATCATAATATGCCCATGTATACCACATATCAAAAAGACAGTATCATTAATTTTGAAAATGTATACAAATATTTCAGGCCTTCCCTGGTGACTCAGTGGTAACGAATCCATCTGTAAGGCAGGAGATGTGGGTTCAGTCACTGAGTCAAGAAGATTCTTTTGTATTGCCTATATTTTAAAATTACTAATATATTACTTTACAGTAATGATTGACACTGGTTTATTTTTTTGCCAACAAACAAACAAACACACAAAGTAAATTAGTTCAAACACAGGAAAGATATGAAAGATCTTAAAAGAAAAGAAATACTGTGCCCTTAAGCTAAGTGATATCCTGATTATATTTGTTTCCTCTGATTGTTTCCTAGTTGCCCTTCATTCCCTTGATTTTTTTTTTGTCCGTCTAACCAGGCTTTCAAATATCAGAAGAGCTAGTTATGAGGACTCAGTTTAAAGATATAGCATGCACTTTGAAATGAAGCAGATATGGCTTGAAATTCCAGCTGTGTCACTTCTTTAGTTTATTGGTAAGGACTGAGTAACCTCTTAGTGCCTCAGTTTCCTCAGCTATATTAAGAATGACAGTATATTATTTGGCACCTTGTAGTGGCTCAGGAAATGTTAAGTTACTTTCTTCTCCATTCCTCCATCTCTTTTGATTCTGGGCTAGCTCTGACTGCTGCTCTCATTGCTTCCCCTTAACCTACCCAGAGGTAGGTTGGCTAGAATTCAGATCAGACTAGAACTTCCTAATATATAGTCATGGGTTTTTTTGTGTGTTAATTATAGAGGGTGTTTTAGGGCTTCATAAAACAGGTGAAGTTCAACTTCTTCACTATTAGTGGTTGGGGCACAGACTTGGATTACTGTAATGTTGAGTGATTTGCCTTGAAAATGAACTAAAATCATTCTGTCACTTTGAGGTCGATCCATGAAGGAGATACTTAATGAATAACTTCACCTAATTTTCTAAAAGCAAAACCTTATTTTGGGTGAATGAAGGAGGAATGAATCACTGGAAAAATGATACAAAACCAAAAAGGAAGAAAAAAATCAACAACAAAAAATAAATTCCTTGGGACCTTTGCAGCTTGAAGTTTCCCTGCATTGCAGTTCTCGTAAAAGAAACACAAGTAGAAAGAAAAAAGTCAAGAAGATGTTTTGCATGTAAGCTCCCCCCTATTCTTCTGACTTAACATGGATGTATACTTTATACTAACTAGGCTTGCAGGAGTAACTCATATATGCACAGAATAAAAAATGATTTCAATACAGTATGACTAAGAGAAGGAGATGAAGGATATCTTTACTCAATGGGCCAATAGTCTTGATGGGGAGGAAGGCAACAACAGAATTTCCTAAAGTACCATGGATTGAGAAGAAAGAATCTATGTGGATTCTCTGGCAAGGGACCTGCTAGGAGATACCCCAGCTAGAAAGGGAGGTCTGGACTGTAGGGGTCTGGGCAAGAAGAAACATGACTGTCCTCTGACAGGAGGGAACTGCAGTAGGGAGGCTTAAATTCAAATTTTGACTCAAACTCTTGCTAACAGTGTAACACTCTTTCTTATGTTGTATATGTTTAAATTATATGTCTTTAAATAACTAAAATGAATAATTTCACATATGTTCACATGTGAGCATAACATGAATGATCATGTATCAAGTATGTATCATATGTATTTGAAGTTTATAGATAAGAGGATAAAAAAAGAAAGATTGACTTGTTCTTTTATTCATTTAAGATATTTTTATATGATTTAAAGGTTATTTTCCATTTAAACTTGCTAAAAAATATTGGCGAAATATCTTGTGTTGTACAGTACATCCTTGAGCCTGTGCTTAGTCACTCAGTCAAGTCTGACTTTTTGTGACCCCATGGACTATAGCCCACCAGGCTCCTCTGTTCATGGTGATTCTCCAGACAAGAACACTAGAGTGGATTGCCATGACCTCTTCCATGGGATCTTCCCAACCCAGGTCTCTTGCATTGCACGTGGATTATTTATCATGTGAGCCACCAGGGAAGCCCAGGAATACTGGAGTTGGTAGCCTATTGGGGATACTGCAACCCAAGAATCGAACCAGGGTCTCTTGCATTGCAGGAGGATGTTTTACCAGCTGACCTACTTAGGGAGCCCTCTTAACAATTGATAGTTTGTACTTCCTACTCCCAAATCCCTATATTTCCCACAACCACTCCACCACTGGTAAACACTAGTTTGTTCTATTTGTGAGTCTGCTTCTTTAATGTTATAGTCACTATTTTGCTGTATAGGATTAACTTATTCTTGATAGCTTTATGGAGACAGAGAAATGTCTGGAAGATTTAGAATTGTGAAAGAAGGCCCTTCATTCCCAGAAAGGCCCTTTCCCATGCCCAGAAAAGTAGTAGGAAAATACTAAGAAAAACTGATTTGAGTATCTCTTAAGGTAATGGTATGGACCTAACAGAAGCTGAAGATATTAAGAAGAGGTGGCAAGAATACACAGAAAAACTATACAAAAAAGATCTTCATGACCCAGATAACCATGATGATATGATCACTCAGCTAGATTAAGACATCCTGGAGTGCAAAGTCAAGTGGACCTTAGGAAGCATCACTATGAACAAAACTAGTAGAGGTGATAAAATTCCAGTTGAGCTATTTCAAATCCTAAAAGATGATGCTGTTAAAATGCTGCATTCAATATGCCAGCAAATCTGGAAAACTCAGCAGTGGCCATAGGCCTGGAAAACATCAATTTTCATTCCAATCCCAAAGAAAGGCAATGCCAAAGAATGTTCAAACTACCACACAATTGCACTCATTTCACACACTAGCAAAGTAATGCTCAAAATTTCCAAGACAGGCTTCAACAGAATGTGAAGCATGAACTTCCAGATGTTCAAGCTGGATTTAGAAGAGAAAGAGGAACCAGAGATCAAATTGCCAAAATCTGCTAGATCATCAAAAAAGCAAGAGAGTTCCAGAAAAACATCTATTTCTGCTTTGTTGACTACTCTAAGGCCTTTGATTGAAAAGATTAGAATAAACTGTGAAAAATTCTTCAAGAGGTGGGAATATCAGACCACCTGACCTGCCTCCTGAGAAACCTGTGTACAAGACAAGAATCAACAGTTAGAACTGGACATGGAACAACAGACTGGTTCCAAATCAGGAAAGGAAGACGTCAAGGCTGTATATTGTCATCCTGCTTATTTAACTTATATGCAGAGTACATCATGGGAAAAGATAACTTCTCCAGTGCAGACATCCCCTTAGGGAAAAGTAGGTTATACTAAGAAATAAATAAAGCAAGGATTTAAGCTTTAATGTTAATGAATTATACTGAGATGACTTCAGTATAACTCTCCCATAAATTCTTCTGCATATATTTGAAGAAAGAGAGAGAAATAGAAGGAAAGTTAAAGGTAAAAGAGAGAATGCTGGGAGGGAAGGAGAAAAGGAGAACAATGGGAAGAGAAAAAGGGGAGAGAAAAGAGAAGCTAGTAGGAAAGGAAAGGAGGAGTATAAACAAAGAGATGAAATAGGAGGAGGAAATTTTATTCTGTAATTATTCATGAAAATAAATATCTATTCATGTTAAACTCAAGTTCTAATCTCTACATCAGTCCTCCAAGAAAAATGTGTTTCAAAGACCTGCAGTTCAACTTCTAGTCACTGTTCTTTATCCCAGCCCTTCTTCAATAGCTTTTGTATTGTATATCTTTCCATTTCTTTTTCAAAAATAATGTAATTAGTTCCTTTTATTTTTGGCAGTGCTGAGTGTTCGCTGGTGTGCGGGCTTTTCTCTACTTGCAACGAGCAGGGGCTGCTCTCCAGTTGTGGTGCATGGGCTTCTCATTGCAGTGGCTTCTCTTATTGTGAAGTATGGGCTCTAGGGAACAAGGGCTTTAGTTTTTTTTTTAATTAATTAATTAATTTTTTAAAAATTTTCTTTACAGTATTGTGTTGGTTTTGCTATACATTGACATGAATCTGCCATGGGTATACATATATTCCCCTTCCAGAACCCCCCTCCCTCCTCCCTCACAATTCCCTCTCTCTGGGTCATCCTGGTGCACCAGCCCTGAGCATCCAACCTGGGCTGACGGTTGATTTCACATGTGATAATTAACATGTTTCAATGCCAAAACAAGGGCTTTAGTAGTTGCTGTGCTTCTGCTCAGTAGTTGTGGTTCCCAGGCTCCAGAGCACAGGCTCAATAGTTGTGGTGCAAGGGCTTAGTTGCTCCGTGGCATGTGGGGCCTTCCTGGATCAGGGATCAAGCTCATATCTCCTGCATTGGTGGGCAGATTCTTTACTGCTGAGCCACCAGGGAAGCTCCCTCCATTTCTTTTTGGCTGATTTAGAGTAAAGCTTGTTTAGTAGTTTCATTTACTCTAAATAACCACCAAGAATTAAACCAGAGAAATGTAAACACCATGTACATAAAGTTTGATGGCTTGTGTCAGATCATCCAGGTGTTCATGAACCATCCAGATGTTTTCTCTGTTGTCTATCCACAAGTTTTGTTGTGTTTAGGTGGTCAAAAGCTTTTATTTTCACTTCTGGTTGTGTGTGAAATATGAGACTAGAGATGAATGAGTTGGTAATTACGAATGCATTCTTTGGGCTTTCCAACCTTAACAGATGTAACAAACAATATTCTCTGAATAAAAAGCAGAAAGATTCACATCTGCTAAATTTACAAGAATCACAATTATAACAGCAATAAATAGCAACAATGAAGTTCAGCACTGTCTTTAAGGAACACTGTGTTAGCAAGTAAATAAGAGAAAAGAGAGTTTTCATCATGGCCAAGAAGGCATTTTTTTCTTCCTTTGAACTAGCAGGTTTCATTTGCTATTATGACAAATATCTGAGAAATGCAAGGGGCAAACTGCTCATGTCTATCGACAAGATGTTGAGAAAAATATGCAACTCCAGTGTTTATAAGTATCTATCATTTCTTGGCTAAGTAGTATATTTTCTTCAGAGTTAATCAGAAATCAAGAGTCAGGTTGTATTTGATATATTGTATCCAAAACTAGGATTTAAAAAATTCTGCAACAAATGTTTGATATTTTCTTTGCCTGTGTTTTTAGCAGAGAAATTTTTAGCAGAGAAATGTATAGAAAAGTTAAGTTACAAAGTATATTTATATTTTTTGTATCACCTGGAACTAGTCCTTAAGACTTAGATGTTTATTTCCTACTAAAAAGGATATTCTTCTACACAACTGCAATGTAATCCAGGAAATCACCATTGATACATTATCTTCTACCCCTCATACGCCACTGGAGTTTTGTCTAGTGTCAATATAATGTCTTTCATAGCTAATGGATCAAATTCAGATTTTTTTAAAATTTTTATCACTTTGACACCTGAAAAAATTCTGGGACATTTTTACAGATCTCCCTTCAATTTGGATTTTTGTCTTGTTTCTTCATCGTTAGTTTAAAGATGTGCATCTTTGGTAACAATATCAGAGAAATTCTGCATTTCTTTCATTGCTTCCAAGATTTTGACTTGTCCTGTTAATTATGCTGTTTACTTTCATTTTTTTTTTTCCAATAGGTGGTGTCTGCAGGGTTTCTCTAATGTAAAATGTACCCCCTTTTACTTTGTAATTCATTTTTTTTGAGGAGATACTTTGAGATGATATGAGTATTTTATTCCTCTTTAATGGTCAATTTAATCTTTATTAATTTATAAACTCATGGTTTCTTGTATTATACAAAGAATGACAGTCTGTTAACATATATGTGGGTGAAAGGCTGTTGCTGAACCCACAAAAAGATGCCAGGATTCTTGGCCTCCTGAGGAGAAGAGTTCAATCTGGGGCCAGAGGCTTGATCGCTCAGAGCTTTTGTGCAGTAGAGTTTATTAAAGTATAAAAGGGATAGAGGAAGCTTCTGACAGATATCAGAAGGGGGAAGAAAGAGTACCCCCTTGCTAGTGTTAGCAGTGGAATTATATACTCTCCAATTAGTTATTACATTGAATCAAAAGAATGTCTGGAAGTTGTAAAGACTTCACCAGACCTACTCCCATAATTTACATTCTAAGATATCAGGATTAGTCAGAAGGTTTTCAGGAAGGAGAAACTGTCCTCCAGCTGGATACATTGTTGTTGTATAATCCCTAGTATAGAGTTTAAACTGAGTTGTGTAACTGACTAAGACTAAGGAATTCAGAGGAAAAAAAACTTTGTCCTTTTCTCTTCCTTGAGAATTCCAGACCCCTCTCTCCTTGGGGACCCCTAAACTTCTTATCAGCCTGCCTAAGGAGATGACTCTCTCATGGGCAGATCCTGGGATTCCCATTGCCTTCTTTCTGCCTTCATATTCAAGGCCTTGGCTGTTCCTCCATGTGGATGCATTACTCATCCTGCTCTGAGACATCATGCTGATCCTGTCCTCTGTGGGCTGGACTTCCTCAGCCTATCTCCCTCCTCCTATATGCATGCATGCCTTCCTCAGGCTGCCTATGTTCTGGTTCCCATAAATATTAAAATTTTACTTTTTGCAAGCCTTGCATGAATGCATCAAAAGACAGGCTACATACTGGGAGAAAACGCATGCAAGCTACAAATCCTCAGTATCTAGAACATATCAAGAACTACCAATATCCAATGGTAAAAAATAAACTACGCAATTGGAAAATGGGCAAACAATATGAATAGGCCACTGACTAAATATTTGAAACCAAAGTTTTCCCATATTTTAGAGAAAAATGATAGTCCTAGTCCTAATTTTTAGTCACATTTCAAAAAGACATAATATATATATGAAATATATATTTATTTATAATATATGTGTGCACATATATCATACTATATTTAATATATATATATATATATATACATGTATGTATATATATATATGTATGATAATGCTGATGGATCAGACAGTAAAGAATCTGCCTACAACGCAGCAGGCTCAGATTTGATACTTGGGTCAGGAAGATCCCCTGAAGAAGGGAATGGCAACCCACTCTAGTATTCATACCTGGAGAATCCCATGGACAGAGGAGCCTGGCAAGCTATATAGTTCATGAGGTTGCAGAGTCACGCACAACTGAGCAACTAACACTTGCACTATCATAATAAATATATAGAGTATTTATGTGTATGCATGTGTACATGTTATGTTTGCTAAGTTGTAGGAAGATCACAATTTAAATGAATAAAGAATAGATCTACAAATGACAAGCACAGGATTAAAATTTATGATCAAAATTTGTGTGTATCAGGGGTCAACTTATTACATGAGAAGTTTTATTATTTTTTTAATTTTTGTAAATAAACTTTTAATGGAATACAGCCATTCTCATCCCTGTGGGTATTTCCTTTGGCTACTTTTGTGCTACAGGAGCTTAGTTAGTTAATTGCAACATAGATCATATGGCCTGCAAAGCCTTAAATATTTAATAGCTAGTCCTTCACAGCAAAAGTTTTGCAACTCCTTACTTAGTTGGTTAATATTCACAGTGTCAAATAATGCCAGTATTTGCATCTCTGATTCTCTGAAGACATAACTCATTTTAGTTTTAATCACTAGTGTTAATTTTACTTCCTTATTCAATTTAAATAATTGAATTATTTAATTAAGTAAAATTCATCTTATTTTTCTCCAAGTCTGCTACTTCTTGCTATTTGTAACAACTAGCAATATTTTACATCTGAGATTGTCTGTTAAACACTGTACAGACTAACACTTCATTATCCAGAGGGGATGACAGCTCATATCAGCCTAGGAATCTGAGTATCTCTTGAAAGACATAGAGAAAACTGAGAGCAAAGATGATTTGTTCACCCTTGGACACAATTTTGCTACATGACTTAGATTCAGTTTGGGTTTTTCTGTGCTTTTTTTTTTTCACTCTTGATAGCATCTTCAAGTTAGGCAAAAATGTTAATTAAAGTTCAGTTTTTCATTGTTCAAATGACAGGATAAGTGTTTATTCAAGGATCTCATTCGAATTTGTAATGACCAAGAAAGGTCACTCTAAGAAATTACAGAGTTCTAAGACAATTTATTTTCCCTCTAAATCTCAGCAGTGTTAGTTGTCTCCCTTTATGTTTTTTTGCCATTATAATCTGCATAAATGGAATGGAGGATGCAGCTGAGTATCTCATTTGAGAGCAGGACTCCTTTTAAAAGTTCATTATATTCAATTTAGAAAAATAATGTGATATCATAGCCTGTATAATGTTTTAATGGTTGTCACAATAAGTCACTTTGCCAACTTCTTATTTTAGAATTGATATGAATTTCTTACACAGTAGCATTCTTTTCTTCATTTGAAAAACAAATCTTAATGCACAGCATACAAAATTATTTTTTTAAAAACATAATTAGAATAAAATGTTACATTAATATAGTAATAAGTCAGTCTGTGTATGTGAAAGTTGCTTGGTTGTGTCTGATTCCTTGCGACTCCATGGACTATAAAAGTCCGTGGAATTCTCCAGGCCAGGATACTGGAGTGGGTATCCTTTTCCTACTACAGGGGATCTTCCTAATCCAGGGATCGAACAGAGGTCTCCCACATTCCAAGCAGATTCTTTCCAGGTGAACCACAAGGGAAGTCAGTAAATTGGTCTAGTATACTTCAAAATCATCTCCAACATGGAATGTATTTAAACTGCTCTGACAATATCATCAATGTTTAATGGGAGGTAAATCAATGGCGTTCAAATCTCTCTCATCATTGTATATAACAAATACATACAAAAAAGCAAAGTATATGTTAAAGTAGAAATATATACAGATAATCTTGATTCCTTTTGATGTTTATAGCATTTAATATAAAATTTAAAAGTTCAATGTCCGAAGTAGTCTATTACTCTTTAAACATATCACAGCATATAATACACACTTATTTTTGTAGCATGTAATGTGTACTTTTTCTTTTTTGCAGAACATTGTGCATGTACTTAGACAACAGATTAAAATGTTAGTGATATGGGCACTATACCTTCTTGCAAAAAGTTTCAGTATGAAGTATTCACTATGTGTCTTGAAGCACATGTTAGATAAAAATGCAGCTTCAATATTTTCCAAGTGAAATTTAAATTTTTTAAGTTAGATTTGTCTAAAAAATTCAGTTCCCCAAATGCATTTTCCCACAGTCAATTTTTTCAATTAAAAGTAATATTTTCACATTACATTGTTAAACGTCTTACAAAAGTAAATAAAAAGGTACCATACAATAGGACTTTCATTTATAGGAGCTTTAGGAAAAACAGAGAAATTAAAAGAAAGATGAAACTAAAAAGACAGTAGGTATGTCTTGTGTTTATATTCACCAGCACTGATGTTTACTTTTAGAATTCACAAGATCAGATGCATGATGGTCACCTAATTGAACTACTTAGTTTATCCCTGAGCACGGAATCTTCTTTTTCAGTTTCCTGTGAAATTTAGGGATTGCTTTCCTAACACTTCATGTCAAACAAGCTTGGCGTCTTTGATAAAGAGACGGAAGTTAGCTATGAAGTAACTTTCACTCATATGTCAGAACTGTGCAGATATTTAAAGAAAAGGAAATGACACCAGAGGTTTAGGGCTGACATTAAAGAGTAAGGGGTATAAAACATTCATGGAAGAGCGTGGGTCTTAAACATTCTTTGTAAAAAAAATTCCAAGCACTATATAAAGGAAAATCTTTTGTGTCTTGCAGGTTTTCTCTAGAGTAGAATGAATGCCCAGAGTACCATAATTTTTTAAAATTGTCCATTTAGAATAATAAATCAACTTTCCTGATTCTACATTCATGTTCATTATCCAAACACCAATTATAGTTTGATTTCTTTTTAGAAATTTTACTAGAAGACAAAGACATGCAGATAAAACATCTGAGTATCTACTGTGCTTGAAATTAATAATTTTTATTGAAATTAATACTTTGGCATTCTTTTTGTGTTTTAAACTATAACAGTAGGAGCATTTATGAAAACAAAGGTAACTTGAATTGATGAATATGTCATCTTATTACTTTCCTTATTGGACAAGTACAACATTATATTTTTCTGATAATATTTGTATCCAGTCAGACACTCCTGTTCATATATTGCTTAAAAGGAAATATTAAAATTTGACTTATTTTTTCACTTATTAGCAAAACATAATGCATTTGTCTAAAATGGACATTTATACTTGCCATATAAATTTGCGAAGTTCAAAAGCTATAGAATCAAGTCATTTAATTTTCTATAATGGTATGAGGATGTATCAGAGTTCAGCAAAGTTGTTTATCATATTATTTGTCTCTTTGTATAAAGATGGGGGGTATATTTCAGGAAATCCTTGAGCTTGTCACATAATTCACTTTAAATAGAGTAGGCCCTCAAAGATAGTACAAACTGCTGGCTGGTTTACATTCATGGTTTGATAGATTGGGGAAGTGTTTCTGAAGAGATTTTTGAAAGTAAACTTAAATTCTTAAGTTACTGTCATATTCAACTGAAGCATAGTTAACTCACAACATTACAGTTGACCCTTGAGCAACATGTGGGTTAGGGTACCAACAATTCATGCAGCTACAACTTATCATTGGCCTTCAGTATATTCTGTTTCTCTTTATACATAATTCCATATTTGCAAATTCAACCAACTTTGGATCCTGTAGTACTATAATTATTATTTTAAAAAATACATGTATGAATGGTACCAGGAAGTTTAAAACCCTGTTGTTCAAGAGTCAAATATATATTAGTTCTAGCTATACAAACATAGTGATTTTGATCACCATGTTAAGTCTACAAATTATCCATCACCATATAAAGTTATTAGAATATTATGAACTATATTGCCTAGGCTGTACTTTGCATTCTTCTGATTTATTTTATTTTTTATTGAAGTGCAGTTAATTTACAACATTATTGTGTATTAGTTTCAGTGGAAAACATAGTGATTCAAAATTTTGATAGATTATCCTCTGTTGATAGTTATTATAAATATTGGCTGTAGCTCCTGTGCTGTACAACATATTCTTATAGCTTATTTATTTTATACATAGTAGTTTGTATTTCTTAATCACCTTCCTTTATCTTGCTCCATCTATGTACTCCTCTGCCTTCTGGTAACTACTTATTTATTCTCTGTATCTGTGAGTTTGTTTCTGTTTTGTTATATTCATTTATTTATCTTTTAGATTCCACAGATAAGTGAAAACATACAGTATTTTTGTTTCTTTATGTGCCCTACATCACTAAGCATAATACCCTCCAGGTATATCCATGTTGTTGCAAATGGCAAAATTTCGTTCCTTTTTGTGTTTGAATAATATTGTGAGTTTGTGTACGCCACGTCTTTATCCTTTCATCTTTTGATGGACATTTAGGCTGCTTTCACATCTTGGCTTTTGTAAATAATGCTGCTATAAACATGGAACTGCATGTGTCTTTTCAAATTAATGTTCACTTCTTTTATTTTTTGGTCATGCCAGACAGCATGTGGCATCTTGGTTCCCTGACCAAGGATTGAACCCACACCCCTGCACATAGAGTTTGAATCACTGGACAACCAGGGAAGTTCCACTTATTTTATAACTGCAAGTTTGTACTTAATCCTCTTCACCTGTTTCGCCCAACTCCCCACTGCTTCGTCAACCATCAGTTTGATCTCTGTATCTATGAGTCACTTTGGGCTTTATTTTGTTTGTTCATTTGTTTTGTTTTTAGATTCCACATAGAGGAAAAATCATTCTCTATTTGTCTTTCTGTTTGTCATTCTCTATTTGTCTTTCTATTCTATACTTTACTTAGAATAACATTCTCTAGGTCCACTCATGTTGTTGCAAATGACAAGATTTTGTTCTTCCTATGGCTGAATAATATATATATATGTCTTCCTTCCTTATCCATTCATCAGCTGATGGACACTTAGGTTGCTTCCATGTCTTTGCTATTGTAAGTTATGGGTTCACTAAACATAGGAGTGCATGTATTATTTTCAATTCAGATTTTTGTATTTTTTGATAAATACCCAGTAGTAGAAATTATGGATTGTATGGTAGTTTAATTTTTATTTTTTAGAGGAAATTCCATACTGTTTTCCATAGTGACTACACTGGTTTGCATTCCCATCAAGAGTATGTGAGAGTTCCCTTTTCCACATCCTCACTGATATTTGTCACTTGTCTTTTTGTTAGCCATTCTGACAGGTTTGAAGTGACATCTCATTGTGGTTTTGATAGGCATTTCCCTGGTGATTAGTGATGGTGAACATCTTTTCTTGTGCTTGCTGGCCATATGTATATTTTCTTTGGAAATATGTCTATTCAAATCCTCTGCTTATTTTTTAATTACATTTTTATATTAAACTGTATAAGTTCTTCATAAACTTTGAATATTAACACCTTATAGAATACAGTATATGCAAATATTTTCTCTCATTTAGTAGATTGTCTTTTCTTTTGTTAATGGTTTCCTTTGCTGTACAAAAGCTTTTTAGATTGATGTAGTACTATTTGTTTTTCATTTTTTTGCACTAGTTGTCCTTGTTGGGTAGTCAGATCCAAAAGTTATTTTTTAGATAGATGTCAAAGAGTATGCCACCTAGGTTTTCTTTTTCCCTAGGAGGTTTATCCTTTTAGGTCTTACATTTTACCTTTAATACATTTTAAGTTTAATACTGGATAAGGTGGTGATTCAGTTTGATTATTTTAGAAGTTGCTGTCCAGTTTTCTAAACATCATTTATTGAAGAGGCTGGTTTAATACTGATGAACTTCTTTAGTTTTTTCTTGTTCAGGAAACTCATTATCTCTCTTTCAATTCTGAAAGGATCTGTGTACCTTCCTGTTGTGTTTAGCCTGTATTTGTTGTGATCACGCTGTCACTGGCCCCCCAGTTCAGCTGTGTGGTTCCCCTTTGTTCTACTGTCTGCCCCTCTGGTGGGTGAGGTTTGGTTCAGGGACTAGTGTAGGCTTTCTAGTGGGAGGGACTGGTGCCTGTGCGCTAGTGGATAGAGTTGAATCTTTTCCCTCTGACAGTAGGGCTACGTCAGGTGGTGTGTTTTGGGCTGTCTGTGAGCTTAGTACAACTTGAAGCAGCATGTCTGCTGATGGTTGGGACTGTGTTCCCATCTTGCTGGTTGATTTATATGAGGTGTTCAGCACTGGAGCCTGCAGGCAGTGGAGTGGAGCCAGGTCTTGGTGTTGAGATGGATACCATGCCAGTTACAGGGATTTAACCTTCGCCTTGTACAGCTTCATGAAGGAGATTATTGTTCCTCTTCCTTAGTCCCACTGCCCCTCAAAACCTGATTTGTGTTCACTGTCAGCCTCTGCAGAGTGAGAGTGTCTCAGGTTGGGGCCTGGTAAAGGTCTCTGGGATGGAGATTTGCAGACAGGACATTCCTTAATGAGTGCACTTTGATTGGACAGATGGAACTACCATACAGTTACCTAAAAGGCTTCCACCAGGATGTGGGAGCTCAGATGGCTCTTTAGAATTGTACAGTATTTTTAAACTGAATTATTGACTGACTTCTGTGGTAAGGTTTTCAACAACTATTATAAATTTGATTGGCTTTATCATCTAAAAATTCACGAAAGATGTAATCTACACAGTAATATCACTCAATAGATATATTTAGTCACTTAATTAATGTCTTATTTTTAATCTTTGGAAATCACAGCAATCTGTTTTATACAAATTTATATAAATTGAAATGGTAATATACTGAAATATTATCACAGCATTGGTACATTTTAATTTTGAGATTCCCAAAGTCTTGATAAGAGGAAAGAAAAAATAGGCTTAAATACTTTAACAATATAAACATCTATTTTCTCCTGCATTATTTGTTGATTAAAAATTTACTAGTAGCTCAGCTGGATAATTATGTCTTAGGATCTCTTAGAGTTTGCAGTGAAGACAATGGCTGGAGCTGAAATTATTTGAAGGTTTAACTGGGACTGGAAGGTCATTTTCCAAGGTAATTTATTCGAAATGCCTGACCAGTTAGTTTTGCTGTTGACATGAAGCTTCAGTTCCTTGCCCTGTAGGCCTTTCCATGTACTTGTTGAGTGTCCTCATGACATGCAGCTGATCTCTAAAGCAAGTGGCCCCAGAAAGCAAGGCATAAGCCATAATGACTTTTATGACCTGGCCTCAGAAGTCAGACCTGCCATTTTTACAGTATCCTATTGGCTACACAGGTCAGCCCTATTCAGAGATAGAGAAGACTACACAAGGAATGAATGCCAGGAAGTAATAATCCCAGGGGGATGGACTTTTCAGAGGGTGTCTACAACTGTCATTCAGGTCCGAAATTCAAATTCATGTAGTCCAATTCCACAACCTTATTTAATCTAGATCTTCCAGTCACTAGCAATATGATTTTGTTAAATTACTTCACCTCCTAGAGTTTTTTCATTCAGAAAATGGAGACAGAATATCTCCCTAATAGAGTTATATGCTGCTCTCAGGATCAAGAAAACTGTTAAGTAAACTTGTTATCAAACAAATTTGTTGAATATCATAGAAAGTTAATATGGAGAATTTAAGCCAATGACTGCTTCTTCATCATCTACTGGCGTCTTGAATTTAAGGAAAAAAATGTAACAAATGAAACAAATATATGGGATTATGACATAATGTGACTTGGAGTCATGCTTAACCTACCTGAGAGTCTCAAAGAACTGAAAATGTTGAATTAAAACCAATATAAAAAGGAAGTAAGTTCTGTGATTTCCCACATGGGGATATGAAGATTCAGCCACTTTGCATATTCATCTTACCATGTACAGCTATTAATTTTTCTCGATGTAAATTCTAGTTCCAAGGAGTATATGTGGGAATTTCTAAGAGCAGTATTATGTTAAATTTCTGAAGTTTTGCTTTCCACAATTCAGAAAGATTATTGGGGCTTTTACTTGTTTTATCATAGCTTAATAAGGATAATTTCATCAAGGTGAGCCCTTAGAATCGCAATATCTTAACGTACTAGAGTAGAGGAAGGCATGTAAATAGTATCCATCAGTCTTCTCATTTCAGTTTAGAGAGAAAGAGCCCTTAGAAGTGAATGCCTTTGTCAAAGTCTGAAAAGGATCTCCAGGGATTTTTTAGTGTCCTCAAAGTTGATAGAATGCTCATCCTTCACAAATATGAAAGTTTAACAAATAATTTTGTGAAAGGTAAAATCATGTACACATAAAATGAACACATCAAATTTTATGATGCTCATTAATGAAACCCTAAGATGTTTCAAATATTCAGAGAATTTAATGAACCGGCTGTTTATAGGCAATGCTATGATTGATTGTTGTATACAAAATTGGTTAATATCCTCCCCAAACTCAATAAACTGTTAACACTGGTGTTATCTGTTCCATTATTTGAATCTCTACTAAATCAAAATCTGTATGATAAACTTTGATCCTGAAAGAAATGTAATATAGACCAGATAGTACATAGTCAAACTCAGCACCTCACTGAAATAACACCCAGGAATTTATTTACCTTCTTTCTACATTTTGAATTATTTTGGTGATAGTCTTTGTAGAAAGTATATTTCCAAAATATAGACATTTCTGTATAGTTTTGTCTTCAGGGTTTTTAAGATTTGCATGAAATGGAATATTATAAGTGAAAACTACATATAAACAAAAAATACAGATACATTGTGTTGCTTCATAAATGTAAATATTCATTTTGTAGAAAAATTTTATTAGTTTTTATATTATAAATTAGCTATTTCCTTTTAATGAAATTTTTCACTTGAATTCCAATCAGTGAAGTTTGTAGGGCGAACTCCTCCACTCCACACAGATATATCACAAGCCCAAGCCTTGTCAAGTGGCAGTTTTTCCATAACTATAAAATTAAAGGGTGTCATCTGTCTCTCCAAATCTCTTGACACGTCTGTGCTTTGCAGAGTGTAGATTTTGTGAACTCTCCTTTGCAGTTAAGGAATTGTCACATTTATATATTTTTATAGCTTTCATTTCAGTGAATTATTGACTATCACATGATGGCATTGTGTGTTATTAAAAATATAATTGAGAAAGTCCATAGCATTTTTCCCAACTACTTTGTGTTTTGTATTAAGAATGGCCATTTTTAACAGAAAGACTCTCTGTAAGACCCTGCAGTTGACTTTGTGCTTGCCTGTTTGGTGAATTGAAAGGTCAGGGCCCAAAGGCAATGTCAATTCTTGATCAGACAAAAAAAAAAAAAAGAATAAAAAAAGGTACAAGTAGTAGTCTAACTCCTTATTGACAGAACTTTTCTAAGCCCATTTGAGAGAGACTGTCAGCTCTCTGCAAATGTCAAGTCCATGCCTGATGCTTCTGGACAAATGAAGAATATTACTTAGAAAAGTGTAGAGAAGGTTAAGTTTTTATTTGGAACCCTTGCACATTCCCTTCTGTAAATCCCCCTTCACTTTTATATCCTTACTCATCATGAACCTTTAAGATGCAAAATGTAAAAACTATTAGATGCAAGCCCTATGCTGATTAGGAAGATAATAACAGTGCACATGTGAAGTATGATGGATATTGAAGGAGACTTGAGTGTGCATGTGTGTACTTGTCTTTTAAGACATGAAAATTTCCTTTGTGTTCTGATGTGGCTACACTTCTTTGTGAGCTGTATGTTGCCAGAAATTCCAGTTTTTCAAGAAAAAACTAGAAATCTGTAAGTGAAATATTTTAATTGTTTTAATTGGCTTAATTTTTATAAAATATAAATAATGGTCAAATAAAAAATATCTGACAAATTATAGACACAACTCAGTTCAGTTCAGTTGCTCAGTCATGTCTGACTCCTTGTGATCCCAAGGACTGCAACATGCCAGGCCTCCCTCTCAAGCACCAACTCCCAGAGTTTACTCAAACTTATGTCCATTGTGTCGGGGATGCCATCCAACCATCTCATCCTCTGTCATCCCCTTCTCCTCCCACCTTCAATCTTTCCCAGCATCAGGGTCTTTTCCAATGAGTCAGTTCTTCACATCAGGTGGCCAAAGTATTGGAGTTTCAGCTTCAACATCAGTCCTTCCAATGAACATTCAGGACTGGTCTCCTTTAGGATGGATTGGTGGAACTCCTTTCAGTCCAAGGGACTCTCAAGAGTCTTCTCCAACACCACACTTCAAAAGCATCAATTCTTCAGTGCTCAGCTTTCTTTAGAGTCCAACTCTCACATCCTTAGGCCAGTGGAAAAACCATCCATAGCTTTGACTAGACAGACCTTTGTTGGCAAAGTAATGTCTCTGCTTTTTAATATGCTGTCTAGGTTGGTCATAATTTTTGTTCCAAGGAGTAAACATCTTTTAATTTCATGGCTGCAATCACCATCTGCAGTGATTGTGGAGCCCAGAAAAGTAAACTCAGCCACTGTTTCCCCACCTATTAACCATGAAGTGGTGGGACCAGATGCCATGATCTTCGTTTTCGGAATGTTGAGTTTTAAGCCAACTTTTTCACTCTCCCCTTTCACTCTCATCAAGAGGATCTTTAGTTCTTCTTCACTTTCTGCCATAAGGGTGTGGTCATCAGCATATCTGAGGTGATTGATGTTTCTCCCAGCAATCTTGATTCCAGCCTGTGCTTCATCCAGCCCAGCGTTTCTCATGATGTACTCTGCATATAAGTTAAATAAGCCTGCTGACAATATACAGCCCTGACAGATTCAGATCTGTTGTTCCATGTCCAGTTCTAACTGTTGCTTCCCGACCTGCATACAGATTTCTCAAGAGGCAGGTCAGGTGGTCTGCTATTCCCATCTCTTTCAGAATTTTCCACAGTTTATTGTGATCCACACGGTCAAAGGCTTTGGTGTAGTCAATGAAGCAGAAGTAGATGTTTTCCTGGAACTCTCTTGCTTTTTCAATGATCCAGCAGATGTTGGCAATTTGATCTCTGGTTCCTCTGCCTTTTCTAAATCCAGCTTGAACATCTGGAAGTTCATGCTTCACATTCTGTTGAAGCCTGTCTTGGAGAATTTTGAGCATTACTTTGCTAGTGTGTGAGATGAGTGCAATTGTGTGGTAGTTTGAGCATTCTTTGGCATTGCCTTTCTTTGGGATTGGAATGAAAGCTGACCTTTTCCAGGCCTATGGCCACTGCTGGGTTTTCCAAGTTTGCTGGCATATTGAGTGTAGCAGTTTCACAGCATCATCTTTTAGGATTTGAAATAGCTCAATTGGATTCCATTACTTCCACTAGCTTTGTTCATAGTGATGCTTTAAGGTTTACTTGACTTTGCATTCCAGGATGTTTTGCTCTAGGTGAGTGATCACAGCATCACAATTATCTGGGTCATGAAGATCTTTTTTGTATAGTTTTGTGTGTTCTTGCCACCTCTTCTTAGTATCTTCTGGTTCTGTTAGTTCCATACCATTTCTGTCCTTTATTGTGCCCGTCTTTGCATGAAATATTCCCTTGGTATCTCTAATTTTCTTGAAGAGATGTCTAGTCTTTCCCATTCTATATAGACATGCCTAAATTATCTTAAATCCTGAAACTGTTCTTCATGGCACTAGCATGGCTAAATTTAAAAATATGTTTAGCTATCTCAAAGAGTTGTAAAATTCATTTGATATTCAAGTGATAGGAGCAGTATTTAAAAATGAAGGAAAATTATTTGGCAACTACAATATTTATGATAAAAATAAGCTCATTTGTAATAAATATTAGAGTAAAACTATGCAATAATAAGTAAATAATCTAAGAAGTAAAATTAAAGATTTTTCAAATTTGTTGTTCACTCATATTTTACCTATTTATTTAGAAATAAAATTTCATTACTTGGAGAGATGGCTTAAGATATGTATTGAATATTCATAGTATGATGTGTCCAAATGCTTTGGCTGAAATGTCATGTCAGTTTAGGTAAAAATAAATGGCCTAGAATCTCCAGTAGCAAAACATCACCACTCATTGAATTTGCCAGGGACTTAGTGACTACTTAGAGTGAATAAATCATAGGAAAGCCAATCAATTAAATTTTCCCTGGATACTCTTAGAATTCTTGCTTAAGTTAAAATGCACAATGTGATGTTTTGGACTGGCCAGATTGCAATCACATCTCTTGCAGACAGTACATACATCTTTTCAGCACCAGTTACTGTTCCAAGAGCCAAGATATCTTATAATATTTAGCAGAAGTAGCTTTTCTTGACAAGAATCCTGGGTTGAGTCAATTAACATCTGAAGTCTCAGCATCTTTATTTATTATTATTATTTTTCTTTACAAAATGTCAGAATACTATAATCTAGTTTCTATTCCTGAAAAATAATTTTAAAATGTATATCATAGAAGTAGATGATCCTTTGGTAGAGATCTGTCACTTCTGAGAAAGTAAGAAATGTATTGTTACAGTAGAAACGTAGTTTTGTTGACACTGATTTTAAATACACTGATATTAATTAAAAAAATCACCTTTGTAACATGTTTAATACTTCATCTCCTACAGATAAGGTGAGGTTTTGCTTATTTAATTAATCAGGAATCTAAATGATTTAATCTTAAAGAGCTTAGAAAAGGCCCAACAGATAAATAATCAATTCATACATAAGTCTACCAGATATCTTTGGTCTGTTCTTAAGAATCTTAAAGAGCTAGTCATGATTTGCTGTATTATTTACTATACTCACTAGAGAAAAAATAATAAATATTTGATGATATAAAGAATAAATTTAAAATGTGCATTATTCTACCACTCAGTTATAAATACAATGTCATAGTAGATTTCCAAGTTTGCAATACGTCAATAATTTTTCCTATTTAGTGTTGGTATAGCTCACATATGCAATTATTTATTTTTAAATTAGTTTTGTAATGTAGGTGTGTCATGTAATTTGTAAAGTTCTCATAAACAGCATATCATGGCAACAAAAACTTATATAGCAAGTATCAAATTACCAAAAACTTAGTAACTTAAAACAATATAAATTTATTCTTACACAGTTATGGGATTCAAAAGACTTAAGTGCCTTTAGAACCTAGCATTTCTTCTGGATACTGTAGAGGAGAATCTGTTTCTCTGCATTTTTAAATTTTAGAGGCAGCCTGCATTCCTTGGCTTGTGACCCCTTCTCCATCTTCAAAGCCAGCAGTCTAGAAATTATTCTTCTATTATTTCCTGCCTCCCTCTCATAAAGACCCTTGTAGATTTTATCAAGCAGACTTAAATAGGATAATTCAAGATAACTATTTTCAAAATTCTTGATTAAATCTCACCTACAAGTATAAGGTAAAAGATTCATTTTACCATATAAGGTGGTTAATAAAAGGTTTTGGGATTAAGAGAATGACATTTTTGGTGCTATTGTTCTGTGCACAGTATAACCCTATTTTTAACTTTGCTGTTTTTTTTTCCCCTCATCATTTATACATAACACTGCATTTCACATACATATACTTTTGTTTTTTTTTCAGATAACTTCAAAAAGTGATCTGTTTTACTTTCAGAATAGGTCTGTAGAAATGTAACTATTAACGGTCTTCTGTATAATTTATGTTGTTGTTCAGTAACTCAATTGTGTCCGACTCTTCATGACCCCATCTGTGTAATTAGTGTTTCTAAATTATATATACACACACAATGGGATATTACTCAGCCATAAGAAAGAATGAAATGATGCCATTTGAAGCAACATGGATGGACCTAGAGAGTGGCATACTTAGTGAAGTAAGGCAGAGACAGATACATATCATATATTGTTTATATGGGGAATCTAAAATATGATGTAAATGATCTTATTTACAAAACAAGAGTAGACTCACAAACAGAAAACAAACTAATGGTTTCCAAAAGGGAAATGGGGGAAGTAGGGATAAGGTAGGAGTTTGGGATTAACAGATGCAAATTACTGTGTATAAAATAAGCAACAAGGCCTATTATATAGCACAAGGAGCTATATATTTAGTAATTTGTATTAATCTATAATCTAAAAAAGAATATATATATAAATAGACATGTGTATATATACATAACTGAATCATTTTGTTACATGCCTGAAATCAAGACAACACTGTGATTCAATTATACTTTAATAAAAACAAGAGATTATGTTAACTCTTCTTAAATAGGTTAAAAGACTGTATTTGTAGGTCAATCTTTTGCTCCCCACAGCAATTTCTTTTCCTCCCTTTACAGTTTAGTCCATGGCCATTCTGACATGTGCTATACAGAACTATTTCTGAATCTTGGTGTGTCCAAGTTTTCTTACACAGGTTAATTATCACAGAGACTGCTTCTACTGCCTGAAATTTGCTTATACTCAAGTATCTGTAACAAACTGCTCCTTACTCTTCAGATCTTGAGAGGGTAACAGGCAGGAAGGCCAGGGGTCTCCAAATGGAGGAAATAGGCTGCAAGTGTCAGACATTTTTATCTCTCTCTTAAGCTGCAAGAGGAAATAAACTAGTGATATTTTTTCCTTCTCTATACAAATTTAAAAGAGGTTTCTCTTAAAACACTGTGTTGCCAGTGACACCTGGTCTCATCTGAAATTAACTATTCTCACACCTTGAGTCAATTAATGCATTCTTCTTATGGAAATGTTTGTCTTAAGCTATGTTAATGTACTATGCATTTACCCCAAACTCTTATCTTTGATCTGGTTCTGCCAAATGGCTTAAAACCTACTTGACAGGCCAGTATGTTATACTCAGACATTGTTCTCCTAATCTGTGTAAATGAAACTATCTGTAGGTAAACTGCCCTTCTACAAAATTCAAGTCAATTGTTTTATGACCCAAGATGACTCATCTGGTGCCAAGATTATCCCAAAATACATCTTATGTATGAGGGGCCTGGTGCAATTCTGAGTTTTGAGACATTCCTTCTTTCATTATCAAACTGCTAGTGACTATATAACATCCAGCCAAAAACTAGCAAGGGGGTACTCTTTCTACCATCTTCTGATGCCTATGTCAGAAACTATCTCTATTTCCTTTATACTTTAATAAAACTTTATTACAAAAATCTCTGAGTGATCACACCGTGTCTCTGGCCCTGGACTAAATTCTTCTCTTCCAGAGGCCAAGATTCCCGGCGTCTTTGCTGTGATTTCTTCAACAACTTTTCAAGGTAAATTATCACAGAGGCTGCTTCTACTGCCTGAAATTTGCTAATACTCAAGTATCTATAACAAACCACTCCTTCCCATCTGTCTGCCTATCAATATCATTTATAACCAAATTAGTGCTATTTAGAAGATATTTTCTAACTTATAAATAACATTTGCATTCTAATACAAAATACATAATTTTAAACACTGAAATTTATAGATCTTCCCATCTTTTAATAATGTTTCAGACATATCAAAATTTTAATTTAAAAGGAGAAAAATACCAAGATGATGTTAGAAATAGTATATATGGCTTTCAAACTTGCTTTTACTCTGTGATAATAAAGTCTTTCCTATTAATTAGTGAAATTTTTTGTTTGTTAAGTTTTAATGTTTAAATTTTGAAATAATTGTGTATACACAAATAATTGTGTATACACAACACAGGAAGTTGCAAGGAGAGTAGAGATGTCTAGCATACATTTCACTTTTACTTTCCTAACGGTGATATCATACATAATTGTAGTACACTATTAAAACTTTATTTTGAGGGCTCCAAAATCACTGCAAATGGTAATTGCAGCCATAAAATTAAAAGACGCTTACTCCTTGGAAAGAAAGTTATGACCAACCCAGACAGCATATTAAGAAGCAGAGACATTACTGTGTCAACAAATGTCTGTATGGTCAAGGCTATGGTTTTTCTAGTAGTCATGTATGGATGAGAGAGTTGGACTATAAAGAAAGCTGAGTACAGCAGAATTGATGCTTTTGAACTGTCGTGTTGGATAAGACTCTTGAGAGTTCTTTGGACTGCAAGGAGATCCAACCAGTCCATCTTAGAGGAGATCAGTCCTGGGTGTTCATTGGAAGGACTGATGTTGAAGCTGAAACTCCAATACTTTGGCCACCTGATGCAAAGAGCTGACTCATTTGAAAGACCCTGATGCTGGGAAAGATTAAGGGCAGGAGGAGAAGGGGACGACAGAGGATGAGATGGTTGAATGGCATCACAGACTCAATGGACATGAGTTTGGGTAAACTCCGGGAGTTGGTGATGGACAGGGAGGCCTGGTGTGTTGTGGTTCATGGGATCACAAATAGTCAGACATGACTGACTGACTGAACTGAACTGAACTGATTAAAACTAGGCAATTGACATTGGCACATTGTGGTCATGATTACAGGGCAAGCTGTGTTGTATGAAATATGGATCTTCCTAGGTTTGTGAGAAAGCACAGTTTTTGGAGACTTTGATGTAGGAGACAGGAAGAATAAAAGAAAAGCAGGCCCCAGCAAGGGCCACAAAAGAAATTTATAATTACTGATAAACTGGATGCTATAAAGCATGAGACTCTTGGAACAAATCCAGAGGGAACAGGTCATAGTCTTGAAAACAAGATATGATCCTGTGGTTGGACAACCGACCCCAGGCTGTTTCTCTATGGCGTCTCAGAGTCACATGTTCTATGTATCTGGTGGAAAATGTATAGATAAGAATATTAGTCTTAGTTACCGATCTGTAATTGATCACTTTTTCCTAGTTACTCAGTGGTTAATGATCATTTTGTTCTTTGGTCCTGAAGGCCACAAGAGTTGTAGTTTAACTCCCTGCATATTCTTTCATTCACTGATGAAAGTATAATAAAGCTAGCCTGGACTCAGTTCGGCATGTTCACCTTGGAGCAGTGTTGGTTCCCTGAGCCTCGCTTTTCTCTCAATTCTTGTCTCTTCTTTCTCATTCTCTGGCAGTATCGAGCTTTCGGAAACCCTGCTTGTGGAGCTGGTCTCAACACTTTGGGAAATGGGTACTTTTGAATTTCTGTTTATCTTCTATAAGATTCCCATAGTTCATGACCTGAATTCACTATTGCTATATTTTCTCTGGGAGCTTCTCAGGTGGTGCAGTGGTAAAAAAAAATCTGCCCACCAATGCAGGAGATACAAGAGACGTGAGTTTGATTTCTGAGTGGAAAAGATCCCCTGAAGAAGGAAATGGCAACCCGCTCCAGTATTCTTGCCTGAAAAATTCCATGGACAGATGGGCTTCAAGGGCTATGGTCTGTGGGGTTGCAAAGAGTCAGACATGACTGCGCGTGCATACAGATATTTTCTTTGGGATTTCTTCATAACTAATTTACAGCATGGGAAGTCATTACTTTTAAAGCAACTCAAACATATTAAAAGAGGTTCTCAGGGAATAGGGAACCATGGTTATGTTACTTTAATAACCTTTTTTTTTTTTAAAGAAAGCTTTTAATTTTTTAAAGGGTTTAGATTGGAATAATTCCTAGTGAACCTCATATTTAACATTCTGTGATTCTGTATACCTTCAAGATACAAGCATTAAAGTCTGAGGAGTTTGCATATGATATACCTAATTTAACAGTTCTCATTTAGAAACTCGTTAACATCCCTCTTTCTAAGAGAAGACAGTCTTGTTAAATACAATTATATTTTACTTTATCTAAGTGATACTTGTAATCTTATTCAAAAATAAGCAATAAAATGATGATCTGAAGAATAGCTTTCTGATATGTGGGAAAGCACATTATTTGCTCTATGATTGCATGTATTATCAGAACAAAAGCTGTATTTATTTTGACTGTCAATCATTTGGATGTTCCAGTGACATTATAGGGCATCTTGATTTAAATGTGATTGTCTAACAAATATATTTGCTTCTTCTTTCTTTCTAAATTTGCTAAATTCTTTATGGAAAATTATAAAAAAGGTGAACTAACTGCTAGACTCTGATATTTTAATATAAAAGCAAATGAAAAGATAAATCATTGCCATAGGAACAAGTCTACAATTCTACAGTGTAATTATCATTGTGATAAAAGATCCAGCTTTTGCTCCTCATAGCAACAATATCTTGTTCTTAAAATTCATTCTGGCATGTATCTTTTATCAACAATATCTGAAAACTTTAAAGAGCAATGCTATAACAAGACTATGAATTATTTAGAAGTTTTTGAGGGTATATGTTGGTATATTATTTTATTTAAAATATTTTTTTGATTGTCAACTATTTGATAGGTACTGTGGCTTAGTGCCTTTGTTCAGTTCAAGGGGAGATAGTTTGTCCCTGTGCACCTGTGAATAGAAGAGATTATCTCACCCCTTCTGAAGACTGGATATTCCCTTGGAGATATTTTGCAGACTGAAGACCCTTTCACTTTACTTCCCCACTGCATCTCCCTTTCTATTCTGCTTTTTGACTTGAGTTCCTCATTGCTTCTCTCTGATCTATAAAACAACCTGGCATCCAGCCCCTAATAAGATGGTTATTTTGAGGTGCTAGCTTACCATTGGAGAAGGCAATGGCACCCCTTACAGTACTCTTGCCTGGAGAATCCCAGGGATGGCATAGCCTGGTGGGCTGGCATCTATGGGGTCGCACAGAGTCAGACACAACTGAAGCAACTTAGCAGTAGCAGTGGCTTAGAATCTAAAATATCGCTAGCCTCCTTCTGATTCTCACTATTCATGCCTCCTTACAATAAATTTTAACAAAACAAAATGAAGTTCAAATACCCATCACTTTCCTTTGTAGCCACCATTCCTTGATTCTTTGTTGTATACCTCAAGTCCAGACAGACAAACACAGACACACCTTTTGCCTCTGTAAATTACTCAAAATGAACAGGTTAATTATAGTATATGAGGTAATGCTGCCAAACATAATCACTAATTCTAGATTTAGTGTGATTTTTATGAAAAAATACAATTATTTATAATTGACTCATATGCTTAATGCTATTGAATATAGAGCTTAGATAACAATAAACTACAGTTTATCTAGAAATAATATCTGCAATAATTAGATAATAGGGAATAGATCACTTCTGTATAAATAAGCAAATAGCTTTTTAAAATTTAACAGTAAATAGCTTTCTCAAAAATACTGACAGATACACACACACACACACACACACACACACACACACACACGATTCTTATAGGATAGCTTAGAAATTAGCACATATTTAAATGACAGAGGATGTGATGTTTGGATGGCATCACCAACTTGATTGACATGAGTTTGAGCAAGCCCCAGGAGTTGGAGGGAGGCCTGACATGCTGCAGTCCATGGGGTCTCAAAGAGTCGGACATGACTAAGGGACTGAACCGAACTGAGTGCCAGAGTATAGAGCTTCCCAGGTGACTCAGTGGCAAAGAATCCTCCTGCCAATGCAGGAGAGGTAGGTTTGATCCCTGGGTTGGGAAGATTCCTTGGAGAAGGAAATGGCAACCCATTCCAATATTCTTGCCTGGAAAATCCCATGGACAGAGGAGACTAGTTGTTTACAGTCCATGGGGTTGCAAGAGTTAGACACAACTGAGCACATGCACATCCCCCCCACACACACAGACACACACACATACACAAGCTAGAGGATAGAGAGTAGATTCATTAGTTTTCTTAAAAAAAAGTATTTGCTTGAGAGTGATTTCTAGAGGGAGCACAGGTGTTTTTTAAGTGCCTGCTATGTGTTTGTTGAGTTGCTAAGTCATGTCTAAACGTTTGTGACCCCATGAACTATAGTATGCCAGTCTTCCCTGTCCTTCACTATCTATGTGTTTAAAATTGTTCTAAAATGTCCAGAAAAAAACCACAAAACAGAGTCTGTCTATAAGGTGTATTTAGCTTATTTTAAGAAGTAAATCAAGTCACATGAAGTGAATAGTCAAAATATAGTTTTATGTGAAATAGTGAAGACGCTCTGTAGTTTCCTAGATCAGGACAAATGAAAAAAGAAACTGTTTAGTCAACAGCATCTTAGGAGATTTTATTGACTGCAGATAATCTCCAATTACTGGTTTGATGTAAAATTCCCTACCAAATATTGCATTCAATAAGCTTAAAATTCATATAAACTTCTTTAGTCCCATACCACTCTAAACGCCAAACATTCACTTCCTCTGTCTTATTACCATTTAACTATGGGGGACTGAGATTGTGTCAGCAGAAGGGCATGCTCTTTTCTATAACTAAATGACATAATATTTCACGGAAATTGTATTGCTTTATCCCCTTGTTTACCCTAGGTTTTATGAATGCAGACAGCTTTGCTCATCATTCTCAACTTCATTTATGTGCCAGACCTTTGCTTTGTACATTCTTGTCATTTAATAAATATTTTAAAGAATGAAAGATATAGTCTACTTCATTTCTAAGTGAGTGTTCTTCAAAATTGTGCCATAATTATTGTCTAATTTTAGACTTTCAGGGGAGCTTATAAATCATATAATCCACACATTTGATTGTACTAATGAAAAGTTTAATAACTTGTCAAGGGAAACATAATTAGGTAGGTGAAAATTTTACAACTTACTCCCAGGGAGGTTTTCCATTCCTTCTGAGACGAAACCTTGATTTTCTATTAATACATAAGACTTTCAAATCCCATTCACATTAGTTGACTTTAACCTATTGTATATGTTCAGTCTATGTAAGCTTTGTAGCACCCTCATTATATGTTGCACATACTTAGCCTTTGATTATCTAAAAATCTGGGTCATTTCTCTCATGGAATAATGCTATTATTAAAGCCAGTAAGAGCTATAGAAGAAAATATAGTAGTTTTTATGACCATTAAATTTTAGAAGTTGTTAAAAATAAGGTAGAAAGAATGATATGCCATTTTATTTTGCCAAACAAAAGCAAATGAAAAAATAAATATAATCAAAATCACTATATTTTCATTAAACAAATTTTAACTCCAAAAAACTTCAAGGACATAATATTAAAATACTATACAATTTGTCTCAAGAAAGTATATGGTATTCTCTAATGATAAGAAGATACAAGGCAATTATATTTACTTTCCTCATTTGATTGTCAGCATATGAAAATGTCTTAGACTTTCATTGGGGAACTTCTGGTTTGTAAATAATAATGTTGACAGAGATTGGAGGAAGGGAGAGAGAGTGGTAGAAAGAGGGGGAGACAGGATATGTGAGT
Source organism: Antilocapra americana (assembly GCA_007570785.1). Taxonomy (NCBI): domain Eukaryota; kingdom Metazoa; phylum Chordata; class Mammalia; order Artiodactyla; family Antilocapridae; genus Antilocapra; species Antilocapra americana. Next base: position 11,559,571 of record ML662447.1, read on the forward strand.
AAAGGAATATGAGGGCACAAAAATTACTAAAGTAATTGTAGAGACCTCACTCCTCTGGCAGAGAAGGCAATGGCACCCCACTCCAGTACTCTTGCCTGGAAAATCTCATGGACAGAGGACTGCAGTCCATGAGTTCGCTAGGAGTCAGACCCGGCTGAGCAACTTCGCTTTCACTTTTCACTTTCATCCATTGGAGAAGGAAGTGGCAACCCACCCCAGTATTCTTGCCTGGAGAATCCCAGGGACGGCTGAGCCTGGTGGGCTGCCATCTATGGGGTCGCAGAGTCGGACACGATGGAAGCGACTTAGCAGCAGCGACGGCAGTCATCTGGAAAATATAAAAAGCAGACAGTTGACTTTATCTCCAGCCTAACTAAAATGCTTTAAAGCTAATCCCGGGAGAAGGCTGTCCTTTATAAAGTTTTTAAAAGAATTTAACTTCAAATTTCTATTTGTATTTATAAATAAATCGAACTTCTGTTCTACAACTTCTCCTTCAGATTCACACTAGTGAAAATGACATTCTGATATACCACTTGCAAGATAGTTCCTGGTGTCAGAATAATGAAATATGAACGCAAAGCAAAGAAAGTTAATAATCAAAGTAATGAGATACTTGTATTAATACATATTTTATATATCTGTGTATTATGAAAGCAATGCTCTATTTCTTAGACTGTCATTTTGATATTGAAAAACTTCACAAAAATCCCTGAATGTAATGAGAAGTCTGGCATTTTCAGTGATAAACTCTAAGGTAGTACTAAAATGTGGAAACAGAAGTGAATAGAAACAGGTAATATATGTAATATTTAGAAGACTATGGGGGTAAATGGCACCCTGACTATTCATTTGTCACAGAAACTGGGTGGAGTGTCAAAGTACAGGTTGCTGTTGAACATCTCCCCTGCACATAACATGCAAATACCAGCATCACATGATCACTTCTTTTTGGCATAGCAAGATTACTGACCATAGTTCCATAAAAATACCAGGGAGGCAGGTTATGGTGAGATCTGACCACAGTATGGAATTTGTTTAAGGTCATTCTTTGGTGTTTCAGTTTCTAAGAAAAAGTAGATTATTAGTAAAGCAAAAGACTTTTATATTTAGAATCTTCATGAGTAAATATTGAAGGTTACTATTATAATGTTAGTAATCGATTGAGCTTTAAAATAAGAACCAGATTGTACTACATTAAATTTAGATAATTTGGCATAATAACAATGGACAGTGACTTCACTCAATAATATGTTTTATAATTTTGAAAATAAAAAATAACACTACTTTTTAATTCTACAATCTGTTATGTTGTCATATAAAATTAAAAATATTTAATTAAAAGTTAAAAGCATAATTCTATCCTTGTAAAATGTGAATAAGATAATTATGGTAATCTGATATATATTCTAAAATCTCATGAGTAAAAATATCTTGCATTAAGTTAAAAAATATTATGGTAGGACTTTAACCATGTAAGCTGTAACTTAGGTCAAAACTGCTTCTTCTGAACTTCAGTAGCCTCTTTTGTCAAATGAAGGGTTTCTATCTCTGGTCTGTAAGGACCTTTGTGAAAGGAACATTTTTAGCTTCTAGAGAAGAAAACTACACATTTCTAATAATAATTGATTTGAATAGTAACATCTTATCTACTAGATGTTCTAACATTTCAAATTTTTTATGGCAAACTTAGCCAAAATTTTCAAGTTAATGTGCCAATATTAATTGGATGATTATATAAATATAATGGGTGCCCCATCCAGAATGCTAGAAGTGAATTAGTAAAGAGAAAATTACCAGAAAGTAGTCATGCCTATAAATTAATCATCTAAATTAGTCTGCGTGAATCTATTAAAGACACAGAGATGGATAGATGAAAATAGATTGATACACCAAATTTTGCTACCAAAATACCAAAGAAACCAAAGTTTCTTCATATACCAGGACTTTTTCTAATAATAAAATTCTAAACCCATTAAAATGTAAAAATCTGAATATAAAGTTCTTTGGTTGATCTTAGTAACGTGTAATATATTTTGTCTGAACTTTGGATCTGTCCTTTTGTCTTCAAAGTTTCAACAGACTTCTTTCAACTTCAGAGCTTAAGTTTTAAAACCTACACTTTAAAACTTAAATTCTTCTTATTTAATCTAATCTATGTCTATCTTTGAAAAGTCATAGTTAAAGCACCTGATTATGTATCAGTGAAAGTTTTACTTGTCTTTGAAAGTAATATAATTTATGAGTCAATTTATTCTTAGGTTCATTCCAGGTTAACGGTGTAATTTACACATTAGCTCTAGGTTTAATGTTTTTGTTTCTTATTTTTATTTTTTTGCCTGCTGTAGGTATTTGTAAAGTTGGGTTTTCCTCGTTTGCTTTTCTTGTTTTGTCAGTTTGGCTGGACCACGAGGCCCAGATATTTGATCAAACATTAATCTGGGTGTTTCTGTGAGGATGTTTTTAGATAATACTGACATTTAGTAGTTAACCTTTAGTAGACTTGAGTAAAGCAAATTGACTTCTATAATATGGGCCTCATCCAGTATGTTAAAAATCTGAACAAAACAAAAAAGTCCAGCATCCTTAGAGCAATAAAATATTCTTCAGCAAATTGCCTTCAGGCTTCACTTGTGACATTTGCTTACTGTTTCTATAGCAGATGAGTTTCAGACTTGCATTGAAATATCAGTTGTCGTAAGTCTCCAGCTTTTTGGCCAGTCCTGCAGAATTTGGATGTTGGACTTACCAGACTCCATAATTGTGTGAGCCAATTTGTTTAAAAATATCTGTATTTGTATCTATATTTATATATATCTCTATGTGCTTATGTGCTTAGTCGCTCAGTTATGTCCGACTCTTTGTCACCCTATGGACTGTAGCCCAACAGGCTCCTCTGTCCATAGGGACTCTCCAGGCAAGAATACTGGAGTGGGTTGCCGTGATATCCTCCAGGGGATCTTCCCAACCCAGGGATTGAACCCAAGTCTCCCCCATGGTAAGAGGATTCTTTACATCTGAGTCACCCCGGAAGTCCATCCATATCTAAAGCTATATCCTATTGCTTCTGTTTCTCTGAGAAAACCTAACACAGATTCATTACAGAGTGAGAGATTAATGAGGAATAAAATCTTAAGGGTACATTTTCATATCAGTTCTGGGTGTTCTGTATCCTACAAAGTAAAAGGATATAGTAAAATAACAAGAAAACAAAGAAAATTGAAGTTTTCCTTGTGATAAGTATGGTAGGCAAACTTGGAAATCCCCTCCTGTCTCTTGATATTCACAACCTTATGTAATCCTCCTCAATTTGTGTTTGGTCTGTACCTAACTACTTGCTTCTACCAAAAAGAATAAATTACAGGTAAAGGGATATAATTTTCATGTTTAGGTTACAAATGAGTAGATAGTCCTCTTACTAGAATTCTCTCTAAATTTTGCTAGCATTCTCCCTTTCCTCCTTGCTTTCTTGCTCTGATGAAGTTGTTTGATGTCTTTTGAGGTGGTCCACTGAGAAGTCTATGTGGCAAGCAACTGAAAGAGACCTTTGTTCTGTATATTCTGAATAACCCAGGACTTAATCCAACAAAACACCGGAAACTGAATCCTGTCAACAATTAAGTGAGTTGTCTTAGAAGTGAACCTTCTCCAGTAGAGACTTCACATGAAACCACATCCCTAGTTAACACCTTGATTACAACTTTGTGAGATACAGGCATCTAGCTAAGCTGTAGCCAGATTCTGGACCCACAGAAACTTTGAGATGCATTTGCTTATTAAAATGCTAAATTTTTGCATAATATGTATTTATTATGCATTAATAGATATGCTATTGTCTGTTAATAGAAAAATAGAAAACAATACATAACTTAAGAAGTTATTTCAAATGTATCTAAAATATATAATTTGTTCCTCATTTATAGCATGGATAGTAAAAGAAATGATTTACTCTGGAGATAATTACATCATTTAAATAATTTGTAATACATTAAAATTTTGTTTAAGTACAGTTTTGGGTAAGTAACAGAATTTAAAGGTCCACCTCTTTTTTTTCTCTCCTATTTTAAAAACTGCTTATAAATTTTAAATGGTTATTACTGTTAATCAGAAACAATTTTATGATAGGCAAATGTTTTCAAAGAATTTTTCTGTAGCAATTTTTATGCTATATTGAGTGAGAACAATAATTAAAGTTAAAATATAGTCAGTATTATCCCCCCAAAAAATGCAGAGGAAAACTAATTATTCTTGATTTAATGAAGATGATCTGGTAGATATATAAATGTTATTTAATTGGACCTAATGTCTTGTTAAAAACACAGAGTAAAAAAAGAGAAATTTGATATTTCTAATTCTAGGACACATTTTTTTCTTACCAATCTATTTTCTGTCAGTATAACCTAGCTTAGCATTTCTAGAATTCTGTGTAAACAAGATTATTGATTTTGTTCATTTGTGCCTTCTTTCTTTCAGTAAAATTATTTTGGGTTTCATCTACCTTGCTGTGTATATCAATAAGAAAGAAAGAATGTTAGTCATTCAGTCATGTCCAACTGTTTGCAACTGTTTGTACTGTAGCCTCCTAGACTCCTCTCTCTATGGAGTTTTACAGACAAGAATACTGGAGCAGGTTGCCATTCTCTCACCAGGAGATCTTCCCAACCCAGGGATCAAACCTGAGTCTCTCACATTGCAGGCTGATTCTCTATCATCCGAGCCACCAGGGAAGTCTATATATCAATAAGTCCATTTCTTATTATTGCTGTAAAGCTTTTAATTATATGAATATATTACAATTTGTTTATCTATTCACCTTTACATGGGCATCTGACTTGTTTTCAGGTTTTGGCTAGCAAAGATTGCAATAGAAGTCTGTGTACAAGTTTGTATGGACATGCTCAGTTGTTCAGTTGTGTCTGACTCGTGGACATGGCATGGACTGCAGCACTCCAGGCTTCCCTGTCCTTTACCACCTCCTGGAGCTTGCTCAAACTCATGTCCATTGAGTCGGTGATGCCATCCAACTGTCTTGCCCTCTGCTGTACCCATCTCCTCCTGCCTTCAATCATTCCCAGCATCAGGGTCTTTTCTAATGATTTGGCTCTTCACATCAGGTGGCCAAAGTATTGGAGCTTCAGCTTCAGCATCAGTCCTTCCAGTGAATATTCAGGGTGGATTTCCTTTAGGATTGAAAGGTTTGATCTCCTTGAAGTCCAAGGGACTCTCAAGAGTCTTCTCCAAGACCACAGTTAAAAAGTATCATTTTTTTTTTGTCGTTCAGCCTTCTTTAGATCCAACTCTCACATACATACAATGACTATTGGAAAAACCATAGCTTTCACTATAGAGCTTTGTTGGCAAAATATTGTTTCTGCTTTTTAGTATGCTGTCTAGATTGGTTGTAGGTTTTCTTCCAAGGAACAAGTGTCTTTTAATTTCATGACTGTGGTCACCATCTGCAGTGATTTTGCAGACCAAGAAAATAAAGTCTGTCACTGTTTCCATTGTTTCCCTGTCTTTCTGCCATGAAGTGATGGGACAGGATGCCATGATCTTCGTTTTTTGAATGTTGAGTTTTAAGTCAGGTTTTTCACTCTTGTCTTCCACCTTCATCAAGAGACTCTTTAGTTCCTCCTCTCTTTCTGGAATAGGATGGTATCATCTGTATATCTGAGATTATTGATATTTCTCCCAACAATCTTGATCTCAGCTTGTGCGTCATCCAGCCTGGCATTTTGCATGATGTACTCTGTATATAAGTTAAATAAGCAGGGTGACAATATACAGCCTTGATGTACTCCTTTCCAATTTCGAACCAGTCCATTGTTCCATGTCTGATTCTAACTGTTGCTTCTTGGCTTACATACAGTTTTTGCAGAAGTCAAGTAAGGTTATCTGGTATTCCCATCTCTTTAAGAATTTTCCGCAGTTTGTTTTGATCAACACAGTCAAAGGTTTTAGCGTAGTCAATGAAGAAGAAGTAGATGTTTTTCTGGAATTCTCTTCTTTCATCTATGATCCAATGGATGTTGGCAGTTTGATCTCTGCTTCTTGTGCCTTTTCTGAATCCAGCTTGAACATCTGCACGTTCTCAGTTCATGTAGTGTAGAAGTTTAACTTGGGGAATTTTGAGCATTACTATGCTAACATGTAAAATGAATGCAGCAAATCATGTGGTAGTTTGAACATTCTTTGGTATTGCCCTTCTTTGGGATTGGAATGAAAGCTATTTTTCAGTTCTGAGGCCATTGCTGAGTTTTCTAAATTTGCTGGCATACTGTAATGATTTATGATTTGACTTTTCATGAGTGAACACTTCAGAGTAGAATGACTGGAATGGGTTCTAAGAATATGTTTATCTCTTCTACAATATAAGAAACTGCCTCACCTCTTCTCAAAGTAGTTGTATATTTTACATTTTCAACATATATCTGTATATATGTCTAAATCAACATCTACATCTATATTTGTATATGTGCATGCTTTTATTTGTCAAATCTGGTAGCCCTACCTGAGCTTAAAATCTGTTTAAAACATAGTATGATGTTGTAATAATATGTTGCTTATTTTTAATCTTAATTTTCTAATGTTATTATTTGTCATTTATATTGTATAATCATAAGGGATTTGATTTAGGTCATACTTGAATAATCTAGTGGTTGTCCCTACTTTCTGAAATCTAAGTCTGAATTTGGCCATAAGGAGTTCATGATCTGAGCCACAGTCAGCTCCCAGTCTTGTTTTTGCTAACTCTATAGAGCATCCCCATCTTTGGCTGCAAAGAATACAATCAATCTGATTTTGGTATTGACCATCTGGTGATGTCCATGTGCAGTCTTATTTTGTGTTGTTGGAAGGGGGTGTTTGCTATGACCAGTGTGTCCTCTTGGCAAAACTCTATTAGCCTTTGCCCTGCTTCATTCTGTACTCCAAGGCCAAATTTGCCTCTTACTCCAGGTATCTCTTGACTTCCTACTGTTGCATTCGTCACCTATAATGAAAAGGACATTTTTTTATTGGGTGTTAGTTCTAGAAGGTCTTGTAGGTCTTCATAGAACCGTTCAACTTTAGCTTCTTCAGCATTACTGGTTGGGGCATAGCCTTGGATTACTGTGATATTGAATGGTTTGCTTTGGAAATGAACAGAGATCATTCTGTCATTTTTGAGATTGCATCCAAGTACTGCGTTTCAGACTCTTTTGTTGACGATGATGGCTACTCCATTTCTTCTAAGGGATTCCTGCCCACAGTAGTAGATATAATGGTCATCTGAGTTAAATTCACCCATTCCAGTCCATTTTAGTTCACTGATCCCCAAAATGTCAACGTTCACTCTTTCCATCTCCTGTTTGAGCAGTTTCAATTTACCTTCATTCACGGACCTAACATTCCAGGTTCCTATGCAATATTGTTTTTGTATAGTCCTTCTGTGTATTCTTGCCACCTCGTCTTAATATCTTCTGCTTCTATTATGTCAGAAATCTTGCAATGTGAAGTCAAATGGACATTAGGAAGCATCACTACATTTGGAGTGATGGAGGAGGAAGTGGGAATTCCAGTTGAGCTATTTCAAATTCCAAAAGATGACACTGTGAAAGTCCATCAATATTCCAGAAAATTTGGAAAACTCAGCAGTGGCTACAGGACTGGAAAAGGTTAGTTTTCATTCCAATCCCAAAGAAAGGCAATGGCAAAGAATGCTCAAACTACCGCACACTTGCACTCATGTCACACGCTAGCTTAATAATGTTCAAAATTCTCCAATCCAGGCTTCAATAGTATGTGAACCGTGAACTTCCAGATGTTCAAGCTGGGTTTAGAAAAGGCGGAGGAACCAGAGATCAAATCACCAACATCTTTGGATCATTGAAAAGCAGGAGAGTTCCAGGAAAAAATCTATTTCTGCTTTTTTGACTAAGCCTCTTTTGACAAAGCCTTTCACTGTGTGGATTACAACAAACTGTAGAAAATTCTTAAAGAGAAGGGATTACCAGACCACCTGACCTCCTTCCTGAGAAATCTGTATGCAGGTTAAGAAGCAACAGTTAGAACTATGAATGGAACAATAGACTGGTTCCAAATTGGGAAAGGAGTATGTCAGGGCTGTATATTGTCACCCTGCTTATTTAACTTATATGCAGAGTACATCATGAGAAACACTGGGCTGGAAAAAGCACAAGCTGGCATCAAGATTGCCGAGAGAAATATCAATAACCTGAGATATGTAAATGACACCACCCTTATGGCAGAATATGAAGAAGTACTGAAGAGCCTCTAGGCAAAATTGAAAGAGGAGATTAAAAAGTTGGCTTCAAGCTCAACATTCAGAAAACTAAGATCATGGCATCTGGTCCCATCACTTCATGGAAAATATATGGGGAAACAATGGAAATAGTGACTGACTTTATTTTGGGGGGTTCCTAAATCACTGCAATATTTGACTGCAGTCTTGAAATTAAAAGACGCTTGCTCCTTGAAAGAAAAATTATGACCTACTTAGACAGCATATGAAAAAGCAGAGACATTACTTTGCCCACAAAGGTCTGTCTAGTCAAAGCTATGGTTTTTGCAGTAGTGATATATGTATGTGAGTGTTGGACTATAAAGAAAGATGAGTGCCAAAGAATTGATGCTTTTGAACTGTAGTGCTGGAGAAAACTCTTAAGAGTCCCTTAGACAGCAAGGAGATTCAATCAGTCCATGCTAAAGAAAATCAGTCCTGCATATTCATTGGAAGGACTAATGCTGAAGCTGAAACTCCAATACTTTGGCCACCTGATGCAAACTGACTCATTTGAAAAGACTCTGATGCTGTGAAAGATTGAAGGCGGGAGGAGAAGGGGATGACAGAGGATGAGTTGTTTGGATGGCATCACTGACTCAACAGACACGAATTTGAGTAAACTCCAGGAACTGGTGATTAACAGGGAGGCCTGGCATGCTGCAGAAGTTGCAAAGAGTTGGACGCAACTTAATGACTAAACTGAACTGATACATTGTTGTTGTTTACAGCATAGAACTTTACTTCCATCACCAGTGACATCCACAACTGGGTGTTGTTTATGCTTTGACTCCATCACTTCATTCTTTCTAGAGGTATTTCTCCACTGATCTCCAGTAGCATATTGGGCACCTACTGACCTGGGGAGTTCATCTTTCAGTGTCCTATCTTTTTGCCTTTTCATACTGTTTATGGGATTCTCAAGTCAAGAATATTGAAGTGGTTTGTCTTTCCCTTCTCCAGTGGGCCACGTTTTGTCAGAACTCTCCACTGTGATCCATCTCTCTTGAGTGGCCATGGTTTCATTGAATTAGACAAGTCTGTGGTCTATCTGATCAGTTTGATTAGTTTTCTATGATTTTGGTTTTCAGTCTGTCTGCCCTCTGATGGATAAGGATAAGAGGCTTATGGAAGCTTCCTTACTGGAGAGGCTGACTGGTGTGTGTGTGGGGGGGTGGGGACTGGGTCTTGTTCTCATGGAGGAGGCCATACTCAGTAAATCTTCAACCCAACTTTCTGTTGATGGGTGGGACTGTGTTCTCTCCCTGTTGTTTGACCTGAGGCAAAACTATGGTAGAGGTAATGAAGATAAAGGACCTCGTTTATAAGGTTCTGTGTACCACTGCCACACTCAGTGCCCCCAACCCTGCACCAGGCTACCACCGATCCAAGCCAGCCTGGAGACTCCAGGACACTCAAGGGCAAGTCTGGGTCAGTCTCTTGTGGGGCCACTGCTCCTTTCTTCTGGGTCCTGGTGCACACAAAGTTTTGTTTGTGCCCTCCAAGAATCTGTTTCCCCAGATCTGTGTAAGTTCTTGCATCTCTATGGTGGGGTTAATGGCAACCTCCTCCAATAACACTTATGCTATACCCAGGCCTGCTGCACCAAGAGCCCCTGCCCCTGAGGCAGGCCATTACTGACCCATACCTCTGCAGGAAACACTCAGACACAGTTCAGGCTCAGTCTCTGGGAACTCTGGGTCCTGGTGTGCACAAAGTTTTGTTTGTGCCCTCCAAGAGTCCAAGAGTCTGTTTCCCCAGTCCTGTGTAAGTTCTTACAGGCCATTGCTGACCTGTACCTCCACAGGAGACACTTAAACACTCAAAGTCAGGTCTGGTTAAGTCTCTATGGAGCCTTCTGGCACACACAAAGTTTTGTTTGAGCCCTCTGAGCATCTCTGGCAGATATGGGGTTTTATTCTAAATTCAGTTTTCCCCCTCCTACTGTCTTGCTTGGGCTTCTCCTTTGCTCTTGGATGTGGGGTGTATTTTTTGGTGGGATCCAACATTATGTTGATGGTTGTTCAGTAGCAAGTTGTAGTTTTGGAGTTTTCACAGGAAAAGATGATGACTGCATGTCCTTCTACTTTGCCATCTTAGTTAGCTAAGTGAACAATAATGCTGAAGAGGAGGCAATCCTCCATCCATGGTATTTTCCAGGCAAGAATTCTGGAGTGAGTTGCCCTTTCCCTCTCCAGGGGATCTTCCTGACCTAGGGATCGAACGTGGGTCTCCCTCATTGCAGGCACACTCTTTACTGTCTGACTCTTTAAAAACCATCATTAGAATTATCTCTCTGGTATAAATACCACCAGGGCATGGAGAATAATTCTTTTTATATATTCGTGAATTCTGTTTGCTAATATTTTGTGTTTTGAGTCTATTTATATGAGGGATGCTGGTTCATGATTTTCTTTCTTTCTTTTTAAATAATAATGAAACAATTTTTATTTTTTTAAAATTTTATTTATTTATTTATTTTTTCTTTACATTATCGTGTTGGTTTTGCCATACTCTCTTTAGTGATAAGGTAATCTCAGCTGTGCAAATTAATTGGGAAATTTGTCCTTCTCCTGATATTCTAGAATTGGCTCCAAGACTTCTTTATTCATTTGGTAGAATTCTTCAAGGAAACCCTCCAGATCTGGGAATTTATTTAGAGAGAGAGTCTTAAATACAATTTCAGCTTCTTTAAAACTGAAAGGGCTCTTCAAATTACATACTTCATAGTTGGTGAGTTTTGTAATTTTGTGTTTTTTGAAGAATCATTACATTTCAGATATAAGCATATATTTTGACAAAGTCTCCCAGCTCATTTTTTGTTTTATGTTTGTTCTTTTGGTTTCCATTTCTGATTTCTTTTTCCTAACTTTTTGTGTGTTACTCAAACAGCTTTTACAAATCTATTTTGTTTTACATACAGTATTTTTGAGTGCATCTCTTTATGCAGCTTTCAAATAATAGCTCCAAGTGTTATATACATATAAACAGAGATGAAGATAAACTATAGGTACAAATACTGATGTAGATATCCACTCTTTTGGTAGTGTCATTTCCCAAGAAAGAATGAAGTATATAAACCTAACCTCATTCTACATCCCTTTACAGCTTCTTTCCATTTATAATTATGTTAAATATTTTCTCAACATTCATTAAAAACCACATCAGAGAGTTTTATAATTTTATTTCAATTGTTAAATGTAATTTTAAAATTCAAGAAGAAAAAAAAACACAATCCATTTTGTTTGCTCAATTTTTTGCTTACTGTATGCTTCTGTCTTTATTGATGCCTAATGATACCTTAACTTACTGTTTCTTTTCTGTTTAGATGACTTTTGTAGACATTCATTTAAGATAGTTCTGATAATGAAAAGAATCTGTCTGCCTAAGCAGGAGGCACAGGAGATGTGGGGTCAATTCCAGGGTCGGGAGATTCCCTGGAGCAGTAAATGGCAACCCACTCCAGTATTGCCTAGAGAATCCCATGGGCCCAGAAGCCTGGTGAGTTACAGAGTATGAGGTTGCAAAGAGTCACACATGACTGAGTGGCTGAGCATGCATGCACGATGATGATAAGTTATATCAGCTTTCCTTCATCTGGTAATATCTTGATTTCCCATTTGTTATTGAAGTTTATTTACATTACATATAGGATTCTGGGTTGATAATTTTTTGAGCACATTAAAAACATTATGCAACCTCTTCTTCCCTCCATGATCTCTGAGTTGGAGAGAAATTCCTGTCATTTAAATTGTTTTCCCAAATGGTAAGTTGTGATTTTGTCTTGCTGCTTTCAACATTTTAACTTTTTTTTTTTCAGAATTTCAACTATCATGTCACGTAGATTTCTTTGACTATATCTTATTTTGGATTCATTCATCTCCTTAAATCTGCAGGTTAATGTCTTTTGCCAAATTTGGAAAATTGTAGCCATTAATTCTGCAAGTATGTTTCAGTTTCTCCTGGGAGAAATGAATGCTTGATATTTTATGATATCTAATAAAATGCTTGATATTTTATTATAGTCTATTGCTATATTTAGCTTATATATAATAAGCTAAATATTTACTTGATATTGCAAATGCTTGATATTTTATTATAGTCTATTCATTTTCCCCCACTGTTTTATCTCTATTGTTTCAGTAATTTATACTGTTCTAGATTCCACTTCAATGAGTCATTCTTTTACATTATACTTTAAAGTCCATTCACTGAGTTTTTATTTCCGTTACTTTATTTGCATTTGATTCTTCTTTTTATTTGTCATTTCTTTGGTGAAATGTTCTATTATTTCATGTGTTTCAATTGTATATGTAATTGTTCTTTTCTAACTAATTTTGTTATGTCTACTTTGCCATCTTTGTCTGGTAACTAAGTTCTCTGTCACATCAGCATTTGCATCACTGAATTGTCCTTTTAAAATTCTTTTTGAAATCATCCTGATTTTTGCTGTGATGTGTGATTTTCTATAGAAAATTTCATATTTTGGGTATTAGGTTATAAGCCTCTGGACCTTATTTAAGTCTTCTGTTCTAACTGCCTTTCTCTGATACTGCTCTGTTGCAGGAAGTAGGGGGCCTCACCTCTTTACCTATAAGGTGAAGAAGTGCATTTTCTCTATTCAGCCTGTACAGACTTGGAGGAATCCTTATTAGTTTTGTGTGGGTGGTAGAATCAACTTGATTCCTCAGGGTCGTGGGCTTTTTATCCCCCTTTGGGGATGACTATCCCAATCCCTACCTGTCTATCTCTGGCTTCACCCTAGCTTGCATGGTAGACACCTTGTTACATCTTGGTGAGGGTAGAATGGTAAGCTCCCCATTTGGCCTTCTTTGGTGTGATTCAGTGTATAACCTCTATTTTTCTGTGATATTTGTCTGGATAAGAACAATTATTGTCTAAATGTGTTCTAAGCCTCTAAATATATATATGCCATGTACATTTCAGAAATTTTTATGTTTGATGTTATAATAGCCCCATAAAGTTGATACTACAGCTATCAAAGAGAAAAAATGTTTAAATGTTTGCCTAATGATCTAGGACTGATGCTAAAGCTGAAGACATTTCTCATATAACATTATGAGAAACATTCTCATATTTCTCATATAACATTACTCATTAAACAGAGAAATGTTTCCTCTGTAGTCCTTTGATAGAAGGACTGTGCCTATTGTTGTAGCTTCATGATTGCCTTCTTCAGTCATAACTTTGAGTCAAAAAATATCCAGCAAAATCACTTATGTGCCCTTCCTTGAGTTTGACGTCTTCAGAGAGTCTAGCTGGTTCTCTGTACCTTTCAGAGAGAGTGTAAGTAGATATATAGATTACTATGATTAATGTCCAGCATTTTATATTATATTTAGAGGGAGTAATAGGGACAAGTATGCCTATTTTATCTTCCTGGAAGTGCCTTATAGCCTGGTTTTTAAAAGTTTTGTCTGTGAACTAAATGATCACGGATACAAATTCTGGTTCTGTTACGTGAAAAATCTAGTCTGTTGTTGTTGTTCAGTTGCTAATACCTGTCCAACTCTTTGCAACCCCATGGACTGCGTCATGCCAGGCTTCCCTGTCCTTCACTGTCTCCTGGGGTTTGCTCAAATTCATGTCCATTGACTTGGTGATGCCATCCAACCATCTCATTCTCTGTTGCCCTCTTCTCCTCCTGCCCTTAATCTTTCCCAGCATCAACGTTTTTCCAGAGTCGACTCTTCGCATCAGGTGACCAAATTATTGGAGCTTCAGCTTTAGCATCAGCCCTAGATCATTAGGCAAATATTTAGTCCTTTTTTCCTCTTTGATATCTTTGATACTACAGTTGATATCTGTAGTATCAACTTTATAACATCAAGCATAAAGATTTCTGAAATGTGCATGGCATATATTTAGTATTCAATAAATTTTAGCTACTATGTATTTTCTGTGTATTCAGAATTTTTATTAAAAAAGTTAATTGTGAGAAAAAGAAATAACACAGCAAATTGAATATATTTAATTCTGAGTATCTCTTACTCCCATAATTTGGTTTCTATGAAGACCCTATTCATAATCAGCTTTTATTTTTCTCAGCTACTTCTGGATAGCATGTGTGTACCAGGACTGTTATTGTCCTGTTGCTGTTACCTGGATTTCAAATTTCCTCTCATCAGTAATTACAGTAACTATAAATTGCGGTGTAATATAGCTCTGGAACATTTCCTCTTTCTGCCTTTGTTGAAATTGTAATTTTAACTCCATAAGTTCAGCACACAGTATTGCTCTAGATCCTAATTTTATTACATTTCTTGCTTAAGTAGTTACTCTCAGTCAAGGGACAATCTTGATGTGCAAAAACATGTATAGCAATATTTATGTCTTTATCAAAAATTTTCTATTTCTTTATCAGTAAAAAAGTAGTAGTTTATTCTGAAAGTATCTTTATAATACTTTAATTCTAGTATAGAGTTAAAATGCTCAACAATTGAATACTGATATTTGGCATGATGCACCAGTGTATTATTTTAACGGAGTCTTAGGGTAGTCAATTTAAAAAAAATTAAATGTTTAAGAAAATTGGTAAAACCAGTATATTGAAAAATCATGAATGTAACATTACTTTTTTCAATGTTTTATGTTTCCTACTTCTGTTTAGGGTCTTATCAAACCCAAATTACTCTTTAACAATTGCTTCCCAATCTTAAGAAAAAAAATGAAAAATGCTTTAGCTCAAAAGAAGCTTTCATTTTCAAAGCTAGTATTCAATAATGTTCATTTTGTTTTCTTTCTTCATCTTAAGCACAATTTGTTCAACAGGAAAGTATCTATTTGGCTTTCAGACCAGTAGGGGGCGGCATTAAGCTGAATGAGACCTTATCTGTATGCAAGAAAGTATTGTACCCTAGCATCACCAACATGAAGCTACTTTGATGGGTTTCAGTTTCCTCTCTGGAGCTCAATACAACAAGCTTAATAGGTTACACAATAAATATTTTATATGTAAAAGCCTAGAAGGTCTTTTTCAATGTAGTTAAATTTGGTGAAGAGATTGTGACATCACAGTTTATAATGCTACAGCAGCCTTAGGTTCAGCATTATGATTTCCTGCTAGGTTTTTCTAGTACCTTCTGAATGAAGAGTTCATTTTAAAACAGTCAATCATGTCAATGCTGAAACTACTTTAAAATTAACGTGGTAATTCTGAAGGAACTGAAATAGTAATGTTTCAAACAGTATATTTTCTGAATTAACATCTATACATTAACTGCATATAAAAAAGAATCACTTCATAATTTATATCACCATTGTTGAAACTCAAAGAAACTTAAAACTATAATTAAAATATTAACTATGGAAAGAAGCTTAATTATAAATAGTATTAAACGTTCTAATAAAGATGCCTTTAAAAAGTCAAGGTTATATTAATTTTTGTAAAAAGGAGATTGCAGTGTGATTTAACATTAACATTCAAATGCTGATTTAAATTGTGCATATATTTTTCTCATTTCTTATTGAATTTATGATCATTGATGAGTCACTTAAGTAATTGTAAGCCACACCTTAACATTTATGTCCTGTTTAATGTGTGTTTAAATATTACTGTATCAGAACTTATATATTTTATTAATGTTTCAGTGTAGAAAATTTAGGCTGTGTAGGAATGTAAATCTGTAAAAGATACATTGCTAATTGATTACAGTATGAAATATTTTAAGTACAAAAACACCTTGTCATCTTGTAAATTGACCATCTAGTCAAAAAAGTTTTATTAATTGAAACACTTAACATTAAATGAAAATATTCTAATTCATTTAACTTTCATATTTAAAACAAGGGATCCTCATACCATTGATTACCAGACTATATTTAACTAAGAAAAATAAAAATTGTTTTATGTGAATGCCCTTTAAATTACATAATATATAAATATGTTGTGACCAACTTTTTAAAATAGCTGAGTTTCAAAGGCATGTTAATAGAATCCCTCAAAAAATCAGCCATAAAAGATGATTGAAATGATACTGTAATGGCCAGCAAAGGAACTTATGAATGACTTAACATGATTTATAAACAAAATTATTTTAAGTAGTTTAATCAATTAGTTGGGTAAGAAAACATATTGTCAAATGCTCCTTTTAAGTCTAGTTTTAATAGCTTACTAACTATGCGTCAAGTTGAGGAAATCATTCAACTGTCTGAGTGGGTTTCTATTTTACTGTTGTTAGTGTTTTTTAGGTATATAAAATGCAAATCATAATTATTTAAGTATCACAGTAGGTTTTTTGGGTAGGGAATTCTAGTTACAACCCAAGGTAATGGTTGTCTAGCAAATATTTTTTTTCTATGCAAAGCTTTATTTTTACAGCAGTTTTAAGTTCACATCAAAATTAAGAGGGAATAATAGAGATTTCTCAGATTTCTCCTGACCCCACACATGCCTAGCCTCCCCTATTATTAATATCCCCCAGTGAAGTGGTATGTCTGTTACAATTGATGAGCCTACATTGACTTACCATTATTGCCAAAAATGCATAATATATGTTAGGGCTCACTGTTAGTTTTGTACATTCTTCAGATTTAGACAAACATATAATTATATTTGCCCATCATTATGGAAAATAATATAATATTCCGAGTTTAAAAAGTAAATAGCAAATTAAAATTCTAAATATATTCATATCATACAAAAGAAGACAAACAAAAAGAAAGAACAGAATCAAAATCGGGAGGTAGAAACAGAAAAAAATCATAATAAAATGGTAGACCTAAATCCAACTATATGAATCTTTAATTAAATGTTGATAGGATAACTGTCATATGGGATATGACATAGGATAATGCCATACTGCATGAAAATCATAGAAGGTCCCCTCTTGTCACCTTCCAGTCATTATCTACACAATATTTTCCTGATATCTAACAGCATTCATCTTTTTTGTCTGTTCTAAAACTTCATATGATTTGTATCTTACAATATGTAGTCCTTTGTGTCTGATCAATTTCACTTTACATTTGGCTTCTGACATGCATCCATATTGTTGCTGGAAGTTACTGTTTATCCTCATTTCTGTATAATAATTCACTTTACAAGTAAATCAAACACACTTATTCATTCTTCTTTTAATAGGTATTTATGAAGTTTATGGTTTGAAGTTATGAATAATAATCATATGAGCATCATAATATGCATGCACATACATTTTAAACATACATAAACATTACAGTGGAACATATACATAGAAGTGACATTGTTGCATCATAGGCTATATGTTCATTTCTGCAATTACTGGCAGTTTTCCAAAGTGTTTTCTATCAATTTTTTTGTCTGCAGAAAAGATGTTTCTGGTGTGCCTCACATTATTGTCAAAACTTGGTATTTACTGATTAATTCAGTCAATCTCTTTTGCATGAATGTAGTCATATTTTTTGTAGCTTTTATTTTTCATTTGCATAATGTCTACTTAAGATTATAAGTTATGTATTTATTCATGTTTATATATAGTTAATCCAACACCATTTATTACTAAAACAACAATTTCCATTGCACTGCAGTGTCATATTTGTCCTAAATCAAATGATATAATATATGTGGTCCAATTATGAATTGCTTATGCAGTTTCATTGATCTAATTTTTCTATCCCTATATAAATTACATTTTAGTCAATATTTAGATAGTTTTAAAACTCAGCTTTATAGGTGGTAGTGTTTTTCTTCTTTTTTTCTGTTTGGTTCTTTCTTACATTACAGACTCTTTTGTGTTTTTTTGCATAAGTTTATAAATAAATTGTATGTTCATATACATAAATGGCCACACACTGCAACATTTTTGGATTTTTGAAGGGTAGGAATAATATTGCTACTATAGTGAGTCTTTGAATCTATGATCATAGAATCTGCCTTTTACTTTGTTCTTTCTTTTTTTTTTTAAATTTCTTTACTTTATTGTGTTGGTTTTGCCATACAATGACATAAAACCGCCATGGGTCTACATATGCTCCCCCTCCAGAACCCCCCTCCCCTCCCCCTCCCGATTCCCTCCCCCTACTTTGTTCTTTCACAAATTTAACTAATAATTTTTACAATCTGTCTATAGAAATAAAGAGCATCTTTATTAGATTTATTTCTGAATAATCATTTCAGTGCTATAATAAATAATATTATCTTTAAATGTTTATTAATTAATTTATTTTTTAATACTGATGATAGTCATTCTCTAATTTTTAGAAGTAATTCCTTCATTGTTTCATCAGCTAGTATGATTATTTTATAGATGTTTATAATTTTATTGTATTACTGATGTGTTATTATTCCTAGGTATTCAATTTAGAATTGTGTTAAATACATTTCTGGAATCTACCCAGATGGTTAAGTTTTCTCCTTTTCACTAATATGTTGAGTCCCACAGATTAATTTTCTAATGTTAACTCATGCAATAATTTCCACTTGGTCATAATTCATTGCTTTATTTATGTCAATGGAATCAATTTTTTATACTTCATAAAGTTTGAATTTTTCATCAATATTCATGAGAAATATTATTATATAATTTATGATTTTTATAATCTTTGTCATGTATTATTTTGTTTAGCTGGTTTTATCTCTGCACCCTAAAATCAACAATTATAGCAAACATTTTCGTTAAATTAACATCAGGCAAAAACTTTCACAGACACTTTGTTAAAAATAGTATTATGTACAAATGGACAATAAGCACTTGAAAAAGTTCTGATCATCATTTCCATCATGCAATTGGAAATTAAACTGCAGTATGATAACATTTCATACTCACTGTGCTCAGATTTGTGAGTTACCAGACAGAAAAATGGTTTGAAATCCTGTTCCAATTTATTTCTCCCTCTAGAATTTTAAATCTAACTTGGTTTCTCAAGCCCAATTTCTACTAAGGCTTCCTAAGCTACACCTTAAGACTGTCAAGCATGCCACTTTGTTTTTCAGATACTTTGCCTTAACTCTTTCAGTCTAATTCAGCTCAGCTTTCCCAATTCATGACATGACCTGGTGAGCAAAACAATTCTAATTCTAAGCCTCTAACCAAATACACAGGATGGATTAGACTGTAAGGTCAGGTGTAATTCTCAATGCACCTCTACAAGAGTCTTGCCTTTTTGAAATTTTTCTCCTCCTAAACATTGCCCCCTCTAAAATCCTCTGATGCCTTCAAGTGTATTATTTGCTGTTTAAAGGGGAACTTTAGTCTCCTAAGGACTACACAATCCTACCAAGTGTTATTTAGAAGTATCATTTTTTCACAGTATATATTTAATGTAAAAGATCTTTTATTGACATGATTGGAAGTTGAAAAAAAATTAAATGCCTATTTTGTGCTTGACCCTGTGTCAAGTAATGGGAATATAGTAATATTCTAAGAGATGATATCATGATCTTCCTGAATCTTTTCTATAATGAAAAACAAAGATGTAACCAAGTCAACCACACAGCAAATGCTTCATAAAAATAAAAATCAATATTCTGAACTGGAAAATGCTTTTCTCCTTTTTGTAGGAGTTTATTTAGTAATTTTATTAGTTAAGACATGCCTCATCTATCACAAACATTTCATCTTTTACCCAGAGAAAACTTCAGACACAGGAATGTTAATGTCTAAAGGATTTCTTTAGAAGAAATAAAATTTCTCTAAGAATTGTCTTGTTAATATTAATGACTGCAAAAAGTAACACTAGATAAGAATGTTAAAATAATCTTGGGTATTCCTAGCATGTACTGTGATTGAATCCCTTAGTATAATTTTTTTTCATTCCTCCTTAAATATGTGCTAGGGAGCGATATACATCTTTTTACGTAGGGAATTAACCATGAAGCTCTCGTTATGAACTTATTAGTTTTAATGAGTATTTGTGGCCAATCTGAAATTTTCACATTGAATCAGCACGAAGTTATGTAGCGTAGGTGATTAGTTGTCAGTGAATCTAATATTTAATGTGAATAGATTAAAAGACCCCAGAATAAAAATCTATCATTTGCAAAGATACAAAAGTTTGGGAAAAATATTTTTATGTTGAATTAGAAAAATGTAAGAAAACTTGAAGTCTATTGTGTACAACTCTATTCCATCTCATTTATGAGATGTGTAGATGTATGTTTTTGTATGCTTAGCAGTAATATATTAAAATGTTCAAAATTTTATAGTGTCAGTATTTTTATTATGTATGTTGTAATCTTCAGTATGATTAATTTTATTCAAATATGATTAATAGAATAAAATTCATTTTCTGGTACCTAAGCTCTAAAACTTTCTTCATTAATATACTTGCAATAAAATGTCCCCTGTATACTAGGGGATACTTCAATGAGTGTGAATGCATTTGTGATTTTTATCTTGTTCAAATGAGGCGATTTCCGTATCTTGTTATGTAACCCAAAGTAGTAGTAAATAAGCCCAGTAACAAACATATCTAGACTGCCTTTGATTAGTCATATTTATCTTAATGTTTCACTATTTTTGTGTACAACATTTGCAGAAATCAATGAAGAAACTTGATACTGTGTCCTGGAAACTCCAGAGAGATATTTTATTCAGTTTGTATTTTGCAAGCTACTGGAAAGTTACCTCATAGTGACTATATGAATGTATCACATATAATGTCTTAATGAGTTTGAAAGTATACTTGCTTCTAGTATTTAAGCTTTACTCCATTGTTTGTTGTTCTCATTTGTCTGGCAGTTATATTCATAAGCATGTGCATGCTAAGTCGCTTCAGTTCTGTCTGACTCTTTGTGGTCCTATGGACTGTAGCTTGGCCAGGCTCCTCTGTTCATGGGATCCTCCAGGCAAGGTTACTCTAGTGAGTTGCCATGCCCTCTTCCAGGGAATCTTCCAACCTAGGGATCAAACTGACATCTCTTATGTCTCCTGCATTGGCACAGCTTTCTTTACCACTAGCGTCACCCCAGAAGTCCCATATTAAGTATGATTTCCTATAAAAAAAAAAATCCCCAGGTGTTCAACCATTAAAAAAAAAATCATGTCCATTTGAAGATTGCAAAATCTGGATTGAGAATGTGTGATTAGTTTTGTCAGAAGAAAGCCAGTATGTTGATTATATCAAATGTCTGCTCATTCGAAGGTAAAAATTCCCATCACTGTACATGTGAGTAAATAATTTCTACAGCCATGCAAACATAATTCTGAAATATGTATATGTCCTCTTACAGTTCATACTATCATGGACAGGCTGTATAACCTTAACCTCCAATTTCTGATAGATAGTAGATACAATAGTAATATGTGTATTTTCAGTATAAAAGGAAACAAAGGACAGATTGCATTAGGAATTTGAGCTCAATAAATATTGAGTCTCTGTTTTTTACACTTTTGCAAAAACCAACATCACTTGTATAGCATAGCTTGCCCTAATTTCATGTTTCTGATTTTCTAGATCTGTGTTAGGGCTTCGGAATTTCATTTATAGAAAGTCAAAATCATGTGGTACTTGGTCTCTGAACTAGAATATAACATATGTGACCCTAGAAATAATGCTGTTGATATTCAGAGTGAAAAATTAAAGCTAGCTTTAGTATAGATTCTAAAAAGATAAATAAAACTTCAAAATTAAAGGGGAAAAAGTGAAATAAATAAATTTAAAACATACCCTCATATAAAACTATTGAGGAGAGTTTGTGCTTCTGTTTTATTTAGTTGGAGGATAATTGCTTTGCAGTGTTGTGTTGGTTTCTGCCATAAGTATACACATATTCCTCTCTCTTGAACCCTTCCTCACACCCCCCACTCTATCCCACCCCTCTAGGTTGTCACAGAGCTCCAGGCTGATCAACTTCCCACTAGCTGTTTCACATATGGTAATATATATGTCTCAGTGCTAATTTCTGAATTTGTCCCACCTTCTGCTTCCCCGACTGTGTCAATGAATCTATTCTCTATGTCTGCATCTCTATTCCTACTCTGCAAATAGTTCACCAGTACCATTTTTTCTAGATTCCATATATATGCATTAATAAATGACATTTGATTTTCTTTTTCTGACTTACTTCACACTACAGGTTCACAACAGCAGTCTGCAGGTTCATCTACCTCATTAGAACTGACTCAAATTTGTTCCTTTTTATGGCTAAGTAATATCCCATTGGGTATATGTATCACAACTTTATCCATTCATCTGTCAATGGACATCTAATTTGCTTCCATGTCTTGGCTACTGCAAATAGTGCTGCAATGAATATTGGGGTGCACGTGTCTTTTTGAGTAATATGCTTCCCTTTTACTTAAACAAAAAGGCTCATTCTTCTTTGCATCTTTATTTCCAGCACTAATTTAGCAATTAATGAGTTAATACAAAAATTCAACTTTGCTTTAATATGAAATCTCAAAAACTTACTTGTGTGTTTTCTTACAAAGGATGCATTTTGCTTTCTTAAATAAATGTTGGAAAATGTTATATTTTCTGTAATTCCATTTGCAGTAAAGACCAATAATTTTGTTTCCAAAAAATATACATTAAATAAGTTATTATTTCTTAACACTTTTAAAAACTAAAATTGTTTTTGATTTATCTATATTCTTTATTAGAAATTATTTTTTAACATTAGATAGTTCAACAAGGATTTACATGATGAAGTGGAAGAGAAACAATTATCCAAAAACATTTTACAAAAAAGTTCCCTTAGTTATATGCAATTTCCATATTTTCTAATTCTGAAAAACTTCTTTTGTTATATATAAAAGTTTTTTAGGAGTATGAAAATTATAAATCCTATATATCATACTTAAGTATCAATGTAATAGACACATTTTAGTATATGCCAACTGACTCTAAGATATATTTATATATTAACTAATCTCAGCACTCAGATTAATCAATTACTTTACATTGTTTTGTTATTCTTCATCCTTAATATAAAGACTTTGACGTGTCTATATTTCTGAGAACATGGCAAACCTACTATCCTACTAGCTGTCAAATTCTGCTTATTTCTAGGGAGAATATTATTAACAGCCAAGTTGTACCCAGGAAGGCACAGCATTCAGTGTTAAGGCATATATCAAGAGATAGTCAGCAAGACTTAAGCTTTCTTAACATCTTAACATAATTAATAAAATAGTTATTGTAAGAAATGCAAATAAAATTTTGAGTAAAAATATTTCCATTTTGTGTATTTGTTTAATAAAATGTCCCACATACACTTATTTTTGCTTTGTTATTTTTTCCTTTATTTTCCTTTGTGGCTTTTAAATAATACGGATTGGGCAAATAACACCTTTTTCATATTATAGAGTAAATTTTATAATTTGCCTATTTTCATATACTTACGTCAATCTCATTATTTCTTTCTCCTTTTCTCTCAGTCCCTTATTCTTGTCCTTTCCCTATTACATGTTCTGTGTTCCTCTAGCAATCAGCAATTTTTTGTTGTTGTACTTGTCTTTTTTTTTTATTTCTTTTAATAGAGCCAAAGACTTGACAGAATAATATTTTGAGAAGAAAGAGGGATGTTTTTAATGTACTTATATCCCACAGCTTGCATTAAAAACAATATCCAATCAATGGTTTTAATGATATGTAAAACATGGTTGTTTATATTCTGAATTGTAAATTGTTGTTATTACTATTAATATTATAACAAGGGGCCAACTATCATAATGTTCTTATTCTGTGTAAAAAATGTTTTCTTGAATTTGTATTTTCCCTTTCCTAATAATTACTTCTATATATCATTCTACTACTTGAGTATGCTTTTATCATCTGTAGTTTACAAAACCCTATGCAGTAATATTATAGTTTGCTACTAGTGCTTACATAAAGAATACCAGCAATATCCTTCTAGCTTACCTTCAGATTTTCTGAAATGTATTTTGTTTAGCACTATGACTAAGTAAGTACATCAAGAACGTGCTAATCAGATTCTCTCTCTCTCAATACACACATACACACACACATATACATATATGGAAAATCCTAAAAGATATGAGAATGCCAGACCATCTTGCCTTCCTCCTGAGAAACCTGTATGCAGGTCAAGAAGCAACAGTTAGAACTGGACATGGAACAGCAGACTGGTTCCAAATCGGGAAAGGAGTACATCAAGGCTGTATATTGTCACCCTGCTTATTTAACTTATATGCAGAGTACATCATGAGAAATGCCAGGCTGGATGAAGCACAAGCTGGAGTCAGGATTGCTGGGAGAAATATCAATAACCTCAAATATGCAGACGACACTACCACTATGGCAGAGAGTAAAGAACTAAAGAGCTTATTGATGAAAATGAAAGAGGAGAGTAAAAACACAGGCTTAAAGCTTGACATTCAGAAAACTAAGATCATGGCGTCTGGTCCCATCACTTCCTGGCAAATAAATGGGGAAACAATGGAAATAGTGAGAGATTTTATTTTGGGGGGCTCTAAAATCACTGCAGATGGTGACTGTAGCCATGAAATTAAAATACACTTGCTCCTTGGAAGAAAAGCTATGACAAACCTAGACAGCATATTAAAAAGCAGAGAAATTACTTTACCAACAAAGGTCCATCTAGTCAGAGCAATGGTATTTCCAGTAGTCATGTATGGATGTGAGAGCTGGACTGTAAGAAGGCTCAGAGCTGAAGAATTGATGCTTTTGAACTATGATGTTGGAGAAGACTCTTGAGAGTCCCTTGTACTGCAAGGAGATCCAACCAGTCCATCCTAAAGGAAATCAGGCCCGACTATTCATTGGAAGGACTGATGCTGAAGCTGAAACTCCAATACTTCGGCCACCTGATGCGAAGAACTGACTCATTGTAAAAGACCCTAATGCTGGGAAAGATTGAAGGTGGAGGAGAAGGGGATAACAGAGGATGAGATGGTTGGATGGCATCACTGACTTGATGGATATTAGTTTGAGTAAACCCTGGGAGTTAGTGATGAAAAGGGAAGCCTGGTGTGCTTTACTGCATGGGGTCTCAAAGAGTCATACATGACTGAGCTACTGAACTGAACTGAACTGATACATGCATTTCCTCTGCTAAGGGATCTTTCAGATCCAGGGATCAAACTGGTGTTTCCTGCGTTGCAGGCATTTTCTTATATATATAATATACATTACATATGTGTGTGTGTGTGTGTGTGTAGAATACATATATGTTCAGAAATGTCTCAGCAGAAGTAATTGCATAAACCTTCAATTAGAGTCAAAGTTTTCAATTCAGTGAACTCCTTTATGTTTCTATTTAGCCTGAATATCATGAAATACTTTGTAGAAGAAAGAATTTGGGAGTTTTGGTACACCTCAAGTAATGAAGTTATAAAGCCTTTTGCTTTATGTTCTGATTATAATTCCACTTTACCCATGTTTTTTTAAATAGAGTTTTAAACCCTTATGATGTCTTCATTTCTGCTGTCACTTTAAAGTCCTAAACATACCCTTATGTTTTTGCTGTGGTTTGTTTATGAAAGCAGATTGTGTCTATGATACATACAGTCATGTATTTGTTTTTGGATATGCACATGTTTTCTTGTGAAGTAGCATAGTAGCTGGCTTTGAAGCATAAATTAAGACAAATTTATTTAATGTCAATGTATTCAAAGTCTTTTTTTGCCCAACAAAGTCTTAGCTGTATTTATGCTACTAAGTATGTGTGTATTTTCTGTTTATTTTTGTTTTGGCTTGCACTAATACAGTTTGTTAACAGAAAGCAATAATTTGAGGAGATGTATTCATAGATGGTGACTTCTCTTCTTGCAGATACTGTCAGAAGGGGCTAAGATGACATTCTCAACCTGCCTGATCCATCTTCATTCCTGAATGATCAAGGACTCTGAGGGCTAAATGTATTGCAGGTTAAGGGTTCTTCGTTCTACTTCCTATTATGACCCAGAGTTTGATGTTTAAGACAGTGTTGCCCAGCTCTTTGCAACTCTGAACCACACCCTAGGTGGCCAACATGTTGGCATGAGGAAAGGATTAATTTTTGTCTGACTTAGCTGTTATTCCACCACTGACCTGACAGATGATTTCCTGGCCAGAGAGATTAGTCGTGTGGATTAAAGTATCACTAAAGATTGCAAAAACGTGGCAGACACCAAATATATTCTCTCATTTAGCTACCTAAGGTCTGAAGCTGATGACCTTTCTTCCTTTTCTCCTTTTTGTGAGATGCCATTACTGTATATTATCTTTGGGCTATTCCATGAGAAAACTAATCGTTGTTTTTTATGTACAGGTATGTAAATGTTATTCAGTTCAGTCACTCAGTCGTGTCTGACTCTGTGACCCCATGGACTGCAGCACACCAGGGTTCCCTGTCCATCGCCAACTCCCAGAGCTCGCTCAAACTCACATCCATAGAGTCAGTGATCCCATCCTATTATCTCATTCTCTGTTATCCCCTTCTCCTCCTGCTTTCAATCTTTTCCAGCATCAGGGTCTTTTCCAATGAGTTGGCTCTTTGCATTAGGTAGTCAAAGTATTGGAACTTGAGCTTTAGCATCAGTCCTTCCAATTAATATTCAGGGTTGATTTTCTTTAGGATTTACTAGTTTGATCTACTGGCTGTTCAAGGGGCTGTCAGGAGTGTTATCTGGTGCAACAATTCAAAAGCATCATTTCTTTGAAGCTCAGCCATCTCTGTGGTACAACTATCACATCTATACATTATGATTGGAAAAATCACAGCTTTTACTGTATGGACCTTTGTTGGCAGAGTGATGTCTTTGCTTTTTAATATGCTGTCTAGGTTTGTCACAGTTCTTTTTTTTTTTTTTTTTTCCGAAGAGCAAATGTCTTTTAATTTCATAGCTGAAGTCACTGACCCCAGAGATTTTGAAGCCCCCCTAAATGAAATCTGTTACTGTTTTCACTTTTATCCCATCTATTTGCCATGAAGTGATGGGACCAGATGCCATAATCTCATTTTCAGCCAGCTTTTCACTCTCTTATTTCACTCTCATTAAGAGGCTCTTTAGTTCTTCTTCACTTTCTGCCATTAGAGTCATATCATCTGCATATCTGAGGTTGTTGATATTTCTACGTGTAATCTTGATTCCAGCTTATGATTCATCTAGCCCAACATTATGCATGATGTACTCTGCATAGAAGTAACCAAGCTGGGTGACGATATGCAGCCTTGATAAACACCTTTCTCAGTTTGGAACCAGTCTGCTATTCTGTGTCTGGTTCTGTTGTTCTTGACCTGAATACAGGTTTCTCAGGAGGCAGGTAAGGTGGTCTGGTATTCCCATCTCTTTAAGAATTTTCCCAGTTTGTTGTGATCCACACAGTCAAAGGCTTTAGAATAATCAGTGAAGTAGATGTTTTTCTGAAATTCTGTTGCTTTTTCTATAATCTAGAGGATATTGGCAATTTGATCTTTGGTTCCTCTACCTTTTCTAAATCCAGCTTGTACATCTGAAAGTTCTCAGTTCACATACTGTTGAAGCCTGGTTTGAAGGATTTTGAACACAGCCTTGCTAGCATATGAATTGAGCACAGTTGTATGATAGTTGAACATTCCTTGGCATTTTCCTTCTTTGGGATTGGAGTGAAAACTGACTTTTTCTAGTCCTGTGGCCATTGCTGGGTTTTCCAAATTTGTTGGCATATTGAGTAATCACTTTCACAGCATCATCTTTTAGAATTTGGTATAACTTTGCTGGAATTCCATTTCCTCAACTAGCTTTGTTCATAATAATGCTTCATAAGGCTCACTTGACTTCACACTCCAGGATGTCTGAGTCTAGGTGAGTGACCACATCATTGTGGTTATTCAGGTGATTAAGACCTTTTCTGTATGGTTATTCTGTGTAGTCTTACCTTTGCCTTTCTTTTTCTTTGGTATGGTTTTGATCACCGTCTCCTGTACAGTGTTACAACCTTCTGTCCATAGCTCTTCAGGTACTCTATCTTCCAGGTTTAGTTCCTTGAGTCTGTCACTTCCTCTGTATTACCGTAAGGGATTTGATTTAGGTAATATCTGAATGGTATAGTGGTTTTCCTTATTTTCTTCAATTTAAGTCTGAATTTTGCAATTAGGAGCTCATGATCTGAACCACAATAAGCTCCAGGTCTTGTTTTTGCTGACTGTATAGGGCTTCTCCATCTTTGGCTGCAAAGAATATGATAAGTCTGATTTCTGTATTGACCATCTGGTGATGTCCATATGTACAGAACTTCTTGTGTTTGGAGAAGGTGTTTGCTATGACCTCTGTGTTCTCTTGGTAAAACTCTGTTAACCTTTGCTCTGCTTCATTTTGTATACCAAGGCCAAATTTGCTTGTCACTCCAGGTATCTCTTGACTTCTTACTTTTGCATTCCAATCGCCTCTGATAAAAACGACTTTTTTTTTTTCCGTTAGTTCTAGAAAGTCTTTAGTTCTTAGAACCATTTAACTTTAGTCTTTGGCATTAGTGATTGGGGCACAATAATCATTTGATGTCAGTAATTTTGTTGTTATGCTCAACTTTAAGAAAGCTTGGTAACAGAAACCAGGATATTTTAGTGGCACCACCTTGTAGAAGTAAAATATGTAGTTTCAGTCCTCTTACAATGATGTTGTAGTTGATTGATTTGTAGGAAAATTAACCAGAGTGATTCATAATTTTTAATATGTAATTTATGCTATGTATCTTGTGCTTTGGAAGATGGAAAGTCTTCTAGCCTCATCCATCAGAGGGCAGACAGAAGCAGAAAGAATAATCATAGTTCCACAGTGGCTAAGACAAAAACCATATTACAGAATATTAATCACAATGAAAAAGCAGAAAGTTATGTCCCAGATAAAGGGACAAGATAAAACCCCAGAAAAACAACTAATGAAAGTGGCGATTTGCAACCTTCTAAAAAAAGAATTCAGAATAATGATAATGAAGATAATCCAGGATCTTAAGAAAAGAATGGAGGCAAAGCTTGAGAAGATCCAAGAAATGTTTGCCAAAGACCTACAAGAACTAAAGAACAAGCAAATAGAGATGAATAATACACTAGAAGGAATCCATAGCAGAATAACTGAGGCAGAAGAATGGATAAATAACCTGGAGGACAGAATGGTGGACAATACTACTGCACAGTAGACTATAGAAAAAATAATGAAAATAAGTGAAGACAGCCTAGGAGACCTCTGGGACAATATTAAACATACCAACATTATTCGCATTAGTGGAGTCCCAGAAAGAGAATAGAGAAAGAAAGGACCTGTGAAAATATTTGAAGAGATAATAGCTGATAACTCCCCTAAAATGGGAAAGGAAATAGTCAACCAAGTCCAGGAAGCAGAGAGAGTCCCAGGCAGGATAAACCCAAAGAGAAACACACCAAGACACATAGTATCAAACTAACAAAAATTAGAGACAAAGATAAAATATTAAAAGCAACAAGGGAAAAATGACAAATAACACACAAGGGAACTCTCTTCAGGCTATATCAGCTGATATCTTAACAGAAACTCCCAAGCCAGAAAGGAATAGCACCATATATTTAAAGTGATGAAAGGGAATAACCTATGGCCAAGAATACTCTACCCAGCATGACTTTCATTCAGATCTGATGGAGAAATCAGAAGCATTCCAGACAAGCAAAAGTTAAGAGAATTCAGCACCACCAAACCAACTTTATGACAAAGGCTAGAGGAACTTCTCTAGGCAGGAGACACAGGAGAAGGAAAAGACCTACAGAAAATAAACCCAAAACAATTAAAAAGTGGTAATAGGATCATGCATATCAATAATTACCTGAAGGGTAAATGGATTAAATGTACCAACCAAAAGACATAGACTGGCTGGTACACATGAAGACATGTGGAGGTATGCACTTCCACTTACCATATCACTCTGTTTGACTCCACCAAACTCTATGTAATTATTTTATATTGTTAAATTAATCATGTCCCATTATGGCTTGCAATTGTAGTTATCTTTTATATTTTGTCTGGCTATTGATTGTGAAAACTGATAAGCATCTTTCTCCATTGTGATTATGTAACTAGTATTCAATTAATACCATTATATCATGATTGGTCAACAGAAAAATAATAGAATTCTAAATCACCAGAACTATGATTTAGTAGAAAAACCTGCAATCACTTCTTAAAATCCAGATGCATATCAGAATTATCCTGAAATTTTTTGAAAAATACAAATGCCCAGGTTTGGCTTTTTTTTCTCCAGAGCTCCAGATTTGTTTCTAATGAGAAGTCATGTTTAAAAACAACTAGACTATACGGTGATCTTTTTTTTTTTTTAATATAGTTTGTTTCACTTTTACTGTTTCATATTCAGCGCTATCATTTCATTTAGCTTATATTTTCCAACTTCTCCATCTTCTAACTTTATTTGATGTTCTTTCTCAAGCCTTTATCAAGCATAGTAGAACAGTTTCTGTAGATATATTAGGAAACTTAGGAATTTTTGCCTAACTAAAAATTCTATGACATTTTGATTCTACTTGTTTGACTTAGCATGAATAGAATGCTAGATTTCTAATTAAAAGAATAAATATGCCAGACGCAGCAAAGTTTTACTGTATAGCACAGGGAGCTGTAGTCAATATTTTATAATAAATAAAATGGAAAATAATTTCAAAAATAATACATGTGTATATATATAACTGACTCACTTTGAAACATTGCAAATCAACTATACTTCAATAAAATATATATATTAAAAATAAACAAAAAATAAAATCAATGTATATTTTTTTATCACTCACATGATGCAAAAAATGCTATACTGATTTATGGATATTCCAAATTCCATATTTTTAATATTGAACTTACATATTTTTTATCAGTTCACACACCATAACAATTAAAACATAATTATCATATATGAATTGATAATTGTATTTTAAAAAAACGTTTTCTAAATAAATCAAGAGCTTTGCTTAGCATGGATTGGAAGGTGTTCACATGAATGGCAGGCAGCTAAAGCACTTAAGTTTTGAAGACACTGGTGGAAACTTGTTATTTTAGTCATTTTTAACCAGTAATAGAACCACAGTTACTATTGCTGCAATTTCTAGTGTTACATCAGTAGGGGTTTGATTAATCTGAATCTGAAGATCTTAACTATAAGAAATATCAATATTATTTGAGAACTATATTGGAAAATTATATCATAATTTTCATTGTTGGTAATTTTATCTTTACGAAAGATCCAGTTAACCTTCCTCAATGATATTGAGAAATGCTTTTGTCTAATTATCTTGCCTATTGCCTAACAGAGTGCTTGAAATGTAGTAGGAACCAAATAAACTTTTGTTAAATAAATGGAAGATAATCACATTTATATAGCACTTCTGAAATAACACTCTAAAGACTAGTTAAGACCCTTCCTTTGCATCAATTTTAGAAAATTATGGAAAATATCAGCTATGTAACACAGACTTAAGTTTAAATTTCTGTCTGATGCCTCAGTCTCCCATACAGGAATAATGTTCTTAATGTATCAGCTGTACTGATCACATTGCATTTGTGTTCTATGAACTTCAGTGAATTTTATTTGGGTTATATGAATTTATGTCTCTAATTTATCCTCTTCTTCAGGGTTAGGGTTATGGCTATTATGGAAACTTCTCTCTGTACGTACCAACTCTGTAACTACTTCATTTCTGCAAATTACCCTTAAGTTTAAACTAATGCAAAATTCTCTGTGGATGAATCTCAGATATTCAAGTTTCTAAAAATCAATCTTTCTCTTAATCTGCTTCCGAGATTAAATTCTTGATGTTTAGATCAAAATGCTCCTACCCTTCACTTTCCATAGTCTGAAGGGGAAATTATTAAGCAATCATTTGTGTGTGATGGCTATGTTTCAGTTTAAGTTTAAATCGATAGCAAATTTGTGATATTTTATTGCATTGCACTTAAAGATTTATATTTCAATCATTAAAAGGTTGTAAAAATATTTCTTCCAAAATTCAATTATAGCCAAGCTGTTTAGTTTAGGTTTCCATCTTTCCTTTACAAATTAATAAAATCCTCCTGCTGCCGCTGCTGCTGCTGCTAAGTCACTTCAGTCGTGTCTGACCCTGTGCAACCCCACAGATGGCAGCCCACCAGGCTCCGCCATCCCTGGGATTCTCCAGGCAAGAACACTTGAGTGGGTTGCCATTTCTTTCTCCAATGCATGAAAGTGAAAAGTGAAAGTGAAGTCACTCAGTCTTGTCTGACTCTTCGCAACCCCAAGGACTGCAGCATATCAGGCTCCTCCCTCCATGAGATTTTCCAGGCAAGAGTACTGGAGTGGGTTGCCATTGCCTTCTCCTAAACTTCATTAAATGCTTCAACTCAAAGTGATATTATTGGTTGTCCTGGATCAGGCTAACACTGAGATGACATTGTATCTGAGAGTAATTAGTTCAAAATGTGTTTCCAGGAGAAACTGGTAAAGGAATCTGAGAAGCAGAATAGTGAAGAGGAAGAAGGAAAGCAAAGGAGCTATTTCAGTTGATGTTCCAGTCTTGACTGATTTTGGAGATACTTGAGAGTGTCAGTTTGATTACAGAGCTTGTTCTAGCTTGAAGTAGTCAGTCAGTTCAGTTCAGTTGCTCAGTCATGTCCTACTTTTTGTGACCCCATGGATTGCACCAGGCCAGGCTTCCCTGTCCATCACCAACTCCCCAAACTTACTCAAACTCATGTCCATAAAGTTGGTGATGCTAAGCTACAGTTTTCATATTCTTATATCAGTCAGTGATTGACTGTGAACAGTCATTCTGCCTCTTAGGAATTTGTTTAAAGTGGTTCCACTTGTTCAAGTTTTGTTTCCAAGAAGTTTTCATGATTTGAACTATTAGGAAAGATACTAGCGAGAGCTGGGAATGAACTTGCATGATCAGTAAAAGGAATTTGAAGGGGATCTGGCTAGAATACTAACAGACTCTACAATAGCCAACCTCTTGCACTGCCCAAACCCAATGCTTTTCAAATTGAGCGTCTTCCATTGAGTCTCAGAATCCTTTAATATACTATAATTACATGGACAGAAATAGTCCATGGGACTATTAAATTGGGATGTATATCATTGCACTTCTAGGTATTACCTGATTGTGTTAGCTGTTTCCTCCTACCCAAATATTAACACTTCACAGAAGCTCGTCAGAAGGCATGGCATACACACTAATTAATATAAGCTACAAAGTTTTCTAATGCTAAATTTTTCAGATAGTCAGCATATCACCTTCTTGTATCAGAGAAGTTAAATTTAACACCTAAATATTATGGGAAAAAATATTCAAAACAGTGATACGTTTGACAGTGTCATTAATGTGTGGGTTTATTTTTGCTATTATGGAACATAGAAATGAAACATTTTAATAGGAAGAAAAATGTTATTATTTGTTGCTTTGGAATATGACATTTCTAGCCTATAAGGAAATATTGTTGAGCTTGTTTGCCTGGTTTTTAGTTATATTAATGTTTATGCTAAGAATTTGGTTTTTAAAAAAACATTTTACTAAGAATATTATTTATTCTTTTTGATTGATCAATGAATTTCATTTCACTACATTTAGTTCAAATATACTTACAAAAATTTAATAATAGAATGGTTTATCAGATTCTGATCATTATCTTTATACTATCTTTTCTAGTTGGAAACTGTGTGTAGGTTAAGGCTGAGAGGCCTCACTTTGAAGATGTTTACTATTCCCTGTGCAGCTACTTCAATTTAGATACTCTGCCCATTCAATTTTTGCTGCGTTAACTTCTTATATCCAACTTCCCAAATCATTGATTCTTCTGGTCCCTGTTTGCATATTTTTCTGTGCTGCAGTCTTGACATATCATTTTGGAAACTAGCGCACACTCAGGATTCATTTTATTTGCCTCTCTTCTCTTCAGCATTCAGACCTACACTGTCTGCTCTTTTATCTACCTTGTCATTTTTCTAGTTATTTAAGGCAGAAAGGCAAATATGGACTATATTATTTCATGTTGTCCGAAAGTAGTAATCTGTTCCTTATTATTTTAATTTGATAACACATGTAGCCTATTCCAATAAATTTATAAATATAATTTTATTCTAAACTTAGATAAAAATGAAAATCATTGTGCTAATAGCAAAAACGTACTCTAATCTGTAATTTAATGTCTCTACCAATGTATATGTAAATGAACTTCACTTGCCATTAAGGCATTTTTTAAATTCCTAAGGAAAAGTGAATTAGTTTGTAATGGCAAATTCTTATTTTATCGTAATAAAATACATACACATATGGAATGTGGTCATATTGTGGCAGGAAGAACACTTTATGGAATTCAGAAATCAGAGTCATTTTAATCTCTGTTGGCTGTGTGGTCCTAGGCAGGTGTGATGTTTTAGTAACCCTAAGCCAAATATTAACCCACTCCAGTACTCTTGCCTGGAAAATCCCATGGATGGAGGAGCCTGGTAGGCTGCAGTCTGTGGGGTCGCTAAGCGTCGGACACGACTGAGCAACTTCACTTTCCCTTTTCACTTTCATGCATTGGAGAAGGAAATGGCAACCCACTCCAGGGTTCCTGCCTGGAGAATCCCAGGGACCGGGGAACCTGGTGGGCTGCCCTCTATGGGATCGCTCTGAGTCGGACATGACTGAAGCTACTTAGCTGCAGCAGCAGCAAGCCAAATATTCAGATTCTCAAGGCTATGCATATGCTGTTTTTCTAAACACAAGGGAATGTATTGTAACAATATATGGGAACAATGTTGTCCTCATGGTGTGTTTTGTAATTTATGAAACCCAATTCAGTGACATGTAGATGCTTTCACATTTTTCTCTCCAGCTTTGTTTACCAGCTATTTTTAAAAGTCCTTTATAAATATCTCTCAGATTTAAATTTGCTATGATATATTTTTGGGGGGTAGAGTGTGAGTTACTCCTTAAAAGTATAAACATTAATTCTGTATCCATTCCAGTTTGTTGTTAAGTGTGCTTTTCCTTTCACTTCTTAATCTGATTAAAATATACTGAATATAATACTACATCAAGTAAAATCTCTCCAGGAATGTAAATATCACATTCTCATTATAGATAATATGACTATGGGGTGGGGAGAGACAGATGGGATTAAAAAAAATCATCTTCCTATCATTTTAGGACTTTGCTTTAGAAACATTATGTATTTGGGTTTAAATAGCGTTGTCAGAAGCTTCAAGTAAATAAGACAGAAATAAGGCTAATATATGGAGAGAAGCATAGTGATACTATGTAAATTAGAAGTTTTCAAAAAAATAGACACTTTTTTTTGTCATCTTTGTTTTAATAAATATAAGTCTTGCTAATGACCTACCAAGGAATGCAAAATATGGACACATTAGGTCTGTGATTCATTTAAACTCTGAAAACTGGAATAGGTTTGGGATTTACATATTCAGTGCTTCTCCTGTATTACCATGTAAATAAACATTACGTATGTAATTACTTCATATTTCCTTTCACCTTTCATCTCCCATAATGTGATCGTGATTGCATTAAACAGGCCTATGTTGCTTACTTCTTTTCTAACTCTAGTGGTAAGCACAGTTATCAACATATAATAGTAGCTTAATAGCTTAAAATATTATAAATGTTGAATTGCTAAGTAGTGTGTACTGACTGCCAGTGTTCTTAAATGTGGAAAGCTGTACTTTTATGCAGCACAATGCAAATCAGAAATCCACGGAACTGAAGTGCAAATGTTAAGGATTTGAGAAGGACAAATCAAAACTTACTCCTCTGTAGGATAGGGAAATTTTTCTAGTGTTTTTTGAAAGACAAAACATTGAAGTGCATGATGGGGTATGAAGGACTTTTGAAGAAAAAGTGAAATACTTACTTAGGATCCAGATTTTTCATTAGGTCACTGCAATTGAATTCTTCAAAGATATATATACTTCTAATGTATATAATTTTAATATATATATATATATATATATATAATTGTATGCTTAATGAGGTTGACTTAAATTTTATATGCCTAATATTAACAGTTCACATAGTTTTTATTTCATCTGAATTGGGTGGTTTAAGTCAAAATATTTTTTAAAAAAATATTTGGCAACTTGAGTTATTGCTAAATATTTTTGTTTTTCATTTAATAATAGAGTAACACTTTGCTCAGGCAGTTGTTCCAGGAGTCTTGTAATATGTAAGTAATTTTGGGTTTGGGACACATGTATAAACACTACTGAGCAGAGAAATTCACTGCAATGAATATTATCATTTTCCATCACTCAAATCAAAAATAATCTAGGAACGTTTCTCTGTGAAACAGAAATTTTTTTTCCCATAATTTATATATGGAAGTATGCCTAAGTGTTTTGTAGCCATATTTCTAGCTTTAAAATTTACCACACTATTGTGTGGTAACCCAACTTTAGTTGGGTTAAGGGCAACTGTGTGAGCATGACCTACTTTCTTGTTTTGTTGTTTTTGTTTTTTCTTTTATTCTGTTTTAAGGTGAGCAGTTAGAGACCAAGCTCTTTCTCCAAGTAACGTATAACATTTTGAAAAAGACAATAATATCTATCCTCCCAAATGATCAAATGACAATTGAAAACATTATGGATTAAAATAGTCATACAACCAGTACTGTATATTGCTAAAAGAACAGCAATTCTCACAGGCAATGATTATTATGGGTAGTCTATATACTACTAGAAGAATAGCAATTCTCAGAGGCGATGATTATTGTGGGTATCGTTTTAGGTCTTCAGTCCATGCTTTCTATGAGCACAGATGTGTCAATTGTTGATGCCTTTTTTCCTTCTTGATCTGGGTAGAGACTTGGGTACCATTATACCTAATAGTTGAGATGGCTCAGTATAGTGAATGCAGTTATAGCTGAGGGAATGGAACAATCAATTCAATATATCAGAAGAGAGACCATGTGTGCCTAACAAGCTATTTGACAAAAAGTGCTGATGAGATCAAGGTGTTCTCTGTCTTACACTTGCTACTTTAGGTCTTAAATATTTATTGTTAACCAAATAGGGAGAGTAGAAGAGGACCCTTCCTTATGGGCCTCAGTTTTTGGTAAAGACACAAAGAATAATCTGAGGTCTTACCTGTGGCAAAATCAAGTTTATTGAAGAAAGAACAGAAAGAACACCTCAAGGGAGAGGTGTGCCAAGCTAGGAGAGGCATTGGTGCCTGAATGATAAAGTACAGGGTTTTCAAGACAGGGCTTTTACGTATTCATCTAGGCAGGCGTGGACTGACAGTTTTGATTGACAGTTGCAAGTTACACAGCGACAGGCTCTGCTGTGCATATCTTTCCCATAATTCAGTCTGTTATAATCAGATATATGTATGTATAGAATATTTATGAACCCTTAATAGGCTCCTGGCTGCCTAAAGTCACTTGAGGACACAGCTGTGCATCAAGGGTGCTAGAATTAAAGTCCATATAGTTATTTGTAGCATATTTGTGAGCTCTCCTGGGTCCTTTCTAGGGTGGGGTTTAGAGATTAGCTTGAATCTAGGCCATCCCTCATTGCTCATGCCTAACTTCCTGCCTAACATTATTATATAATATCTCTTAAATCAAAGGTTTTTCAGTACACCCAATAAAATAGCAAGATAGATAAAAGTATGTTTTTGTTTGTTTTGTTTAAATCTGTTTTGGATAAATCTGAGAAAAATAAGAATTTATATAAAAAATGAAACAATTTAACTATTAAAAGCATATTCACAATTCACATTTCTTCCTGCACCTTTAATTTTTTCCTGCATCATGTTCAAATTGTGAATTTATTTCCACATAATTTTTCACTGTGACAAGTGTGTTTTTAAAACACTTTATTCTATAATGTGTCCATAATGGTCTAGCTATTAACTCTGAGAAGAAAAGCTGGTATTAGGAATGCAAGGAAAATAATTTCTTACTCATAAATTACAAAACATTTTCCCTCTATCTCTCATTTTCCCTACCTTTGCACTTATTGATCTACATATCATCTATTTAAATGTAATTTTATTGTCATATAATTACAAACATGTAGGTAAGTCAATGCTGTGAATTGGTTTAATAATAGTCACTTTGTAGTCCTTAAATAAGGGTAAACAGGAACAATGTTCCTGGAGGTACCTTTACTCTTTGAAGTCTCTTATTTAACTTTTCCCACTCCCATTAGCTGGGGCCAGCAGTGCCCTCTGGGAGGAGTGCCAGAGTCTGGTCATCCCTGCATGAGCCCGATCCTGTTTTATCCCTTTGGGATATTCTCTACTGAGTATGAGCAGTTCATCAGCTTCCTTGGGAAGCCCTGGAGAATATACCTATGCTATCCTCTGGGGCCCAGCTCCAGATGGACAGACTAATGAGTGCTCCATTTAAACTTGTCATAGGAATATTTTTTCACAAAAACCTGGGAGATTGTCTTAGAGAATGCTGTGGACATGCTGATTTGCGATGATTCTCATACTCATTAGACACAAAATGAGGGCTCTTCACAGTCCCTAATTAAAAACAAAATAAAGCAAAATGAAAAAAAAAGATTTTACACATTTTGTTAGCATACATGGTTTCTGATGAGACGTCTACTCTTATTCTTTGTCTCTCTATGAAATATCTTTTTTCTCTGGCTGCTTTTAAGATCTCCTTATGACTTTTAAGCAATTTGATGATGATATACCTTGAAAAAGTAATGATAAGCAGGAACATAGAAAATCAGTAAAATATCACAAAGATACTTAACACTGCTGGAGAAGCTCTGGTGAAAATGATATTTGAGTCGTGTCTTAAAAATATTGATCAAATTGGGACAAATTGAAAGCACTTTCCAAGCAAAGGATACATTCGTGGGTTACATTGGTGAACATAAAGCCAGTGGGGTTAAGGAAGTTTCAATGTGGGGTGGGGCCAGCCATAGGGATTGAGTGATCATTTGCATGTATATAGTTGGATATGTTACAAAAGAGCTAAGCAGACAAAATAAGAGCTTCCCTGATAGCTCAGTTGGTAAAGAATTCGCCTGCAATTCAGGAGACCCCAATTCAATTTCTAGGTCAGGAAGATATGCTGGACAAGGGGTAGGCTACCCACTCCAGTATTCTGGCCTGGAGAATTACATGGACTAAAGTCCATGGGGTCATAAAGAGCTGGACACAACTGAGCAACTTTCACTTTTCAGACAAAATAAGCAGTTTGATTCTCAAGATAGCAGCCCTGAGGAGAGGTTAGGGCCTACATTTTAATTGAATAGGCAGGCTCAGTTGCTCAGTTGTATCCCAACTTTGCAAGCCCGTAGATATTATTTAAAGTTGGAGGAAAATTCCAGACTTTACTGATATAGAGAATTAAAAAATGCAAGACTGACTTAGATATTTACAGAAAGTTCATGATGGCCGAGAGTAATTTTCAGTCGGACTATTAGTGTAGTCTCCTTCCTAATCCACCTGTTCTCAAGTTTACCCTGGATGACACTACTGGTTTTATAAGTATAATACATGTTCATGCACACACATACACACAAACACATAGTCAATTTGTTTCTTCAAAAGATTTTAATAACACTCCACTGTCTATGGTATGGCAACCCACTCCAGTATTCTTGCCTGGAGAACCCCATGGACAGAGGAACGTGGCAGGCTACAGTCATAGGGTCACAAAGAGTCAGACACTACTGAAGCTACTAAGCACAGCATATAGCACACTATCTGTGGAATCAAATTGAAAGTCTTTTGCCTTATAATCCAAAGGATATCATTTTGGCACTCAATATGTTTGAGGCATTAATTTCCTTTATTCAACACTTCAGTCTATTTTGATTCATGTGAAGGAAGCATAACATTACATCTGTCTCAGGAATTTTTATTCCTCAAAAGTCACAAAGTTCTTCTCCCTTGTATTGTAGATTTAGAAGCATAGTCTAATATCCATATGATCACCTTCTTAGATAGTGCCCAAACATTATGTTTATGATTTTCTTAATAATGAACATTTTTTTCTATATTAATACATTGACTTGCATTTAGTAAGTAAACAGACATCTCTCCCCTAACTTTTATGTCAAGTGACATAACCTCAGAGAAATGTGAGCAAATTAATAACATATACTTGAAATGATTATGGGCTTCCCAGGTGGCACAGTGGTAAAGAATCTGCCTGCCAAGGCAGGAGACATAAGAGACATCAGTTCATTCCCTGGGTCAGGAAGATCCCCTGGAGTAGGAAATGGTAACCCATTGCAGTATTCTTACCTGGAAAATTACATGGATGGAGGAGTCTGGCAGGCTACTGTCCATGGGGTCTCAAAGAGTCAGACTCAACTGAGCACACTTTTGAAATGAGATAAAAGTATTATAATAGTGTATTTTGAGCTAAATAAATTATACAAAATAAATATTGTTGGCTCAACTGTATAAAGTACTTGAACAGGACTTTAAAGACTTCAGACTTCCTACTGCGTTTGACCAATCGAGATCCTGGCAGAAGATGGGAGATAGGTTGGAGAGTAAAATCTGGATATCTATTTCTGAGTTGTATCTATGTAAGAAGGGTGGCTGTGTCCTTCACACAAGATTATTATTGACAGAACTCTCTCCTCCCCTCTCTCTCCTGGATTCTAATTACCACTCCTACTTTTGTCCTTGGGGACTGCAAGTTATCACTGCTCAGCTGCTAGTAACTCCAAGTTCTGCATGTTTTATTGTGGTTCCTCTACCACAATTTCAAAGTATTCCTTTACAAATCACATCCTACTCTCTTATCATATTAGGGTGACCTATCCATTTTATATTTGGG
Organism: Antilocapra americana; assembly: GCA_007570785.1. Classification (NCBI taxonomy): domain Eukaryota; kingdom Metazoa; phylum Chordata; class Mammalia; order Artiodactyla; family Antilocapridae; genus Antilocapra; species Antilocapra americana. The sequence continues at coordinate 11,600,503 of ML662447.1, forward strand.
CCAAGATTTCTATTTTTTCTTGGTGTCTTCATAATATTATAAAAATATGAAATTACTCTGTGTGCTGATTTCATTTTCACTAGGTCTCTGCCCACTAAGATATAAACTCCCTAAGGACAGGGACTTTTCCTGTGTTACGCGCCTGATAGAGTTAAACAGGCAGGGAAGACTACTGCAATAGAGAAAAGAGATTTAGCTCATGTCTTCTGAGTCAAGAAGTGAGAAAATTTTCAAGGAGGCAGAATTTTGGACAGACCTGGTGATCTAGTAGAGAAGTGTTAAAAGATGGTAGAGGGGAAATTGATCAAGGTGGTTAGGCCATCTGTGTTAGGAATCTACATTCTCACAGAAACTGGGAGATGGGGTATTATATTTGTTATTGATAACATCTCAAAGGGATGACTTCCAGGTTCTGGAGAAAAGTAGTCCTCATATGTAAAAGTGGCAGGAAGCTTTCTAAAAGATAGAATGGGAAAGAATAGAGAGGTCTTCAAGAAAATTGGAGAAGCCAAGGGAACATTTCAAGCAAAGATGGGCTCAAAAAGGACAGAAATGATATGGATCTAACAGGCAGAAGATATTAAGAAGAGGTGGCAAAAATACACAGAAGAAATGTACAAAAATGATCTTCACTACCCAGAAAATCATGATGGTGTGTTCCATTCACCTAAAGCCAGACATCCTGGAATGTATAATTAAATGGGCCTTAGGAGAAGCATCACTACGACCAAAGCTAGTGGAGGTGATGGAATTCCAGTTGAGCTATTTCAAATTCTGAAACATGATGCTGCAAAAGTGCTGCACTCAATATGTCAGCTAATTTGGAAAACTCAGCAATGGCCACAGGACTGGAAAAGGTCAGTTTTCATTCCAATCCCAAAGAAAGACAATGCCAAAGAATGCTCAAACTACTGCACAATGGCGCTCATCTCACACATTAGTAATGTAATGCTCAAAATTCTCCAAGCCAGGCTTCAGCAATACATGAACCATGAAATTCCAGATGTTCAAGCTGGTTTTAGAAAAGTCAGAGGAACCAGAGATCAAATTGCCAATATCTGAATGATAACTGAAAAATCAAGAGAGTTCCAGTAAAACATCTCTTTCTGCTTAATTGACTATGCCAAAGCCTTTGACTGTGTGAATCACAATAAACTGTGGAAAATTCTGAAAGAGACGGGGATACCAGACCACCTGACCTGCCTCTTGAGAAATCTGTATGCTGGTCAGGAAGCAACACTTTGAACTGGACATGAAACAAGAGACTAGTTTCAGATAAGAAAAGGAGTAAGTCAAGGCTGAATATTGTCACCATGCTTATTTAACTTATATGCAGAGTACATCATGAGAAACTCTGGGCTGGAAGAAGCACAAGCTGGAATCAAAATTTTTGGCATAAATATTAATAACCTCAGATATGTAGATGACACCACATTTATGGCAGAAAGAAAAGAAGAACTAAAAAGCCTCTTGATGAAAGTGAAAGAGGAGAGTGAAAAAGCTGGTTTAAAGCTCAGCATTCAGAAAACTAAGATCATGGCATCTGGTCCCATCACTTTATGACAGATAGATGAGGAAACAGTGGCTGTTTTTATTTTGAGGGGTTCCAAAATCACTGAGATGGTGATTTCAGCTATGAAATTAAAAGATGCTTACTTTTTGGAAGGAAAGTTATGAGCAACCTAGACAGCATATTAAGAAGCAGAGACATTACTTTGTCAACAAATGTCCGTCAAAGCTATGGTTTTTCCAGTGGTCATGTATAGGTGTGAGAGTTGGATGGTGAAGAAAGCTGAGCACTGAAGAATTGATGCTTTTGAACTGTGGTGTTGGAGAAGACTCTTGAGAGTCCCTTGGACTGCAAGGAGATCCAACCAGTCCATCCTAAAGGAGACCGGTCATGGGTGTTCATTGGAAGGACTGATGTTGAAGCTGAGGCTCTGATAATTTGGCCACCTGATGCGAAGAGCTGACTCATTTAAAAAGACCCTGATGCTGGGAAAGATTGAGGGCAGGAGGAGAAGGGGATGACAGAGGATATGATGATTGGATGGAATCACCAACTTAATGGACATGGGTTTGGGTGAACTCTGGGAGTTGGTGATGGACAGGGAGGCCTGGTGTGCTGCGGTTCATGGAGTCACAAAGAGTCAGACATGACTGAACAACTGAATTGACCTTAACTGAACATCTCAATAGGGCAGGAGAATATTTTTATTTGAAAATTTTCTGAAGTAAACTTTCTACACAAAGGGAATCAGGGACCTGTACACAAGAAGAAATCTGCTGAAGATTTAGTCAAGCTAGGGAGATCATTAAGGTCAAGCTGTCTTGGTCCCTGTTCGATTGCTTTTTTACAAAGAACAGTGAACAGACACTGGCAGTGCAGCAAGTAATGAAGATATATCTGTCCCAGAATCATCCTGTTTTGATGACTATAGCTTTGTGGTATTGTCTAAAGTCAGGGAGTCTTATTCTTCTAGCTCCATTTTTCTTTCTCAAGATTGCTTTGGCTGTTCAGGATCTTTTGTGTTTCCATACAAGTTTAAAATGTTTTTGTTCTAATACTGTGAAAAATGCCATTGGTAATTTAACAAGGATTGTATTGAATCTATAGATTGCCTCTGTTAGTACCGTCATTTTAACAGCATTGATTCTTCAAATACAAGAACAAACTTTTAGTATATCTTTCCATCTGTTTGTGTAATTTTCAGTTTCTTCCCTCAGCATCTTATAGTTTTTGGAGTACAAGTCTTTGCTTCCTTACTTAGGTTTACTCTTAGGTATTTTATTCTTTTTGATGCAATGGCAAATGGAATTGTTTCCTTAATTTCTCTTTCTTGTATGTCATTATTAGTGTATGGAAATTAATCCGATTTCTGTGTATTAATTTTGTATTATATAACTTTACCAAATTCATTGACGAGCTCTAGAAGTTTTCTGAAAATGTTTTTAGTTTTTTTTTATGTGTGTGTATAGTATAATGTCATCAGCAAATAGTGAAAGTTTTGCTTCTTTTTTTCCAATCTAAATTCATTTACTCTTCTTCTATGATTGCTGTGGCTAGGACTTTCAAAACTATATTGAATAAGAGGGGACATTCTTGTCTCATTCCTGATCTGAGAGGGTATGCACTCAGCTTTTCACCATGAAGTATGATGTTAGTTGTGGTATTGCTGTATATGGCTTTTATTATATTGAGGAAGGTTTCCTCTATGCCCACTTTCTGGAGATTTATTATCATAAATCAATAATGAATTTTGTCAAAAGCTTTTTCAGCATTTATCAAGATGATCATATGGGTTTTACTCTTCAGTTTGTTAATGTGGTTTATCATAGTAATTGATTTGTGGATATTGAAAAATCCTTGCATATGTGAGATAAATCCCACTTGATCATGGTGCATGGTACTTTCTGCTGGTATTTTGTTGAGGATTTTTGTGTCTATGTTCATCAGTGATATTAGTCTGTAATTTTCTTTTTTTGTGGGCTGTTTTTCCGATTTTAGTATCAGGATGATGGTGGTCTCATAGAATTAGTTTGGAAGTGTTCATCTGCAATTTTGATAAATAGTTTCTGAAGGATAGGTGTTAACTCACAAAGCAGACATATAGTATAGATCAATAGAGCAGGATAGAAAGCCCAGAAATAAACCCATGAAACTATGGTCACTTAATCTACAGTCTAAGAGGCAAGAATATATTAAATACAATGGAGAAAAAACAGTCTCTTCAGTAAACAATGCTGGGAAAAGTTAATGGCTACATGTAGAAGAATAAAATTAGAACACTCCTCAACACTATAAATAAAAATAAACTCAAAATGGATTAAAAACCTAAGTGTGAGACTGGATACTGTAAAACTCCTAGAGGGAAAATGTACACAGAACACACTTTAACATAGAACACAGCAATATCTTTTTGGATACATCTCCTAGAGTAATGGAAATGAAAACAAAAATAAACAATTCGGACCTAATTAAACTTAACAGCTTTTGCATAGCAAAAGATACCACAGACAAAATGAAAGGCAACCTATAAAGTGGAAGAAATTATTTGCAAACAATGTGACTAATAAGGGATTAATCTCCAATGTTATAGCTCATACAGCTCAATATAAAAAAAGCAAACAGCTCTATAAAAACCTGGGCAGAAACTGTAAATAAATAATTCATCATAGAAGACAATTATATTGGACAAAAGACATAGGATAAGATGCTCAACATCACTAATTATTTTAGTTCAGTTTAGTTCAGTCACTCAATTGTGTCCGACTCTTTGCAACCCCATGGACTGCAGCACACCAGGACTCCCTTTCCATAATGAATGCCCAGAGCTTGCTCACACTCATGTCCATTGAGTTGGTGATGGAATCCAACCATCTCATCCTCTGTCATCCCCTTTTCCTCCTGCCTTCATTCGTTCCCGGCATCAGGGTTTTTTAAAATGAGTCAGTTCTTTGAATCAAGTGGCCAAAGTATTGGAGTTTCTGCTTCAGCATCAGTCCTTCCAATGAATATTCAAGACTGATTTCCTTTGGGATTGACTGGTAGGCTCTCCTTGCAGTCAAAGGGACTCTCAAGAGTCTTCTCCAGCACCACAGTTTAAAAGCATCAATTCTTTGGCACTCAGCTTTCTTTATGATCCAACTCTCATATCCATACATGGCTACTGGACAAACTGTAGCTTTGACTAGACTGCCCTTTGTCAGCAAAGTAGTGTCTCTTGCTTTTTAATATGCTGTCTAGATTGGTCATCGCTTTAATTCCACAGAGCAAGCATCTTTTAATTTCAAGGTTGCAATCACCATCTGCAGTGATTTTGGAGACCCCCCAAAATAAAATCTGTCACTGTTTCCACTTTTCCCCCCATATATTTGCCATGAAGTGATGGGACCGAATGCCATGATCTTAGTGTTGTGAATGTTGAGTTTTAAGCCAACTTTTCACTCTCCTCTTTCACTTTCATCAAGATGCTCTTCAGTTCTTCTTCACTTTCTGTCATAAGGGTGGTGTTATCTGCGTATCTGAGGTTATTGATATTTCTCCCAGCAACCTTGATTCTAGCTAGTGCTTCATCCAGCTCGGCATTTCTCATGATATTTTCTGCATATAAGTTAAATAAGCTGGCTGGCAATATGCAGCCTTGACCTACTCCTTTTCCAATTTGGAACCAGTACGTTTTTCCATGTCCGGTTCTAACTGTTGCTTCTTGACCTACATACAGATTTCTCAGGAGGCAGGTAAGGTAGTCAGGTATTCCAATCTCTTTAAGAGTTTTCCACAGTTTGTTGTGATCCACACAGTCAAATGCTTTGGCATAGTCAATAAAGCAGAAATAGATGTTTTTCTGGAACTCTTGTCTTTTCTATAATCCAACGGATGTTGACAATTTGATCTCTGGTTTTCTTTTTTAAATCCAGCTTGAACATCTGTAACTTCTCAGTTGATGTACTAAAGAAGCCTCACTTGGAGAATTTTGAGTATTACTTTACTAGTGTATGAGATGAGTGCAATTGTGTGGTAGTTTGAGCATTCTTTGGCATTGCCTTTCTTTGGGATTGGAATAAAAATTCACCTTTTCCAGCCCTGTGGCCACTGCTGAGTTTTCCAAATTTGCTGGCACGTTGAGTGGAACCCTTTAACAGCATCATCTTGTAGGGCTAGAAATAGCTCAACTGGAATTCCATCACCTCCACTATCTTTGTTCATATTGATCCTTACTAAGGCCCACCTGACTTTGGACTCCAGGATGTCTGGCTCTAGGCGAATGATTGATCATACCATCATGGATATCTGGGTCATTAAAAAAATTTTTGTATGGTTTTTCTGTGTATTCCTGACACCTCTTAATATCTCCTGCTTCTGTTAGGTTTGTGCCATTTCTGTCCCTTATTCTGCCCATCTTTGCATGAAGTTTTCCCTTAGTATCTCTAATTTTCTTGAAGGGATCTCTAGTCTGTTTTTGTTTGTTTGTTTGTTTTCCTCTAATTCTTTGCACTGATCACTGAGGAAGGCTTTCTTATTTCTCCTTGTTATTCTTTGGAACTCTGCATTCAGATAGGTATATCTTTTTTTTTTTTTTTTCTCCTTTGCCTTTAGCTTCTCTTCTTTTCTCAGCTCTTTATAAGGTCTCCTCAGACAACCATTTTGCCTTTTTGCATTTCTTTTTCTTGGGGATGGTCTTGAGCCCTGCCTCTTGTACAATGTCATGAACCTCTGCCCATAGTTCTTCATGCACTCTGTCAGATCTAATCCCTTGAATCTGTCTGTAACTCCCAGTTTATAATTGTAAGGGATTTGATTTAGGTCGTACCTGGGTGGTCTAGTGATTTCCCTTACTTTTTTTCATTTAAGTCGGAATTTTACAATAAGGAGTTCATGATCTGAGCCACAGTCATCTCTTGGTCTTGGTTTTGCTGATTGTATAGAGCTTCTCCATCTTTGGCTGAAAAGAATATAATCAGTCTGATTTTGGTGCTGACCATCTGATGATGTGCATGTGTAGAATCATCTCTTGTGCTGTTGGAAGAGGGTGTTTGCTGTGACCAGTACATTCTCTTGGCAAAGCTCTGTTAGCCTTTGCCCTGCTTCATTTTGTACTCCAAGGCCAAACTTGCCTGCTTCACCAGGTATCTCTTGACCTCCTTTATTTTCATTCCAATCCCCTATGATGAAAATGATGTCCTTTTCTCATGTTAGTTCTAGAAGGTCTTCGTAGAACTGTTCAACTTCAGCTTCTTTGGCATTAGTGGTTGGGGCACAGACTTGAATTACTGTGATACTGAATGATTTGCCTTGGAAATGAACAGAGATAATTCTGTCATTTTTGACACTGCACCCATGTACTGCATTTCAGACTCTTTTGTTGACTCTGAGAGCTACTCCATTTTTTCTAAGGGATTCTTGCCCACAGCAGTAGATATAATGGCTATCTGAATTAAAGTCACCCATTCCAGTCCATTGGAGAAGGAAATGGCAACCCACTCCATACTCTTGCCTGGAAAATCCCATGGATGGAAAAGCCTGGTGGGCTACAGTCCATGGGGTCGCCAAGAGTTGGACACAACTGAGTGACTTCACATTCACTTTTCACTCTCATGCATTGGAGAAGGAAATGGAAACCCACTCCAGTGTTCTTTTCTGGAGAATCCCAGGGATGGAGGTACCTGGTGGGCTGCTGCCTAACAGGTCGCACAGAGTTGGACACGACTGCAACAACCTAGCAGCAGCAGCCACCACATTCCAGTCCATTTTAATTCACTGATTCCTAAAATGTCAATATTCACTCTTTCCATCTTCTGTTTGAGCACTTCCAATTTACCTTGATTCATGGACCTAGCATTCCAGGTTCCTATGGAATATTGTTCTTACAACATCAAACTTTACTTCCATCACCAGTCACATCCACACCTGGGCATTGTTTTCACTTTGACTCCATTTCTTCATTCTTTCTGTAATTATTTCTCCATTTATCTCAGTAGCATATTGGGTACCTACTGACCTGGGGAGTTCATCTTTCAGTGTCTTATCTTTTTGCCTTTTCATACTGTTCATGGCATTTTCAAGGTAAGAATACTGAAGTGGTTTTCCATTCCCTTCTCCAGTGGTCCACATTTTGTCAGAACTCTCCACCATGACCTGTCCATCTTGGGTGACCCTACACAATATAGGTCATAGTTTCATTGTGTTAGACAAGGCTGTGTTTCATTGTTCAGTTTGGTTAGTTTTCTTGATTTGGTTTTCATTCTGTCTGCCCTCTGATGAATGTTGACATCACAGATGATACTAATATATAAATGGAGTTTCATGCAGAAATAAAGTAAGAGTATATTAGGTAAGTTAAAGCAGGTTTAGCACAGTAGTTAGAATCCTCTGAATCATTTTGTATACTTTCTTTATTAGCTCTTTAATTGTACCCTACAAGTCTCACTAGTCTGAGGCATGGAAACATATTTCCAATGTCAGTGGTAATACATCTGTATAAGAACTAAAAAATTCAGTCTTCAGAATTATTTCATATGTGATCAATTTGAAATAATTCAGGAAATACATTGTTTGAGTACATATATCAATTTTCATATGTGATTGGTGTCCATGGGTACTTTATTCAGTTTCTACATCTACCTTTTAATACATAAACTAAGTTGAATAACACCACATGTCTGCTTCCATTCCTTAGGGAATGTAAAACTCTTAACTGGTAGCCTAACTTTCTTAGAAATAGATGGTATGTACTATAAGATAGCAGATATAAGCAGAAGTGAGGTTAATAAATTATGTGTTGAATTTCTACCAGCTCATTTTCCTGTGAAATAGTGCAATACAATTTCAGCGACAAAAAGTTAAGTTGAATTCTGTTTACTCTGGGTCTATTTACTTCTGCACAATTTAAAAAGTGATACCTTTGAGTCTGATATTAGATATATCTCATTTTTACTTTTCCCTTTGATGTGTCTTTTCTGAAATGGCAAGCATACATCGTCCATTATTTTATTACGGTGTGTTGAAAATAATTTATCAAAATACCTTCTAAAAATTTTAGTTATATATGATTTTTCCCCTTTTCCTAATTTTCTTTTTTGTTTTATATTTCAAAGAGAGCAAGAAAGGTAACATAATCTAAAGGTTAAAATTCAAGTAGAAAAATATATTGAAGTTACAGGAGTAAATAAAGTGCCTGAGGAAGTATTCTAAATCTTCTGCAAGGACGGTAGAGAAATACCAACACATGATCCTTTCCAGTTGGTTACATGAGCTCTACTCCTCAAAGAACTAGATTAGATAATGAGACCATAGTATATAAAACAGCTTTACATATTTAAAGAAATCGGAGTAGGGCAAAGAGATATAGAACACTGATAAGTTAGGAATTATTTCTAAGGTGATATGAAAAAATCTTTAAGAAGATCACATGTGAACAAGATAAGAAGAAATATTTCAAAAGAGAATTGATGTGGCCCAAACTGCTTTGTAAATGAGGTTAAATCAGTTAAACATAAATTCTAGCATGGAAAGTCTTAAGATGATCAAAAAATGAAAAAGTACACCATACAATGTGAGTATAAATGGTGAGAATAATGTGTCTAACTGCAGGATTCATGAAAAGAGACTGTTTTGCAAGCTTTGAATGCCACACAGATGGAGAGCAAGTGACTCCAAGTGGATATAAGTCACATAAAACTTGTTTGGAAGAATAGAAATAGAATCAAGTTTATTTTGAGTAGTTACGATAGTGAACTTAAGTTTGAGAGATATTTCATTTTGAGTAACTCTTGGTACATGGGAAGGATCTGTAGTAAGGAACTCAAACTGTAGATTTTTACTTTAACAACAACAACAAAAACACAACTGAATCAGAGTTGGAAATAAATTCTTAAGAGCCATAATACTGTAGGGAGTGAATATGTGAATGGAATGCCCCCCCAAAAGAATATAAAATTAGAAGAGAAAATGTGAAAAGCAAATATAAAAGAATACCAAAATACACAGAGCAGGCACAGGGGAAAATGTTATCTTAGAATCAATATTCTATGGCAGGTAGAAGGTAACTTGTTAAGAAAATAAGCCATTCAATTGAAACCTTGCAGATTAGTAATTATCTCACCATGAACCTATTTTTTAGACTAGTAGGTTGAAATTCATGTGTTAATGAATTTGTAAATGAAATATGAAGAGCTAAAGAGTGGGCTTCCCAGGTGGTGCTAGTGGTAAAGAACCTGCTTGCCATTGCTGGAGAATTCCATGGACAGAGAAGCCTGGCAGACTGCTGTCCATAGGGTTCCAAAGAGTCAGACACAACTGAGTGACTAACACACAACAACAATAGCAAAATAAAGAGTATGTCCTAGAATTTTGATGTTTAAAAGGAGAAAAAGATCAAGGGAAGAAGGCTAGAAGATAGGGATTTTTAGGATTATGGGAAAATTTGATTTTTTGGTAAGGAATCAATTAATATATAAAGATTAAAGACATAAATGATATCATGTATATCTGAAGAAATGCGGCATTGAGAACATAAGAAGTTATCTTAGTATCCTTTCAGTTGCAAGGTAAGAAATTTGAAAATAAGTTACACTAAGCCAAAAAACTGTGATTTTTAAATAATGAAAGTAATAGGGATTTATTCACTTTAGAATATGCAAGGCTTGATCTGCCTGGGAAGCATAAATGGCAGTGAATGGAATGGCAACAAGACTTGAGTGTAAACTACAAATAGGAGGATTTGGGGTAGAAGCACAAGGTCAGTTCTACCCATGATTGATCTTCAGTCCATACATACCAAAAAGGCTGTACTACCTGCAAAATTATTTTTAAAATACCCATATATCCATACTGACTGGTATGTAGTCATACACATAATCTTCCAGTTGTCCAAAGCATTCCATTTCCCCTAGGAACTCTAAAATATCTAGCATGCAGATAAAAATACCAATAATTTCTGGCAAATACCATTCTTGAATGTGGGTGAATGTTGTCCATGGTGTTATCAATACAAGGATTAATAATGCAGGAGAAATATGGGCTTATGATTTGGGAGCATTAACCAACTCAGCAAGGATTCCATAATTGCACCAAATAAAAGTCAAGTGTTTAATGAAGCTAATGTTAAGAAAATGAGCCAGGGTTTAAGAGTCAGAGATGCAAGGTTTTAGTTTTGTTTTTATTTTATATTGGAGTATAGTTGATTAACAATGTTGTGTTTGTTGCAGGTGTACAGCAAAATTGATTCAATTATTCATGTATCTATTCTTTTTCAAATGTTTTCCCCATTTAGGTTATTACAGAATATTGAGCAAAGTTTCCTATACAGTAGGTCCTTGATTGTCTATTTTAAATATATTAGTGCTCATACAAGTTTCTGAGAGAGGTTATGGCCTGTGTCCAACCAGTCCTTTTGCAGTTGGGAAAGGAGTCTGACTTCTGAGGTGTTACTAATTGTAGAGCACCTGGTATCTACACTGGACCTATTGTGCCTTCTGAACTAGATTAAAATTATTTTCACCTATCAAATGACTAATATAATAGCATCTTACCATTTACTTCTTTTCCATGTACTCTGGAAGCATACTTTGGACCCTTGTACAAATTATAAAAAAGGTTTTCCTATAGAATAACAATTCAAATAACATTACTCATTTTGGAGACAGTTAGGAAAGAGTCCCCAGTGGTCTGAGTTGATTCCTCCATTTTAGGGCTGCTGACTTTGTGAGCAGGGTATGAAATGGATTTCAAGTCTCACTTATGTCCCTTTGCCTACTACTTTCAGCAAAGTACAATCTGTACATTTGGACAGGGCAGCCTTATTTTATTTCCCCCATGGCTTCCCTAGTGGCTCAGAAGGTAGAGAGTCTGCCTGCAATGCAGGAGACCCTGGGGCAGAAAGATCCCCCTGAAGAAGGGCATTGAAGCCCTCTCCAGTAGTCTTGCTTGGGAAATCCTGTGGACAGAGGAGCCTGGTGGGCTACAGTCCAGAGGATCACAAAGAGTTGGACATGACTGAGCAACTTACATACATAAATATGTGCTCATATAGCTTTTAAGACTCTTGGGCTCAGTTGATTAAGCCAGAAGATTATCTAAGTTTAGCTTAACCTAACTTTTCTGAGAAGTATACATCCAGGTAGCTATGGAGTAGCCAGAGTGAATTTTGCAAGCTTTGTATTTCCATCCTGCTGTTGAACCTGCACCATGACGCCTCATGTCCTCCTCTGTTCTGCTCTGGTCAGAATCCCTTAGATATATAGGTTGACAATACAAGCTCTTAGCTTTGGGAGAAAGGTTTCAGAAGTTATCTTTAAAAAGTTAAAGATTTCCTACACAGTAGTTCTGAGTTTATTTTTCTTAAAACTCATATAAACTGCTTCTGTACATCCCAAGGTCCATTGTTTATTATGTGTATCCTTTACCTTAAGTTTTTCCCCTAGAAAGTAAGCTAGTTTTTTCACATGTATGCAATACACAAAAAATACATTATTTATGAGTTTGAATTGCATGGGCTCTCAGCTATCATACACATGCATTGCATTTTTTGATATATTAAGATTAAAAAATAAATTAAAAAACTTTGATTTTATTTTTCAAATAGATATATGGACTAGATTTGGAAATAGATGCTTAAATCTCTAAGACCCTGTGACAGAACAATATTTCACTTGGGGTAAGTCTCTCTGGTGGCATTCTGTTCCAATGCATCACTAGTACAATGGTGCTTTGAAAATATACTGCCTAGTCTCATCTGTCAGTGGAGCACTGGGGAGAGGATAGAAGTCAGTTTAGTTATTTATTAGTGCAATGTGTCATCACAGTGTCATCAACTGGTGCTCAAGCGTATGACCCCAGATACGAGATCCTGCACTTCTATTTTCATAAATAGTATTGAATCCATAGTGAAAAAAAAAAACCAAAAAACAAAAAACAAAAACTGATCATTGCAAGACTTGTCAAGGAAAAAGTGTTAAAATTGCAGTGTGGATGCAAACATGGCCAAAGATGTCAATTATCAAAATGCAGATTGTATTGATAATTTAAATTTCCTTTTATAAAGCTGCTACCTGGAAACTTTAACCACAAATTATAATTTGTATAATTTAAAATCAAATTAAAATTTGATTTTAAACCATGATTATTTTAACAAGCATTATTTTGGATCCACAGTTATTTTTGATAAGGATTGCACTAATTGACTAATGGCTATATCTGTAAACCAGTGAGATAATTATGTAATAAATGGATGAATTTAATAAATGGATGACTTTTCCCTTAAGATATATATTTTTAAAAACCAGCCACATTTTTAAAATGTAAGGTATTAATTTAAAAAATATTCATTGTGTCCCTATTACATGTCTAGTGCTATGGCAAGTTCTTGAGGAATAATAATGAATAATCTTTTAATCTAAGAGGTATATAGTATTTTAGTGAGAAAGAGTCATAAACTAATGTAAGTTGAGGAAAAGACAAGCAGGTCTTGGTAATACTATGACTGAGCCAGGTACTTTTTGCCAGGCTCTGGTGTTATTCTGTTGAATATGAATAATTGCATAGAACATCAACGTGGAACAAAGGTACTTTGATCATGATGGAATCAACAAAAACAAGACCACCATGCCGTCATGGGTGAGCATAGATAAAAATGAACATTACCCAACATGTAAAATAACAAACACCTCACTTTTCTGGCTAAAATTGTAACTGCTGCCTCTTTGCTATTTATAATTTTAGCTTTGCTCTAGACTGCCTTCTATAGATAATATTTATTAAGATACCCAATTGTTAAGATATTCAATTGTTTTGGTCTGAATGTTTGTATCCCCTCTCACTCCCAAGTTCATATGTTGAAATCTTAACCTCCACAGGTAATGGTCTTTGAGTTGATTAAGTTATGAGGATGAACTCCTCATGAATGAGATTAGCTTTCTTACAAAAGGGATCCCACAGAACTCTCTTGTTCGTTTCTGCTCTATGTGATATTAAAAGAAGTTTTTACTCAGAGGAGGACCTTCACTCAACCATGCTGGCTCCCTGAACTTGGACTTCCAGCCTCTAGAACTGTGTTCAGTAAATCACTTTATATAAGCCAATCACTCTGTGATTATTGTAACAGCCCAAACAGGGTAAGGCACCAACCATAAAAATACTCCACTTTATAACAACACTCAATCCAGAAGAAAATTTGATTTTATTAAACATACCCCAAGTTACTTAACAGAGTAGCCCTATAAAAATATCTTTTTCTAAAATGTTCTTGCTGAGACATTCCATGATGCCCCATGAAATGTGTTCTCCATTGCTTACAACCAAACAGGAACCCACCTTGTAATTGTATTCCTAGTGGTCTTTGGCCAGATGGCATTGATAAAAGAACTATAATCAAAGGTGAAATAGATAGTAAATGCTCTGTGAGCACAAGAAGTTATAAATAAACTTTGTGGGGTGTATGCATGAAAGAGATTCTTGGAGGAGAGAAAAAGCAGGGAGAAGTGCAGTTGAGACAGTTATTGGACAAGGAGATACAAGGAACTAATACTAGAATGATTGGAAAATGGTAGATAGTGGGTATATGAGAACTGAGGTGATCATAGGAAGCAAGAGAAGAGATTATTACAACAGAGGGAAATTCATAAGAAAATAATAATAATAGTAATAATTATTACATATTAAGAGCTTTACAAGTGTCAGGATCTGTCCTACATGCTTTGCATTTATTAAGAAATTTGTCTGGCTACAGCAATGTGGACTGGGTGCTACTCTTGTTTTTATATTTGATCTAAGAAGTCAGAGGCAGAAAAATGTGAAACTTTTCCAAAGTCACATAGCCAAGTGTCGGAACCTGGACTTACATAACTCTGATTTATAATTCATGTACATCGGTTTCGTTTATTTCAGTCACTCAGTCATGTCCGACTCTTTGCGACCCCATGGACTGCAGCATACCACTTTTCCCTGTCCATCACCAACTTCCAGAGCTTACTCAAATTCATGTCCATCGAGTCAGTGATGCCATCCAACCATCTCATCCTCTGCCGTCCCCTTCTCCTCCTAACTTCAGTCTTTCCCAGCATTAGGGTCTTTTCCAAAGAGTCAACACTTCGCATCAGGTTGCCAAAGTATTGGAGGTTCAGCTTCAGCATCAGTCCTTCCAATGAATATTTAGGACTGATTTCCTTTAGGACGGACTGGTTGGATCTTCTTGCAGTCCAAGGGACTCTCAAGAGTCTTCTCCAACACTACAGTTCAGAAGCATCAATTCTTCAGCATTCAGCTTTCTTTATAATCCTACTCTTACATCCATACATGACTATTGGAAAAACCATAGCCTTGACTATAACAGACCTTTCTTGGCAAAGTAATGTCTTTACTTTTTAATATACTGTCTAAGTTTGTCATAGCTTTTCTTCCAAAGAGCAAGCATCTTTTAATTTCATGGCTGCAGTCATCATCTGCAGTGATTTTGGAACCCAAGAAAATAAAGTCTCTCACTGTTTCCATTGTTTCCCCATCTATTTGCTATGAAGTGATGGGACCGGATGCCATGATCTTAGTTTTCTGAATATTGAGTTTTAAGCCAACTTTTTCACTCTTCTCTTTCACTTCCATCAAGTGACTCTTTAGATCTTCGCTTTCTGCCAAAAGAGTGGTGTCATCTGAATATCTGAGATTATTGATATTTCTCCCAGCAATCTTGATTCCAGCTTGTGCTGGAACCCATGTATGTAAATGAAGATTTTTATTACTGACTACAGAATATAAAGAATATAAAGCAAAAATATTCAGCATTTCTAGATTTTAAATTTCTTTTTTTGTTGTTGTCATATTCCAGTTACAGTGAAGGAATAGTGCCAAAATGAATACTGGCTACCATGTGTATTCCATTGTTGAGTTTTTTCCAGGAGCTTGTATTAAAGTAATGAACAATGCAGGGACATTTCCAAAGAATCCACAGTAGCAATCCATGTGAGAGAGGAATTAATAGAACACTTTGGCATGAGTCATAAAGAGACCACCGTACCAGTTTATACTGGCTCTAATAAACTGAGGCTTTTTCTAAAATTTTTTCTTCCCATGTCCTCAAACCTGGAAAATTCAGAAATTTCAGAAAAAGTAGGGATAAGATGCATGGAGGAGAGCAAAATAAACTAAAACACTTTTTACACTTAGAATACAGAATTATGGTATGATATATGGTATAAGATAAGAAAAGCTTTGGACTAGAGGAGAAATTGAAATTTTGATTGCAATTGATATTATAGGTAGAATAACAGTCTTCCTAAGTTGTCATTAGTTAGTTACTTATTTTAGTCTCTTAATCGTGTCCTATTGTTTGCTACTTCATGGACTGTAGCCTACCAGGGTCCTCTTCCATGGAATTCTCCCGGCAAGAATACTGTAGTGGGTCAAGTTGCCATAGTCGAATTCTAAAACCTATGAATATGAGATGTTATGTAGATTAAATTAAGAAAAGATTTTTTCTGGATTACCTGGGAAAGCCCAAAGTAATCAGATAAATCTTTAGAAGGAGAGAACTTTCTTTAGCTGATAGCAGGAAATAGATGCAGCAGAAAGAGAATTCATAGAGATTCCAAGGATGAGAAGCATTTTGTGTGCTTAGATTCTGAGTTAGGCTTCACATGCAAGTATCAAAGCTCTAATACCTAAGAGTGGCCTCAAGCTGCTTATCAGCAAGAAAAAGGCAGCTCAGTCCTGTAATTGCAAGGAACTCAATTCTGCCAACAATGTGGGTAAACTTGGATACAGATTGATTTAGGTTTTTGAAATCCAGTGCAGAGAAATCAGCAGAATTAATCTGGAATTCTGACCAAGATAACTGAGATAATAAATTTGTCTGGCTTAAGCTATTATCTTTGTGGTGATTTTTATAAGTTATATTATATAAATATAATAATTTATATTATTATAAATATTATAATATAATCTTTTTATAATATAATAACAGTTACATTTGTTATAACTATATAGTTAGTTTGGACTTTTTAATATTTCAAAATGAAACTTTTAATATTTATAAGTACTAAAAAAAGTTACAGTTTTTTTTTCTCAAGTTATTCATTGCAAATAGGAGAGAAAATTTTTTTCTTTTTCTTTTTATTGTAACAAAGTTGCATATGACTTTCTAAACACATAAATAAAAGCCACATAATCATTGAGCATCAGATTTATTAGTTGGCTTGTCCTCTTCATTATCACTTTGCATATGTTTAAAACTTGAGCCAAGTTCTCAGATAAATATTTTATGTATGTTATCTCCTTTAATTTTTACAACACTTGAGATTGATTTGTATTCCCATTTTAAGATTAAGAAATTTAGCAGTAATATATAGTAGGAATATAATTACAGTCAGACTGCCAAATAACTAATTTAGATGAAGTGCTTAAGAAAAAGAAAATAATTGGTTTCTCTAGCTATTGACAGAAAAATTTTTTAGACTGAACTGAAGAAACAACTGAAGTATAGCAAGTCAACTAAAATCTTATCCCTTGTCATATCTATACCTATGAGGATTAGATGTTTTTGGCTTATCTATAGAACAGACAAGACTAATCTCTAAATTGATCCCCATTTATGAATATTCATGATGTCACAATGGTTCTAAAACGCATAAAAGCTCCATTTATTAACACAGATATTTCTAATTATTTTATTTCTCAGTGTTTTTCTGCCTTAGCAATATCTGTATATCATAATTTTAATTAATATTTTCATTTTATACTAGTTATTTTAGGAGTACAGTGTACTTACATATATTTGATCAATTGTTTCTTCAAAATCAATGTTTGTAAACTTCATAAAAGTTCCCCCAATATGTCTGAATTAACTTCATGTCCATATTCAGTTTGGACCCTCTTACTATCCTCTTTCTCTAAAAAATTAGCAAACAAGTCTTCTCTATTAGATGTCAAAAATAATGACCAGGCACTAAAATATTTTTTTCTAGAAGACTTATATTCATCAAATTATGATATTTGTATGATAAGCTTTGTCTATTAGTACTTTTATATATTTAATCCAAAACTATATTTCAAATACCAACTTCTTAAATCGTGTGATTCTGTCAGTATCTATTTTGTGATGGAAAGGAGAAACTACTGCATTTTGCTATTACATTCTGAAGATACGTTGTATTATTTGGGTTCCACCTTCACAGATGAGTATAATTATCATAATTATAATAAAACACTTCTGAAGATTATATACATTCTTAAGTAAATAAAGAATAAATTCATTCATTTAAGCAGGGAAAATCAATTCTTTAAGGAGAAGAAAATTCATTATTCTGAAACTAGAGCTCTCATGAAAAACATGCACACCCAGAAACTAAATTACAGTTGAACTTTAAGCAAGAAAGGGGTTAGGTGTATGACTCTCTGCCTCCTTCCACTGCACAGTAAAAAAAATGCTGATACTGCTATCTCTGCTTCAGAAACAAAGGAACTAATAAATGACTCACACAGGGGCAGGAAGCTGAAACAATTTGGACAGAAGAAGAACTCATAACCTAGTTTTTTTGATCCCACAATTTCTGATCTCCAATTAAGCACAAAAATTTCCCCAAACTTAGTTAAGTGAAGAATACTTAAAATGAAAAAATAAGCTCTAGTTTATTGAAGAAAACCTCACGTATAAGTGGACCCATGCAGTTCAAACCCATTTTTTTCAAGGGTCAACTGTAAAACCTTTCAAAATTATTTTCAGAATTATAGCATAATCATGTTGCTGATAACAGACAAGGAATATTGACCCCACCAATAATTTTGTTTCTTTTTTATTGTAGTTTTCTTTAAAAAATAGTAAAAATATGTTTGACATTAACCAATGTACAACTGAAGTTTGCTAATATCTCATGCCCAGTATTTCTACATTTACAATCATATTTTTGAGAAGTGAAAAATTTGATGATCTAGTGCTTTTTGCAAGTTTTCCAGTAGTATAGATAGAGGAAAGAATCAGCACACTGTGGTGTAAGCAGCAGAATTCAAACTAGAGTTAGCATTATATCCACATTTTGAATAGATACATTCTTGTATTTGAATTACCTATTCAAATATACCAACCTGCAATACTCTCTTATGAAGTAGTACTAAATATGCCAGAAGTATTTTTCTGTTCTAACAATGATTGGATTACATGCTCATTCAATTTGGAGTTCATTAAACTGCAGGGTTAATCTTATATTTAAGGTAATGAGGTAGCATTATAGTAATCAAATGACATATCTTTAAAGTGGCAAATGCTCATTAGTAGAGTGTTGGATAAATATGAAGTCTGATTTTGTATAATAAGAAAACAAAGCCTTAATACTTTCTATGTATTTTACAACATAGTTTGTAATCAGTGAGTTCTGCATTAATATTATTGAACTCTTGTTCAATAATATTGAAGAAAACATTATATATAGAACAAGAGCTTGCACATTCAGTTTCTGATTTAAAATAAAATAAGTGACTTGTTTTTAACCCAGTATCATCCATCATACTCAATTTTGCTGGCTAATTAGAATTTTTCTAATTTGGTCCTTTTGTTTGTGATTAACTTGTAAATTTATCTCAGACATATAGTCACATAGGCAAAAGGAGTTTAAACATAGTTCTGTATTTGCGCAAATAAAATAACCCAGATGGCTCAGTGGTTAAAAAATAAAGTCTGCCAATGCAGGAGACACAGGAAACTTGAGTTTCATCCCTGGGTCAGGAAGATCCCCTGGAGAAGGAAGTGGGAACTCACTCCAGTATTCTTGCTTGGGAAATCCCATGGACAGAGGAGCCTGGAGGGCTATAGTCCATAAGGTCCCAAAGAGTCAGACATGACTTAGCCACTAAAAACAGCAACAACATCTGCACAAATAAAATAACATTAAATTAAAATGAAGACACAAAGTTATTTTTATATAAAAATAACTCATATATAATTCAAATTTGAAAATATTTTAAGATAAGTAATAAAAGAAGAATATTTACTTTTGTTACATTTTACAGTTGAGAAAATACTACCTGTATCACCTAATCAGTCTCCCAGAATCAACTAGGAGATTTTCCATTTGCCATGTGTATTGTCACAAAATTGTTGAGTTTAAGCCAGAACAATTCACCCACATTCACTCACTGGTAATATGAAAATAATACCTATTTCCATATATTTGCATATTTGTCTTGCCAGCCAAATTGAAATCACTGCATTCAACAAGCACACGACTCAAATACGGGTTCTGCTTACACATACCACAAGTTATTGAATGGGAGACACTGTAAATGAAAAAGAAAAAAGGAAAAAATTGCCTCTTTTCCTCCACAGGCTGGTTATTTTCTTTTAAATTTTCCCCTGTGCCCTTCTTGATGTAGTACTGATTTTTTCACATAACTGATAGGACATGTGTAAGGGAGATGTATAATGATGAAAAGCTTTTCAAGGGGATTTACTCAATTTACATATTATTAAACTGATCCTGGCTCTTGGAAAAATAAACAAAATAAAACAAAAAGCCCAGTTCTTAAAGAAGATAGCTCTTCTCTGATTTGTGTTGATGGTAGTAATTTCTCCATCTTAAAAGGAATTGTCTGAAATTTTGAAATTCTGAATTACAGTATTAACTTTACATAAGAAATGAGTTTTCTGCCTAACTAAGTATATTGATTATATTTCCAAGAAATCACCTTTTTTTTTTTTAATTTTGTGATTGAGACTTCAAATATCCCCAAGTGCTTGTTTTTACTCTGTGCATTTCCATTTGTAGATCCGTGGGTGAATCTAATTGTATGATTCATTTTGTAAAGAGATTCATGTCAATAATTTCTTCATTTTAAATCCTGACATCTCAGTTATAAAAGCAAAAATATACCATGTATCTGAACAATCAAATGCCATTATACACTTTACTCTTACAAGTTAAAAAAATGAAACTATATATGCACATATATATATATATATACTTTTGTAATTGCTGACCTGATAATTTGAATATCTTTTACACTTTTTAGTATTGTTTAACAACAAACTGATTCCTTCTCTGAAATATCCCTTTCAAAAGAATTTTTTGACCAATTAATATAAAAATGGGTGCAGTTTTTTAGGTGACAGTGAAAGTAGTTTATGATTACCCTTAAGTAAGCACATTTCTTTAGGTTTATTGTGATAAATTGTGGACAGATAATATTGATGCACTGTCTAAGGTAGATATATTGAGAGTTGACTTGTGGATTGATTTGTTCTAGGTAAATAGAGGAAATATTCAAGAATGCTTCTTGTTCGAAATAGAGACTTCTAAGTCCAAATTGGAGTAGAAGATGCTAGAAAGCTTAGGAAAAAATGAAATGATAAGAACAGCATCTGTCTATAAATGACACACTAGATTTTAATAGAGGATATAATAAACAAATATATGCTGGGATTGCAGATTATTTTATATGTATACATATATTATTTGTAAACATACTACTTTGTAGCTTCTCGTACAATTAAGAATCATTCCTATATAACTGAACTTCTTGAAAAACACAGGGGTTAAGGGTGCCGGCCATCCACATAATTGAAAATCCATGTATAATTTATAGTTGGCCCTCCATATCCACCGTTTTGCATCCGTGAATTCAACTAACCATGGATTGTGTAGTATTACAGCATTTTACTATTGAAAAAAATATGTAAAAGTGGATCCTTGCAGTTCAAACCCACCTTGTTCAATAGTCAATTGTATTAAAAAAAATCACTTTTTTGGTCATACTTACACAGTGTGATTATAAAGATAATGGGACTAAAGAACAAAAATATTTTTATTAGCTGCTGAAGACTTTTAAGAAAGACACGCATATAGGGAAGACTATAGCACTAATATATATTTCAGAAATGCAAAAATAATTTAAGGAAACAGTAGAATCTGTGGTGGCAGTATTTAAATGAGATTTAAAATTTATGCAACAAGTTGATTGAATAAAAAAAGATGCATTGAAAAGAGAACTGACAGAATGGAGTGAAAAAAAAAAGGAAATAAGATAAAAAGTGCCTTTTCAAAGTCAAGACTAAATTGAAAGTAACACAAGAGAAATTAAACACCAAAGATACTATTTGAAGAGCAATATAACACAGAAACGAAGAAGATGAAATATGAGGAAAACAAAATGAAGAAAAGATGTTTTGAAAATTCAACAAAAAAGATTTTAAATGGAAGATGAAGAAATACAGGAAACAGTAAAAAAGAAGAAAATTTTTTAAAAAAAAGAAAAGAAAAAAAATTTTAAAAACCATAATTCAAGTAAGCTTCACTGAGAGAAAAGTAGCCTTGAAGCTTACTGAAAGAGGACACCACATACTTTGTAGACCATTATTCAAAAAGTCCATTAAGACTATAATGGAGGACAGTAACAGGTAAACGACACTCCCCAAAACTTAAATCGATTCAGTCCTGAACTGTTTCAAAGTCAACCACAACTTAGTATACTAGAAAATCATAACTAACCTTTTTTACAAGAAATTATTTTAATATTAGTATTTTTCCTTTTATAGACAAACATATAGAACATACACTTGGTTTCCACCTCATATAAGACAAAGTAGAATACTAAACGTTACTGCATTTACCCCAAACACAGCACTGACTCTGCCACAGGTAACCTGCTTCAAAACATTTAATAGGTCGGCCATGGTATTGAATGCATGGTTATGTTAACAGTTTTAGAAAGAATATATTTCCAGAAGTATGTTAAATACACAAATGTCAGTTCTATAAATAACAAAAATTATCAGCAAAAATGTTTAGGTTTAACCTTCCCAAATTTTCTAATGCTTTAAATATTTTAGATATGTGAGTTCATTTTATTTTATTTTTATTTTTTTCCCCCTCCAGAAGCCCCCTCCCTCCTTCCTCCCTCCTCCCTCCCCCCGGGAAATCTCGATGCACCAGCCCCGAGCATCAATCCTGGGCTGGCGATTGATTACACATATGATAATTAACATGTTTCAATGCCATTCTCCCATATCATCCCACCCTTGCCCTCATCCACAGAGTCCACGAGTCTGTTCTATACATCTGCGTTCCTTTTGCTGTCTTGCATGTTGGGTTCTCGTTACCGTCTTTCTAAATTCCATATATATGCATTAGTATACTGTATTGTTGTTTTTCCTTCTGGCTTACTTCACTCTGGATAATGGGCTCCATTTCTGTCCACCTGAGTAGAACTGATTCAAATGAATTTTTTTTTAATGCTGAGTAATATTCCATTGTGTATATGTACCACAGCTTCCTTATCCATTCATCAGTTGATGGGCATCTAGGTTGCTTCCATGTAAGTTTTATATAATTATAAATGGATTTTTTAAATGTTTACCAGACAATGGATCTATCTGACCTCTTGCTAATTAAGTAGGTTGTAAAAAACACATTTTATTTCCTTGGTTTGATTGTGTATCTCTCTTATTCACCTTGCAGTCAATAGGGGCTTCTGTCATAGAAAAGAGCATAGTTAATAAAGTCTCAGTTAAATCAATACAGTAGAGCTTTGAATAAAAATGATATATACTTACATTTTTGAGTGAGAAAAATTATTGAAATATAAACTTCAAATAAAATGAAGAAATGAAGAAAATTATAATAAGCTGTACTATATGGCTCAGACTATCAAATTCAGTATTTTAAGACATTAGAATGTCCGCATTAGTTCTGAAATATGTCACAAGAAATTTGTTACACAGAAAGATTTATCAAATTTTGCAAATATTTTATCTTTTAATTTATTTACTAAAATACTGATGTTTTTTAAAAAATTGCCTTATTTTTGACAAAGAAGTCAAGAATATATAATGGAGCAAAGATAGCCTCTTCAATAAGTGATGCTGAGAAAACTGGAAAGCTACATTTAAAAGAATGAAATTAGAACACTTCCTTATGTCATACACAAAGATAAACTCAAAATGGATTAAAGACCTAAGTATAAGACCAGAAATTTCTAAAAAAAAATCTAAAAGTCTTAGAGGAAAACATAGACAGAACACTTGATGACACAAATCAAAACAAGTTCCTATATGAACCACCTCCTAAAGGAATGGAAATAAAAATAGAAATAAACAAATGGGACCTGATTAAACTTAAAAGCTTTTGCACAGCAAAGGAATCTACAAACAAGGTGAAAAGACAACCTTCAGAATGAGAGAAAATAGAAGCAAAGAAAACAATTGACAGAATTATTGCCACAATACACAAGCAGCTCATGCTAGCAGCCACCTAGTCTTTCTCAAACAAGGCAACAGTTTAAATTATAGCCAGTCAAGTAATTCCCTTGCTTTGCTTTCTCTTCTTCATAAAAAGCTTCTAGCCTAGCTCTTGTCGGTGGTGCATTCCTAACCACCTTTGGTTTGGTGCAGGTTGATTCAAATCAGCGTTTGCTAAAAAAAATTCTAGACAGTTTTAATGTCATTCAGTTTACTTTATAGCAATGTCTTCTCTTAGCATTTCACACTTTATATGTGAAATGTGAAAATTTCCCTATGTTGTTCTTCTACAACTATTCCAAGACCCTGAAGTCATGAGCAAGTCATAAACACAAGAGAATATTAAGGAACAGAGCAGAAAAAATAATGGTCAATAGGCTGATAAGATATATATTATCATCTGTGTCCCCTTCTTGTACATATTCTGATTGGAATTCATGCAACTTTGGATATGTCAGTGGACTTCTGATGTGCTCTTTTAAAAATATGCCATATTTTTTACAGTTTGTTTTGTGATAAAACATTGAAAACAGGAAGTACATGCGTGCTAAGTCACTTCAGCTGTGTCTAACTCTTTGCAACCCCGTGGGCTGTAGCCCACCTGTCTTCTCTGCCTTTGGGATTCTCCAGGGAAAAATACTGGAGTGGGTTGCCATGCCCTCTTCCAAGGGATCTTTCCAAACGAGGGATCTAACGCAAGCATCCTGCATCTCCTGCATGGCAGGTGGATTCTTTGGCACTGAATCACCTCGGAATGCTACCCAAAATAGTGAAAGGTACCTTATAAGTAGTGTACATGCCTTATCTAATCTAATGTAGAAAGGCACAGTCCCTTTGCAAGGTCCTAGAAACTATATGTGGTTTTTTTTGCTCAGTTGCCTAGTCATGTCCGACTCTTTTCAACCCCATGGACTGCCCAAGTTTATATTCATTGCATCGGTGATGCCACCCAGTCATCTCATCCTCTGATGCCCTCTTCTCCTTCTGCCCTCAAGCTTTCCCAGCATCAGGGATTTTCCCCATGAGTTGGTTATTTGCATCAGGTGACCAAAATACTGGAGTTTCAGCTTCAGCATCAGCCCTTCTAATGAGTATTCAGGGTTGATTTCTTTTAAGACTGACTTGTTTGATCTCCTTGCTGTGATTCTCAGAAGTCTTCTCCAGCATCACAGTTCAAAGGCATCAATTATTTGGTGTTCTGCCTTCTTTATAGTCCAGCTCTCACAACTATACATGACCACTGGGAAGACCATAGCCTTGACTATATGGAACCTTGTTGGCAGAGTAATATCTCTACTTTTCAACACACTGTCTAGGTTTGCCATAGCTTTCCTGACAAGAAGCAATTGTCTTCTGATTTCATGGCTGCAGTCACCATTTACAGTGATTTTAGAGCCTTAGAAGAAGAGAGTTGTCACCGCTTCCACCTTTTCCCCTTCTATATGTTATGAAGTCATGGGGCCAGAAGACATGATCTTAGTTTTTTTTTTAATATTTAGTATTAAGGCAGCTTTTTCATTCTCCTCTTTCACCCTCATCAAGTGGTTCTTTAGTTCCTCTTCAGTTTCGGCCATTAGAGTGGGGTGTGTCTGGATAGTACTGATATATTGAGATATATACAAACACACACACACACACACACACACACATATACTCAAATATAATGATGTAATGTGTTCAAAAGCAAACATTTCAATTTAAATATAAATAAGTTAGAGTCTTATTTCTTATGAAAAGTTTCCTTGCCTTTCTGATGCTGCATAAAAAAGATAGTTGTTTGAATTAAGTAAAATAAAATATCATGCAACAATGTTGTTTCTTCTTTCAGTACTGGTAGATTAAAACTCAATGACTTTGTAGATGAGGGTAAGGGTGGGATGATATGGGAGAAGGGCATTGAAGCATGTTAATTGTCATGTGTCTAATCAATCGCCAGCCCAGGATTGATGCTCGGGACTGGTGCAGCGAGATTTCCCGGGGGGGAGGGAGGAGGGAGGGGGGATCCGGAGGGGAAGCATGTGTAAACCCATGGTGATATCATGACAATGTATGGCAAAAACAATAATAAAAAAAAATAAAAAAATAAAAAAAAAGAAATAAAATAAAATAAAATAAAACTCAATGTTCTGATGAAAATTATGAAAAATATTTACACATGTTAAACATACATGTGTTTTAAGTTAGCAACCAAAGAACTGAAGCCATAAAGGTCTGAGATTTCAACATAAGACAAAAATCAAAGAGGGAATCTGGAGTTTAGAATTGCCTTTTGCCCTAGAGTTTCTGACCATTATAAAAGAGAAAGTTCAGAGACTATTAAGCTGACTAGAAGCTTTCTAAAACTGATAGGCACAGGAGTTTTTTGTCACTTCAAGGAAAGGAGACCTAACTGTAGTTCACAGGATTTGGGAAGGGACTCTGAACATCATATACAATGACTAAACCTACATTGAAAGTAGTGCCGCCCTCACTATAAGTAAAGCAAACTTTAACGTTGGAATCTCTAATTGGGTGAAGATCACACAGGAATGGGCTTCCCAGGTGGAGCAGTAGTAAAGAATCCATCTGTGCATGCAGAAGACATGGGTTTGATCCCTGGGTTGGAAAGATCCCCTGGAATAGAAAATGGTCACCCACTCCCATATTCTTGCCAGGAAAATCCCATGGACAGAGGAACCTGGCAAGCTACAGTCCATGGGTTACAAAGAGTCAGATATGACTGACTGAGCTCACATGCACATAGGACTAATTTTTCTCCTAGGAATGTAACAGAAATAAGTGAACATCATATCTCAAAAGGAAAAGCATCATCTTAAACCAAAAATTATTTCTAAACTTTTACATCTATAAATACAGTGCCTAGTATAATGTAGAATCAGCCATTCAATGAAAAAAAAAAAAACCCAAGTGATAAAAAATCGAGACAAAAGACAGAAAAGAAAAAAGAAACCCAAATGTAATGGAGATAAAAGACTTTATAGCACACATTCTTGAAGTGGTCTCTTATATACACTTCTATAATAGACGTTTCTTGAATAACGACTGCATTTAGTGCCTTTTTTCTATGGAATATATTGTGGTAAAGGTGATATGAAACCCCTTCTGAGATTAGGATATCGAAAGAGTATGACTTTTGTCTTGATTGTTCTCTCTTACTCTCTGGCATGCTCATTCTGAGAAATCCACTGCCAACTTTTGACCTGCTCTCTAGAGAGTTCCATGTCACAAAGCTAATGTCTTCACTCAACAATGTTTAACCAGTTCCTACCACTGGACCCTTAAGAGGGTTTTAGCTAAGAACAGAGGTGTGAAAGCATTTTTACATGCGTGCTAAGTCACTTCAGTTGTGTCCAGCTCTTTGCCATTTCCTTCTCCAGAGGATCTTTCTGACCCAGGGACCAAACCCATGTCTCTCATGTCTCTTGCATTGGTAGACAGGTTCTTTACCACCAGTAGCACCTGGGAAGTCCATTTTTAGTGTTTTTCTTATAGCACCCTATAATATGGCTGGTAGACTGCAATCGTCCAATGGATATTTTTCAAGTGAATATATGAATTTGTAATATGAGAAAAATTATGAAGATTAAAAGAAAATATGTAGTACATAGGTAGTTTCAATTTAACAATAATATTAATAGATCATTAACCATAAACCTTAGTTATGTATAATATCACATAATATGTATTTTAGAACTTTAAGGAGAGAATGTAGAACAAATTGTATCATGACATTATTTCTCAAAGTGCCAATTTCAATCCATATTCTTGAATTGTATAGAGCCTGAGGCCATTATCTTCATGCAACCCCCAAACCATATTGTAGAACAAGTAGGCAGATAATTTCAGCTTTTTTAGTGATTAATTGTAGTTAAGGGAAAATCAATTGCACAACAATTTATATCAATTATTTAGAGCAGTGGGATGGCTAGTATATTGGTCATCACAAAGTACAATGAATAGCCAGGATCCACAGAGCAAGACTTCTTGATCCTCTGAGAGGTGTAATTAACAACCTTTAAAATCCTAAGCATATGGTATGTGAAATATACTTGAACTATAGAAAATATGAATATTTATTGAAGTTGAGGAGTTATTAGTAATACTAATCCACAACATCAGTGTTCTTCCATTGTATTGCTAAGGATGAATCTAAAGTGCTATGAACCAAAAAAAAAAAAAAAAAATCCAAATTCAAAAGCCTAAACCAACTAGTTTATTTCTTTCTTATGTAATAACATGGAGATGAAGACAGTGGTCTCCAGACAGCTCTGAATCAGGTCATTCAGAGACTCATTTCCTCTCTAATCCACTTTCCCTGAGAACCTTGTCTTCATCTGTATAGTTGAAGCTGGACCACCACTGTACCCACATTCCATACTGGAGAAAAGAGGAAAAGTAAGTGATGTTTTTCTCAAGGAAATAGTGTGGAAACTGAGCAAATAATTCTGTTCATATTCTATTTATTGAGCAATTAGCTATAAAGACTAAAAAGAATAGTTTTTAATTGGTTGGTTATCTGTCCAGTCATTACTCTATTTTAAAAGGGAAATATCCACAGTCTGACTCCCAAAATATCTATTTTTACTTTCTTCCCATAAAACACACAGATATATATGCACACTTGCTATTGTGATTGAATGTCTGTGTCCTTTCCCAGATTCATAGATTAAAATCCTAATGACAAGTGTGGTTATATTTGGAGATGGGGTCTCTAAGGAAATAATTAAATAAACGAGTCATAAGGGTGTGGCCCTGATCCAACTGGATTAGTGTCCTCATGAGAAAAGACACCAGAGAGCTCTCTCTTTTTTTGTCTCTCCCTCTTTTCATGTACACACTGAGGAATGGCCACATGAGAACATGATGAGTAGATGACTATCTGCAAGCCAAGAATAGGAACTTCACTGGAAACAGAGTCTACTAGAACTTTTATCTTGGACTTCTAGCTTTCAGAACTGTGAGAAATTATGTCAGTAAGCCATCCAGTCCATGATGTTTTATTGTGCTAACCAAAGTGACTAATACACACACACACACACACACACACACACACACACACACACACACACA
>ML662447.1:11629296-11841296 GCA_007570785.1 Antilocapra americana
ACACACACACACACACACACACACACACACACACACACACACACACACATACACACACACACCTCTCTCCAAAGGAAGTAACCCAAGGACCCATCCAGTTACTGCACCTCGCTCAAAATGCAAGAGCTCTTGGTCCAGATATGACTATTCAGATTTGTGCATACTTTTTGTCTCACCACTCCCATCAACCTACAAGGGTGGAATACATCTAAGTTAACTTCAGCTAAGTATATGCACATATACAGCTGTTATTGAAGAAGAAAGAATGGAAAATACACAGTAGTAAACTCCCAAAGTTATAGAATGCACCTGAACAGGAATTATGAACCCTCTATGCCCTTGCCATGAAATACATTCCTTGGCTACCCTATCTGAACTTTGGAATTGTTCTTTTACTGAGGTACTGGGGAAGACAGTGATGAAGAGAATGCAGACATTCTGGAGAAGTGTGATAATGACTGCCCTATGTCTAGGACATTCATTGTCACTAGGCACAAAGACAGACAATGCTACTATGAAACAGGCCTCTCAGTTCAATGGAAATAATTAGACTCTGGAGTGGCAGTGACATTTAGCCAAAAGAGACAAGGTGATATCAGTCATCATTAGGAGGGAACTGTATTAGAGATAATCTTCTGATAATGCTTACAAGCATCTTTAGGGATATCTAGTTAACCAACCACTAGGACTGAAGTAGATAGAAAAACATCTTAATGCCTTGCTTAATATAACAGAAAAGTGTTCTTACTCTGAAATTATTTATCCCATTCTTTAATGCATACTTCAAATGTAATTACTCCATTGGTAATAGAATCTGTGCATTGAGGACTAAAATTGAAAAAAGAGTCAAAGTGAGTGTCTAGAACTTGCTCTAAGCATTAAAACTGAAACCAAAAATATATACCACATCTCTGTGGAAATCCTCAACAATAGTTCTACTTTCAAAGACTTGTAAAATGTAAATTAGAGTGTTAATGTATTCCATTTTAACTTGTTTGATTTAGGTAGAAGTTGGATGAGATTTGGAGAATGACTGTAGTTGTGACATATAGCAGATGATTTTCACTTATGGGACCTAATTAACATTTTGCAGTGATAGTTTTGGCCAATGCTTTATTCTCTGTCTCCATAAGCAGAGAACAGCACACAGCTTTTTAACACTAGAAAGACAGCAGAAGTTCTCATTTGAGAACAATATTATCTCTTCATTTTGCTATGCAGCAGTTCTCCAAGAGGGTTCTGAAACTCTGATGGTCCTTGACTCTCATGCTATCCTAAAGATAAAAATTATTTTTATTCAATATAAAAATGGGAAGGTATTCATCTCTTTTTCACTCTGTTGACATTTACAATGATGATGCAAAACCACACTGGATAAAACTTCTATAGCATTAGCAAAAATTCAAGGTAGTAACATAAAACTGTATTTGTAGACATTGTTCACTGAATGTACTTGTAGGAAAGAAATCCAGATTGTTAGAGTAGCCTGAGCCAATGAATCTATTAATCACAATTGCGTCAAATACTTGTATTTTTAAATACATTTATTAATTAATATACATTAATGTAATCTTTACAAGAGGGTAGATTTAACTGAACAGCATATTTAAATGTTTTAGATTTCTCTTAAAGATATATTTAAAGGTTTTGTGATGATACAGTAGGGGTAGGAAAATAACCAGGAATGAAAAAGCTATGTTAGAGAGTAACTTTAATATAAAATAAATTTGTAATAAGAAAAATTTTTCCTCTGAGTAACTCAGAGAAAAGTACATTTGGCTTCCACTATGGCTCAGTGGGTAAAGAATCCACCTGTAATGCAGGAAACACAGGAGATGCTTATTTTATCTCTGGGTTGAGAAGATCCCCTGGAGAAGGGAATGGCTACCCACTCCAGTATTCATGCCTGGAGAATTCCATGGACAGAGGAGCCTGACAGGTTACAGTCCATGGGGTCACAAAGAGTCAGAAACGACTGAGTGACTAACACTTTCAATTTTCATTATAATGTTATCATATGCAATTTTTACCTAAATGTTTTCACTACCCATAATCCTTCAAATTAATTTCAGAAGACACATAATTACCACTTGCTCACATAAATTCAAGCTGATTGCTTCTGAGCAAATGAAAACAGTTCAAGAAATAATCATGCTTTTAATGTAGCTAATGACCATTCTGCTACTGTTGTTGAGTCACTAGGTTCTGTCTAACTCTTTGCAGCCCCTTTGACTGCAGCAACCCCGGCTTCCTTGTCCTTCAGTATCTCCCAGAGTTTGTTCAAACTCATGTCCACTGAGTCGATGATGCCAACCAACCATCTTATCCTCTGTTGCCCTCTTCCCCTTCTGCCCTTAGTCTTTCCCAGCATCAGGTCATTTCCAATGAGTCAGCTCTTCACATTAGGTGGCCAAAGTATTGGAGCTTCAGCTTCAGCATCAGCCCTTCCAATGGATATTGAGGGTTGATTTCCTTTAGGATTGACTGGTTTGATCTCACTGCTGTTCATGGGACTATCAAAGTGCTCTTTCCAGCACCACAGTTTGAAAGCATCAATTCTTTGGTCCTCAACCATTTTTATGGTCCAATTCTTATATCCATACATGACTATTAGAAAAACCATCAGTTTGACTAGACAGACCTCTGTTAGCAGAGTGACGTCTCTGGTTGTAGGTTTGTCAGTGCTTTACTCCCAAGGAGCAAGCATCTTTTAATTTTATGGCAGCAGTCACTGTCCTCAGTGATTTTGGAGCCCCAAGAAAATAAAAAATCTGTTACTGTTTCCATTGTTTCCCCATCTATTTGCCATGAAGTGTTGGGACTGGATATCACAATCTTTGTTTTTTGAATGTTGAGCTTTAACCCAACTTTTAAATCTCCTCTTTCACCTCACCAATAGAGTCTTTAGTTCCTCTTCACTTTCTGTCATTTATATCACTTGCATATCTGAGGTTATTGATATTTCTTCTGGAAATCTTGATTCCAGCTTGCGATTCATCCAGCCAAGCATTTCACATGATGTACTCTGCATATAAATCAGATTGATTATATTCTTTGCAGCCAGAGATGGAGAAGCTCTATACAGTCAACAAAAGCAAGACTTGGAGCTGACTGTGGCTCAGATCATGAATTCCTTATTGCCAAATTGAGACTTAAATTGAAGAAAGTAGGGAAAACCACTAGACTACTCAGCTATGACCTAAATCAAATCCTTTATTATATACAGTGGAAGTGAGAAATAGATTTAAGGGACTAGATCTGATAGACAGAGTGCCTGATAAATTATCGATGGAGGTTCATGATATTGTACAGGAGACAGGGATCAAAACCATCCCCAAGGGGGGAAAAAAACTGCAAAAACGCAAAATGGTTGTCTGAGGAGGCTTTACAAATAATTGTGAAAAGAAGAGAAGTGAAAAACAAAGTAGAAAAAGAAAGATATAACCATCTGAATGCAGAGTCCCAAAGATTAGCAGGGAGAGCTGAGAAAGCCTTCCTCAGGGATCAATGCAAAGAAATAGAGGAAAACAATAGAATGGGAAAGACTAGAGATCTCTTCAAGAAAATTAGAGATACCAAGGGAACATATCATGCAAAGATGGGCTCAATAAAAGAGAGAAATAGTCC
Organism: Antilocapra americana; assembly: GCA_007570785.1. NCBI lineage: Eukaryota > Metazoa > Chordata > Mammalia > Artiodactyla > Antilocapridae > Antilocapra > Antilocapra americana. The sequence goes on from ML662447.1 coordinate 11,632,924, forward strand.
TTAATTGGATCTAATAGAAGCAGAAGACATTAAAAAGAGATGGCAAGGATACACAGAAGAACTGTACAAAAAAGATCTTCATGACCCAGATAATCACTATGGTGTGATCACTCACCTAGAGCCAGACATCCTGGATTATGAAGTCAAGTGGGCCTCAGGAAGCATCACTACAAACAAAGCTAGTGGAGGTGATGGAATTCCAGTTGAGCTATTTCAAATCCTAAAAGATGGTGCTGTGAAAGTGCTGCACTCAGTATGCCAGCAAATTTGGAAAACTCAACAATGGCCACAGGACTGGAAAAGGTCAGTTTTCATTCCAATCCCAAAGAAAAGAAATGCCAAAGAATGCTCAAACTACCACATAATTGCACTCATCTCACATACTAGTAAAGTAATGCTCAAAATTCTCTAAGCCAGGCTTCAGCAATATATGAACTGTGAACTTCCAGATGTTCAAGCTGGTCTTAGAAAAGGCAGAGTAACCAGAGATCAAATTGCCAACATCTGCTGCATCATTGAAAAAGCAAGAGAGTTCCAGAAAAACATCTACTTCTGCTTTACTGACTATGCCAAAGCCTTTGACTGTGTGGATTACAATAAACTGTGGAAAATTCTGAAAGAGATGGGAATACCAGATCACCTGACCTGTCTCTTGAGAAACCTATATGCAGGTCAGGAAGCAACAGTTAGAACTGGACATGGAACAACAGACTGGTTCCAAATAGGAAAAGGAATATATCAAGGCTGTATATTGTCACCCTGTTTATTTAACTTTTATGCAGAGTCCATTATGAGAAATGCTGGACTGGAAGAAGCACAAGCTGGAATCAAGACTGCTGGGAGAAATATCAGTAACCTCAGATATGCAGATGACACCACCCTTATGGCAGAAAGTGAAAAAGAACTAAAGAGCCTCTTGATGAAAATGAACGAGGGGAGTGAAAAAGTTGGCTTAAAGCTCAACATTCAAAAATCTAAGATCATGGCATCAGGTCCCATCACTTCATGGCAAATAGATGGGGAAATGGTGGAAACAGTGTCAGACTTTATTTTTCTGGGCTCCAAAATCACTTCAGATGGTGATTGCAATCATGAAATTAAAAGACACTTACTCCTTGGAAGGAAAGTTAGGACCAACCTAGACAGCATATTCAAAAGCAGAGACATTACTTGTCAACAAAGCCTAGTCAAGGCTATGGTTTTTCCAGTAATCATGTATGGATGTGAGAGCTGGACTATAGAGAAAGCTGAGCGTTGAAGAATTGATGCTTTTGAAGTGTGGTGTTGGAGAAGACTCTTGAGAATCCCTTGGACTGCAAGGTGGTCCAACCAGTCCATCCTAAAGGCGATCAGTCCTGGGTGTTCATTGGAAGGAGTGATATTGAAGCTGAGGCTCCAATACTTTGGCCACCTGATGCAAATAGCTGACTCATTTGAAAAGACCCTGATGCTGGTAACGATTGAGGGCGGGAGGAGAAGGGGATGACAGAGGATGAGATGGTTGGATGGCATCTGCGACTCAATGGACATGAGTTTGGGTGAACTCCAGGATTTTGTGATGCACAGGCATGCCTGGCGTGCTGTGGTTCCTGGGATCTCAGAGTCAGACATGACTGAATGACTGAATTGAACTGAATTCTGCATATTAGTTAAACAATCAGAATGACAATGTACCTCGATGTACTCCTTTCCCAATTTTGAAACCGTTTATTCTTCCATGTCTCATTCTCACTGTTGCATCTTGCCTCTCATACATGTTTATCAGGAGACAGGTAAGATGGCCTGGTATTCCACCTTAATTCTTAAATCTCTTTAAGAATTTACCAAAATTTGTTTTGATCCACACAGTCAAAGGCTTTAGTATAATCAATGAGGCAGACAAAACCTGTGTGGAACAGGACCCAGGGAAAAGAGTAGTAATCCCCCCTCCACACACACACTCACACACAAGAGACTGAGTCAAACGTGCCTGTGAGTGTTCGAGTGCAGAGACCTCAGTCAGCAGTGGCTGACCACAGGAACAGGGGCACAGAGAACAACAGTCCTGGGAGTCAAAGCTTGTAGAATAATGTCATCTTGGAGAAGGTTGCCATTAGCTCTACCATAGAACTGCTGGGTGAGTGATCCACAAACTGGAGAACAATTATTCCAAAGACGTTCTCACACTGTTGCAAAGGTTTTAGGCCCCACAACAGATTTTGCAACCTGGGGATCTGGCAAAGGGACTGAGAATCACAGGAATTCTAACTTTGATGGCCATTGGGATTTGATTACAGAACTTCCACAGGCCTGGGGAAACAGAGACTCTTACAGGGCAGAAACAAAACTTTGTATGCAATAGGACCCAGAGAAAAGGAGCAATGACCCCACAAAAATCTGAGCCAAACTTGCCTGTGGGTGTTTGGGAGTCTCCAGCAGAGGCATGGGTCAACAGTTGCTTGCCGCAGGGTCAGGGGCACTGGCAGCAGTAGTCCTGGGAGGCGCAGCATGTTGGCATAAGTCCACTTGAAGGAGGTCACTATTAGCCCAATCATAGTGATTGTAAACTCAGGACTGGGCTACCTCATGCCAAACTACAGGGAGGAAGAACAGCCCCACCCATTTTCAGAAACTTGGATTATACATTTACTGAGCATGACCCTGCTCATCAGAGCAAGACCCAGGTTCCCCCTCAGCCAGTCCCTCCAATTAGAAAGTTTGCACAAGCCTCTTAGCCTCATTCATCAAAGCACAGATAGAATGAAAATCACAATCACAGAAAAATAACCAAAACTGATCACATGGATCCCAGCCTTGTGTAACTTAGTGAAACTATAAACTGTACCATGCCAGGCCACCTAAGACGGACAGGTTATGGTGGAGAGATCTGACAAAACATGGTCCATTGGAGAAGGAAATGGCAAACCAGTTCAGCATTCTTGCCTCAAGAACCCCATTACCAGTATTCTGCTATTGGCAGAATTCAAAATCTGTGAAATTATCTTGAGAATATTTAGCAAAAAATACTAGCAAAATACAAACTGCTAACCTACATTTTAACTTTAACAACCTGGCTGTGTAAAGATTCTTAAATATGGTTTATCTGGTTAATTTTATGATTAATTTGGTAGATGGCACTTCTGAAATAAAATGACCTGAACACTTCAGCTAGAAATTCAATTAAAAGTGATTATTCCTATGCCTGCTTCTTCAGTATATACTTAAAGGAGTGACTACTCCTTACGTTTGCCATTATCATCCCTCTTGAGTATATAACTTAAAATTTCACAATATGCCTTTATCTTAATTAGTGTAAATATATAAATGAAAAAGATAGCAAGGCAGAAACGACATCCTCTATATTTCCATATGAAATAATTGTTACTCAACAAAATGTGATTGTCCAGCATCCAAGAACTGATAAATGGTAATGCTACAAGTTAAACCCAAGCTTTCCAAAATGTATGAATTCATTTCTATAAATTCTCAATGGTCAGAAGATGTATGCTTCATAAATTCAAAGAGATGGCATAAACAATAAGAATATATATTTTTGTAATCCAAAAAGAAATTTTGAAAATGATGAAAACTGGATGTTAAACCAATCAGCTCAGAAAAGCAAACACATAAATGTATTTCTCATGTTGTTTTATATTTTAAAACATGGATCAATTTTCCCTCCAATATAAATAACTATTTTTATAGGTTTTGAAAAAAATGAAGACAATTCTACAATGATTAATACTAGAAAAGATTAACTTTGAGTTTCTGTCGAAATGCAATCTATTGACTTGGTATTGTACAGTTTAGAGAAAAGTTGGGAAATCAGATTTTTTTTTTTTCTTTTCAAAGCCAGATGCCTGAAGTAGAAAGTATTAAGCATACAAACCCAATTCTAAAATCTTCTCTCTGTTTGGAAGTGTAAAATGTCTACCTCTCTCACCAATCTTCGAGTGTCTTCAACAATGTCTTCTATGCTTTGCCTCTCTGAGCTCATTTCAGTGTAGTCCTTTCAAACTTTCTGGGACTAATCCAGAGAGTGGTGTAGGTACATGAAACTTACAGGTCACATTTCCTACTTCATTAGGCATGCTTGTTTAAAAGTCAAGATTCGGTATCCCCCAAATAATTCTTGTGGGTTTAGAGACTGATGATCTTATTTCAAGCAAAAATTTTGAGCATTTAAAAAACAGAAATGGAAGGAAGGGAGGAAGGAGGGATAGAAGTAAGGAAAATAAAAATAAACTGCATCTTAAATTATATATAAAGTATATAGAAAAATACAGTGCATGTTTGCTAAAGATTTTCTGTGCTGTATTATGGACACAAATAGCCCTAATCATCAAAGGTATTCAGTTTTGTTTTTCTCCTCTTTTCTATAAAGTATCTATAATTTATTTTAAAAGGAAGTCAGAGTACATACCTATTAGAATGGTGAAAATCCAAAACAGTGTTAATACCAAAAGCTGATGAAGATGTGAATCAAAATAAACTCCCATTCTTCGCTGGTGGGAGTACAACATGGCACAGCAACTTTGAAAGATGATTAGGAAGTGTCTTACAAGAGTAAACATTCTCTTGCTATACAATCTAGCAATTGTGCTGTTTGGTATTTTCCCAAAAAAGTTGAAAACTTATATCCATACAAAAATTTTGTACATTTACTATTGTATAACTCCCAAAGCCTACTCAGACTCATGTCCATAGCGTTGGTGATGCCATCCAACCACTTCATCCTGTCGTCCCCTTATCCTCCCACCTTCAATCTTCCCCAGTATCAGGGTCTTTTACAATGAGTCAGTTGTTTGCATCATGTGGCCAGAATATTGGAGTTTCGGCTTCAGCATCAATCCTTGCAATGAATGTTCAGGACTGATTTCCTATAGGATGGACTGGTTAGACCTTCTTGCAGTCCAAGGGACTCTCAAGAGTCTTCTCCAACACCACGAGTCAAAAGCATCAATTCTTTAGCACTCAGCTTTCTTTATAGTCCTACTCTCACATCCATACATTACTGCTGGAAAAACCATAGCCTTGACTATAACGGACCTTTCTTGGCAAAGTAATGTTTCTGCTTTTTAACATGCTGTCTAGGTTGGTCATAGCTTTTCTTCCAAGGAGCAAGCGTCTTTTAATTTCATGGCTGCAGTCACCATCTGCAGTGATTTTGGGGCCCCAAAAATAAAGTCTGTCACTTTTTCCATTGTTTCCCCATCTATTTGCCATGAAGTGATGGGACTGGATGCCATGACCTTTTCTGAATGTTGAGCTTTAAGCCAACTTTTTCACTCTCCTCTTTCAATTACATCAAAAGGCTCTTTAGTTCTTCTTTACTTTCTGCCATAAGGGACATTTTTGTCTAATCCAAGTTCAGAATATTTCTACTCCATTATTTAAAGCTTTTAATAAGTCTTTTGGAAGTACTCTTGTGATCTTAATTATATCATTGTACAATAAGTTTTTCAGAAACATATTCAAGTAGCGTTCTATAAATTTGTTTATTCTGTAAACTGATATATTACTGAAAATCCTAACTGCCCATTTATTCTATTATTCTTGCATTTAATCATTGGAAGTTAAACTGTAGCCTGTAAAGAATAAGAATGTCTAGACTGTTAAAGACATCAATACAAAGTGTTTACCAGCTATAATTACTGTGACTGTACTTATCATTTTAGTTACAATTCTTTTTCTTTCCTTTCTTAAATAGACTATAATTATTTTTGTCAAGTCTGTGTGATTATATTCTTGAAAATGTTAGTTTGCCACTGGACCAACCTATACTTTTAATGCTCATTTGAAATACAGATATAGAACATTGACTGCATAAAAACAATATCCTCCAAATTGCTCTCATTTAGTTCTTTGATGATTTCATTTTTTTATATTATTCTTAAGCAGAATAACCATTTATTGTTCTCTCATCACTACCATGCTATTAAGCTAACAAAAGAGGTTAAGTTGGCCAAGAAATTGTATAAAAAACCAGCAGGATGTGTCAATGACCATACCACTTTGAATATTTCTTTATCCAATCTAGTGTTTAGCTATGGATTTTCAGATTATTGGATAAAGCCTAATCAATAATTTTGATAATGTAAAAATAAATCAGCTTACTATTTCTATTTAATATTTTCTTAATATTTTTCTTTGAAAACTTTAATTTTAGAAATCTTCTAAAACTTCCTGTTTATCTTTAGCACATAGTTTTGACAACTTGAAAAAAATTAGATTTTTGATAAATTTGGTAGATTTATATATATGTGTACTAGATATATATTTAATCTATATATATGTGTGTGTGTACTAGATATATATTTACATATATGTGTAATAAAAATATTTTTCTGTAATGTAACAACAGAAGGATGATTATTATTCATTCTTAAATTAAAATAGCAACACACAATATGGATGTCGCTGTATTATAGACAGAGAGACTTGGGATCAAAACTAAAAATAAAATTTGTTCTTTATATTCATGGATATTTCCAATTTAAAGGTAGTTAGAATTCATGTCATTACTTAAACTCTTTGAAAATCTATAATATACTAGAAAATAATTTATTTGTAACTTTGGTATGAACTATAACTTTGTTGTAAGAAAAGAAAACCCATATATCTTTGTGAAATTATCTTTAGAGTGACCTTTGTGCTCTTTGAATGTTTAATATTTATAGCAATAACCTATTTACAATGTTGATGCTCTTTTTAACAATAATAGAATGTAGATTTAATGTATCTTGTACAAATGCTTATATTGAAAAAAATTTTTATATTACTTTTCTTGTTAAAAACAATGACACACAATAAATTGTCCCTGTGTATTAGGAAAAAAGCATTCTTAATATATCATTTAAAAATTCAATGTGTCAACACTAAGGTCTATGTAAATAATAGTTATGACATGAAACTTGTATATATTTAGTCAACAATGGTAAATAGTTATTTGAATATATGGTCAATATATTTTTTAAAAAGTATCCTCTTATCATACTGTTTCCAAACATTTAAAAATGATAGAATAGTTTATGAAACATTCAAGTATAGCTCATCAAATTTCGTTTCATTCTTTCTTTTTATAAATAGGTAGTGAGTCACAATATCTCAGTACTTTAAATTTTTAATTTTGTTTTTCTTTTTTTCCCAACTTTTTACTATGACAAATGTTGACTATATGAAAAAATGAGAATCACACAATAAGCATCTAGATCTTTCACCCAGATTAACCAGTTATTAACCATGTTCCACATTTACTATCTATCTTTTTTGAAATCCATCTACTTACCTAATTGCCTAATTATCTGCCTATCTATCTATCTAAACTGTTTAAAATTAAATTTTATTTCTAATACAGTGGCATTTGGCAGACACGATGAACTTTCATCAGGGTATACTTAATAAAATATTTCTCAAGATCTTGTATATCTGGTCAGCTGATTCTTTTTTACAGACATGAAAAACACATGGAAAAATGATAACTTTCAACAAACCATTGCATATTCATATTGAAAAAATAAAAACATAAAATGTGATCCAATCACATACTTATAAAAATTAATGACGTATAAAATTAATAAATATTTGTGAAACCAAATATAAAATCTAAAGCTATAAAACTTCTAGAATATATCAGAACAATATCTGCTTGTCCTTAGGGCAGGTAAAGTTTGCTTAAATAGAAAACCAAAGTCATGATCGATAGTAGGACAAATTTATGCATTGGATTTCATTGAAATTTAAAACTTCTGATCTTCAAAAACTCTTAATTAAATCAAAACATAAGCCATATATTGGAATAAGACATTTTCAAATTTTATTTCTGATAAAGTATTTTTGTCCTGATAATATAAAGAACTTTGTAAACCTCAGTAAGAAGAAAACAAACCATTAGATAAATAATGTATATTTGAATAGATACTTCATTAAAGAAGATATATGGGTGGAAATAAATATCCTCAGCATCATTATTTATTTGGAAAGAGCAAATTAAGTCCACACGGGATAGTACCACACAAATATAGGAATGACTAAAATTAAATAGACTGACCATATCAAGTGTTAACTAAAATACAGAGGAGTGCAAAGTTTATGGTCTCTGAGATTGTAATATGGTTCACTTATGACAGTTCCTCAAAGAACTAAATATACTTACAGTATGATCCAGATATTTCATTCCAAAGAATTTAACCAATAGAATAACCATCAGTGGTAGTATGAATCAATTAAATTGTAAAATGGTGCAAAGGCTATGGAAAACAACATGGGGTTTTCTCAAAACATAAAACTAGAACTGCCATATGATCCATTATTCTGGGTCTATATCCAAAATGATAGAAGGTTTGATATCTAAGAGCTTTTTGCACATCCATATTTATTGTTGCACTATTCATAGCAGCCAAGAGGTGGAAACAACCTAAAAGTGCATCTAGAAAAGACAGTAAAACAAAGGTTATATATACATCCACTGGAGTGTTATTCAACCTTATAAAAGAAAATTTTCTCACAGATACAACATGGATGAACCCTGAAGAAATTACGTCAAGTGAAATAAACCAGTCACAAAGACAAATACAAGTCTGCTTAAATGAAGCATCTAAAGTAGATTCAAATAAATAGAAAGCAGAATGGTGATTCCAGGGATGTGGGGGAAGGAGAAAAGCAGAGTTTTTCTTTAACAGTTGTAGAGTAGCACTACTTACTGTTACACATTCAAATGATTAAGGTGGTAAAGTATATTATGATTTTACCACAATTTTTACAAAGGCAGAACACTACTTGCACTCCAGCAGCTTTCTTATACCTATCCTGGTCAACACCTCACCTCTAAGATGAATAAATTTTTATCTTATTTCTTACACTGTGACTTATGAAGTTAATTTTTCCTTTTTGTAATGGGTCTGTACATGATGCACTTTGAGTATAAATATAATCATACAGTATTTTTTAACATAAACATTTTAGGTCATCATTTTGTGCGCTGTTCTTGAAAGCACATGATAGTGCTTTCATTTTCTTTGGCATACAGCAACACTATTCAATAGGATTTTCTCCATTAATAAACATTTTCTGTTTGAGCACTGTCCAGTGTAGTAGCTGCTAGCTGCCTGTGGCCATTGAATGCTTGAAGTTATACAGGTTAACTTAGATTTTAATTTCATTTAGTTTTAATTACTTTAAATTTAAGTAGCTCCATATGATGAATGGTTACTGTGTTTGACAGTACATCTGTCAAATTCCATTTTAATGAATATGCCAAAATACTTAACTATTTTAATGTAGATACGCTTTTAAAAATTTTATTGGGATATAGTTGATTTACAAGGTTGTGTTTGTTTCAGATGTATAGCATAGTGAATCAGTTATATACATATATGTATATATATACACACACACATATATCCAGTCCTTTTTAGATTTTTTTCCCAAACAGGCCATTACAGAGTACTGAGTAGGATTCCCTGTGCTATACAGTAGGTCCTTATTGGTTATCTGTTTTATACATAGTAGTGTAGTGTGTATAGGTCAATCCCAATGTTTTAGATTGATTCTGATTTTAAGCAATATGAATAATGTAAATATGAATGTAAGTGTACAATTCTTACATGAACGTGTGCCTTTGTTTCTGTTACATGTTTTGGAATATATGTTTTGAAGCTTCATGAGATTATGCTAGTTTCCAAAATGTTTTTAAAATATGCACAGCCACCAGTAATGTCTATGCCTCAGTTGCTCCACATCATTGTCAAGATTTGTCTTTGACAAACATTGCCTATTTGTTTAATTTTAGTCATTCTTCTAGGTAATGCATATCATATTGTGTAGTTAAAATGTTTTCTGTGTGGCACTTGGTTATACTGATAATGAAGTTTTTGAGTTTCTCAAGTGTGGATGTTATACCATTTTAGCTTTACTCTTAAATTGACAATTATTGGTTTTTCATCTCTTTTTAATAATTCTTTTTGTTTCTTTAGGTAGAAATACTCCTAAGTATTTTATTCTTTGTGTTTCGATGGTGAATGGAATTGTTTCCTTAATTTCTCTTTCTGATTTCTCACTGTTAGTGTATAGGAATGCCAGGGATTTCTGTCTGTTGATTTTGTATCCTGCAACTTTACTGTATTCACTGATTAGCTCTAGTAATTTTCTGGTAGAGTCTTTAGGGTTTTCAATATAGAGGATCATGTCATCTGCAAACAGAGAGAGTTTTACTTCTTCTTTTCCAATCTGGATTCCTTTAATTTCTTTATCTGCTCTGATTGCTGTGGCCAAGACTTCCAAAACTATGTTGAATAGTAGTGGTGAGAGTGGGCACCCTTGTCTTGTTCCTGACTTCAGGGGTAATGCTTCCAGTTTTTCACCATTGAGGATAATGTTTGCTCATAGAGGATAACATACGCAAAACACTCTCTGACATAAACCAAAGCGGGATCCTCTATGACTCACCTCCCAGAATATTGGAAATAAAAGCACAAATAAACAAATGGGACCTAATTAAAATTAAAAGCTTCTGCACAACAAAGGAAACTATAAGCAAGGTGAAAAGACAGCCTTCAGAATGGGAGAAAATAATAGCCAATGAAGAAACAGACAAACAATTAATCTCAAAAATATACAAACAACTCCTGCAGCTCCATTCTAGAAAAATAAATGACCCAATCAAAAAGTGGGCCAAAGAACTCAACAGACATTTCTCCAAAGAAGACATACAAATGGCTAACAAACACATGAAAAGATGCGCAACATCACTCATTATCAGAGAAATGCAAATCAAAACCACAATGAGGTACCACTTTACACCAGTCAGAATGGCTGCAATCGAAAAATCTACAAGCAATAAATGCTGGAGAGGATGTGGAGAAAAGGCAACTCTCTTACACTGTTGGTGGGAATGCAAACTAGTACAGCCACTATGGAGAACAGTGTGGAGATTCCTTAGAAAACTGCAAATAGACCTGCCATATGACCCAGCAATCTCACTGCTGGGCATACACCCTGAGGAAACCAGAATTGAAAGAGCCACGTGTACCCCAATGTTCATCGCTGCATTGTTTACAATAGCCAGGACATGGAAGCAACCTAGATGCCCATCAACTGACGAATGGATAAGGAAGCTGTGGTACATATACACAATGGAATATTACTCAGCATTAAAAAAAAATTCATTTGAATCAGTTCTACTCAGGTGGACGGAACTGAAGCCCATTATCCAGAGTGAAGTAAGCCAGAAGGAAAAACAACAATACAGTATACTAACGCATATATATGGAATTTAGAAAGATGGTAATGAGAACCCAGCATGCGAGACAGCAAAAGGAGCGCAGATGTATAGAACAAACTCGTGGACTCTGTGGATGAGGGCAAGGGTGGGATGATTTGGGAGAATGGCATTGAAACATGTTAATTATCATATGTCTAATCAATCGCCAGCCCAGGATTGATGCTCGGGGCTGGTGCACCGAGATTTCCCTGGAGGAGGGAGGAGGGAGGGAGGAGGGAGGGGGGGTTCTGGAGGGGGAGCATATGTAAACCCATGGCGATATCATGCTATTGTATGGCAAAACTAATAAAAAAAAAATTCTTTTTGTAGTTCTGTGTATTGTATTAATACCTAAATTTTCTTTCTCAGGAATATTTTAAAGTTCATATTCTCATTATATTTTTATTATTAACTGAATAATGTGTCATTTGATTCTTTCTGAAGTCTTTACATCTTTTTGTCATATTTGAAAATGAAACAATTACAAAGGTCCTTTGAATAATTTGTACATTCTTCTCTGTTTTGACTGAGGTCCTGGTTCTCTCTTCTATTATAATAATGGCAAGAAAATGTAAATAATTGAGAACACAGCATGTATAGTTTGTCAACCTTTTCAAAATCAAGAACACAGCCTAGATGACCAATTTCTTTTCATCACTCTGTATGCCCGTTGGTGTCAGTTCTTTAATTGTCTTTCATCACAAATGTATCTCAGTCATCACAAGACATTTTGATTTGTATATTTATTTTTTTCATTTTGTATTTATTGCCAGCTATTGAAAATAATTCAAAATAGATCATAATTGGAAACTAGCTTCTAGAAACTTTATGTCTGATTTGATAGCAAATAAATGTCCACAGTAATAATAACATAAGAAAATCAGCAGCAGTACATGCTATTGAAGATCAGAGGAAAGAGAATTCTCTGTTTAGTATATTAACCATTTTATAACTCTGTACATTTGCAAGTTAGGGATAATAAAGGCACTCATCATACAAAGGTATAGTGAGGGTTAAATGCATGATAAGTGCTTAAAACAGTGCCTAGTACAAAGTATAAAAATATATATATATACATATATATACATATATACATATATATATGGTAATAGTTACCTTTTCTTTTTTTCTTTTGGCTATGTGGCACGTGGGATCTTAGTCCTGACCAAGGATTGAATCCATGCCCCCTGCAGTGGAAGTGCAAAGTCTTAGCCACTGGGTCACCAGGGAATTCCATTTACCACAATTAAAAAAAAATAATACTAATCTTTATAACATTACTACCAACAACATTAGTACTGTGATGTTTATATTTGAAAAATTTTGTGGGATTTTATAGTTGTATTAGTCTGTTTGGGCAGCATAACAAAATACCATAGACTAGGTAGCTTAAACAACAGAGATTTCTCACAGTTCTGAAAGCTGAAAATCTGAGATCAGGGTGCCAACAGCTCTCTTCCTACCTTGCCAATGACTGTCCCTGGCCTTCGTGCACATGGCAGAGAAAAGCAGAGAGTGAGCAAACTCTCAGATCTCTCTTCTGATAAAGGGCACTAATCCCAGCATGAAAGTTCCACTCTTATAACCTCATTTAACCTAATTACCTCCCAAAGGCCGCATTTCCAAATATCATTATACTGGGGATTTAGAACTTTAATATGAATTTAGAAGTGGAACACACAATTCAGTCTATAGCAGTAGTTGATAAAATTTAGAATTTGACTGATGGGATGTGGGAATGAAAGAAACCTTCTAGTGAAAGAATGAAGTATGAAGACAGAAACAAAGTTTTTGTTCCAGAAAATGCTGCACAATGGTCTGATTCCCTTACAATTGATATTAGAAGCAATATTTGCCAGCGTCCAGCCCCGACGGGTCTGGGGGTCTTGAGGGATGAGTGGCGTCTGCGAAGAACTGAGCTGAGTCAGTGTGTTTATGAAGCAGTCTCTCTCGTTTATGTTGTTGGTTTACAGTTTTATAGTCAAAAGACATCCCCATTACATCATTACAACACCTATCATTCTATACAATTTTTTTTTTTTTGTTTTCTACCTTCCATAGCAACCTTATCATTGAGCTCATTCCCCAGTCTATCTGGAAACATTCCCCTAGCAGAAGTCAGATTTCTGCGTAATTAGATTTAACAATAGTATGTTTACCATTTGAATGTCTTCAGCATACTTTGTTCAACCATGATAAGTACATCAATCTAAGTAGAAAGGTTACATTTCTCTTATCAGGTGCAACTATGTAGAAGCTAGAGGGAAGGGCTTAAGCTTGAAACTGTTTTATTCTATTAACCTACTCCCGGTTCTTAGGAGGAAAGAGGACAAAGAGACAGTTTGGAAAGAGCAAAGAGGACAAAGAGACAGTTTAGCAGCACTCTTTAGCAATAAAACCCTATTAACCTTATGACTACTATAACAAATTCCTATGTCTACATTATCCTAAAAGAGTCAATTTCTCCAACTATGCTGGCCAGTGTTATGAGCATTCCTAAGTCCCATTCCACTCTAGTTTCTTCAAGGAAGGGAGCCTCCTCTGTGGAGTGGTCGGGGGAGTGGGAGGTGGACAGGTGATCCAAGTATGAGCCCTTCTGGTGGTGGCCTTGCCATGACCCCCAGAGAACTCTTGGTAAAATCCCCAGTAATGAGTAGGAGGTGTAGTAATCTATTTAAATGCCCCTTTTATTCCTCCTAAGCCCTTGGGGAAGGCAATCCACCTTCCTGGATCCTCTGGTCGATAAGGTCTGGGGGGATTATCTCAGGACGAATTCTTTCCAACTGTGACTGACCTACTGAGATGAGCCAATGTTCCTAGCATGGACAGAACTCCCAAGAAAAATACCAGGAGGGGCCTTGCCTGGGATGCCCCGATAAAGAAAGTATGCTTTGCAGTTTCTTTCTTAGTCTCGTGACCTTGTCATCTGAGCAAGGGGGCATCCTGACGGCTCCTGGCAAATATTAGAAATATGTATACCATAACAATACTAATTTGTATTTATCAAGTACCTACTAACTACACGTGACCAAGGGGACCTTAGCATTTGCCTTAGTTTCACTAAACTTCAAAGAGATTCCTTCTTTCCTCTAGCCCCTGGCTTCTCTCTCATTCTAGCCATTATAGAATCTAGATGTTCTAACTCATGAGGTACCTCTCATAACTTTTCTGAGAGTATTTACTTTAGAGAACCTGTGAACTCTTTCTTTCTCTACCACTTCAAGAAGTATTTTTTTTTTTTAAGCTTCTTGCAATTTTACAACCCAGAGCTGTCTTTCTCAAGGATCTGGGAGCTATCTGTTTGAAATAAAATCCTCAAGGAAGATAACACCCCTGTCTCCCAATTACTGTGAAAGAAAAGGATCCTAATTTCAGCGAAAGTCTTTCTCTAAGTAAAACTACCTTCAATTGTAAAACCACCTCCACCCAAGAAAATGCAAGAGTTCATTTTCCTTTGAAGCCAATTAGTAAACACAAACTGATTGTGATTCCCTGCTCCTCAACTCTTTAAAACATCCCACCCTTTATTTAAGGGAAGTTAAGTTCAGACTCCAATTTGGACTCTCTTCCCTATTGTAATAACCTTGGTCACTGTACTGTTTTATTTACACATTAATAGTAGTCCATTATATAGTCATCTTAGAAGTCTTGAGAATTAATAACTTTTATTATTACCATTTCCAATATGGGGGACATGGAGGTAGACTAATAGAAATTATGGAAATTGCCCAAAGAAATCCAAATAGGAAAACATGAAGCCAGCTTTTGGCTCACAATAAATTAACTCTACTGACTAAACTATCACTCTTTGTTCTTCCTTTTTGGCCATTAGTTTGCGCTATAAGAAGAGAATAGGAAAGGATAACTGTTCACAGTTCTTCTTCTTTTTTTTTTTTTAATTCTACCACTAATTATCTTCACTTTTCCCCCCAAACTTCTACTCATATGTTAACTTCATAATTGTGCCTATTCAGTTTTATAGGTTCAGTCATCATAGGACAAACCCTCATTGCTAAGAGTGTAAATCTTCTACTTCCTTGCACAAGGTATGTGGTCATTCTCCACAGAACTGGAAGTTGTCTACACAACAACAACCAGTTTATTGAGGTTAAGATAATGACAACTATAATCTCTTTACTATTAGACATGAGTTGTGTTTTAGCTGTGTGTGTGTATATGTGTTTAGCATATGATCTTTTCATTTTTGAAAAGAAAAGTGAGACTCAGGATTAGATGGATTATTTTTTAATACTGATTCACTTAACTGGCCCTCATGCACAACTGCCAATATCATGTAATTGATACACATTTGCAAGAAATATATTTTTATTATTTTACTTCAGTTATATCAGAGGAGAGAGAATGTCACATTTATAGAGAATAATGATTTGGTTGTGAAACGTAAGTGAATATTAAAGACAGATTGTCAGGTGCTAAATTAAAATTGAATAAGATATTATGTTTTTGATAAATTAATTCTGATATTTGAGAATAGTGGTGGGTCCAGTATCAAAGGCAACACAAGTATCTGATATAAGTAATCACAGTAAATAAATAATTTTAAGCTTATATCATAACATACTAAGTAGAATAAACATTCTAAATAAGTAGCATTCATGACTGAACTTATTTAGACATGTGAGATAAACTATGTAGGTTGGATTTGTGAGTCAAAATGACAGTTTTGTTCTTTTGTTCTTATGGCAGAAAGTGAAGAGGACGTAAAAAGCCTCTTGATGAAAGTGAAAGAGGAGAGTGAAAAAGTTTGCTTAAAGCTCAACGTTCAGAAAACTAAGATCATGGCATCTGGTCCCCTCACTTCATGGGAAATAGATGGGGAAACAGTGGAAACAGTGTCAGACTTTATTTTGGGGGGCTCAAAAATCACTGCAGATGGTGATTGCAGCCATGAAATTAAAAGACACTCCTTGGAAGGAAGGTTATGACCAACCTAGATAGCACATTGAAAAGCAGAGACATTACTTTGCCAAGGAAGGTCCATCTAGTCAAGGCTATGGTTTTTCCAGTAGTCATGTATGGATGTGAGAGTTGGACAGTGAAGAAAGCTGAGTGGCGAAGAATTGATGCTTTTGAACTGTGGTGTTGGGAAGACTCTTGAGAGTCCCTTGGACTGCAAGGAGATCCAACCAGTCTCCTTTAGGTCTGACTCCAACCTAAAGGAGACCAGGCCTGGGTGTTCATTGGAAGGACTGATGTTGAAGCTGAAACTCCAGTACTTTGGCCACCTCATGTGGAGAGTTAACTCATTGGAAAAGAACCTAATGCTGGGAAGGATTGAGGGCAGGAGGAGAAGGGGACGACAGAGGATGACATGACTGGATGGCATCACCGACTTGACGGACATGGGTTTGGGTGGACTCCGGGAATTAGTGATGGACAGGGAGGCCTGGCATGCTGCAATTCATGGGGCTGTGAAGAGTCGGACACGACTGAGTGACTGAACTGAACTGAACTGATGCTTATTAAAAATTTTTGATAGGTAAAAATTAGGGTTTTCTTAAAGACTTAGTACACTTAAAGATGTTAAAGATCTCACTTTTAAATTATTTGCAGGAGAATGTGAACTTTGTCTTTTAAAGTAAAAGATAAAAAGGAATGTATATATGAGATATGAGAAATTAAGAACACTCATCCTAACTTCCATTAGAAATGTAAACTGATATCATCGCTCTTGACGGTTTGGCATGATAGAATTAAGCTGAATAGGTATATACTCTGTGATTCTGCAATTTTATTTCTAGGTTAACACTTGAGGATATAAGTATACAAATGTAGAAGAAGTTGTGTTCATAATAGCCCCAAACTGGATACAAACTGAATATCCATCAGCAATGAGATGGTTTAATAATCATTGCATATTCAAGCAATGAAACATTGTATCACCAATAATATGAAAAAGCATATCAAAACCATAAAAGGTTAGTTGCTCAACTGTGTCTGATTCTTTGCAACCCCGTGAACTGTTGTAGTCCATCAGGCTCCTTTGTCCATGGAATTCTCCAGGCAAGAAAACTAGAGTGGTAGCCATTCCCTTCTTCAGGGGATCTTTCTGAATATTTTACAAGGTATTTTCTTTTCTACTCCACTACTATTGACCTCTGAGCACTATTTCAGTTCAGTTCAGTCACTCAGTCATGTGCAACTCTTTACAACCCCATGATAGCAGCATGCTATTTTTCTCTGCCCAACACCAGCTACCAGAGTTTGCTCAAACCCATGTCCACTGAGTCAGTGATGCCATCCAACCATCTCATCCTCTGTCAGCCTCTTCCCTTCCCGCCTTCAATCTTTCCCAGCATCAGGGTCTTTACAAATGAGTCAGCTCTTCACATCAGGTGACCAAAGAATTGGAGTTTCAGCATCAACATTAGTCCTTCCAATGAATATTCATAACTGATTTCCTTTAGTATGGACTGGTTGGATCTCCTTGCAAGTCCAAGGGACTCTCAAGAGTCTTATCCAACACCACATTTCAAAAGCCTCAATTGTTCGACACTCAGCTTTCTTTGTAAACCAACTTTCACATCCATATGTGACTACTGGAAAAACCGTAGCCTTAACTAGATGGTCTTTGTCAGTAAAATAATGTCTCTGCTTTTTAATATGTTGTCTAGGTTGGTCATAACTTTTCTTCTAAGGAGTAAATGTCTTTTAATTTCATGGCTGCAGTCACCATCTGCAGTGATTTTGGAGCCCCCCAAAATAAAATCTGCCACTGTTTCCACTGTTTCTCCATCTATTTACCATGAAATGATGGGACCAGATGCCATGATCTTAGTTTTCTAAATGTTGAGCTATAAGCCAAATTTTTCACTCTCTTCTTTCACTTTCATCAAGAGGCTCCTGAAATCTTTTTCAATTTCTGCCATAAGGGTGGTGTCATCTGCATATCTGAGGTTATTGATATTTCTACTGGCAATCTTGATTCCAGCTTGTGCTTCATTCAGCCCAGTATTTCTCATGATTTACTCTGCATATCTTTCCTTGTGGCTCAGCTGGTAAAGCGTCTGCCTGCAATGCGAAAGACCTGGGTTCAATCCCTGGGTTGGGAAGATCTCCTGGAGAAAGAAAATGATAACCACACCAGTATCCTGGCCTGGAGAATTCCACTGACTGTATAGTCCATGGGGTCGCAAATAGTTGGACACGACTGAGTCACTTTCACTTTCACTTTTTCACTCTGCATATAAGTTAAATAGGCACGTTGACAATATACAGCTTAGACATACTTCTTTTCCTGTTTGGAGCCAATCTAATGTTCCATGTCCAGTTCTAACTGTTGTTTCCTGACCTGCATAGAGATTTCTCAATAGGCAGGTTAGGTGGTCTTGTATTCCCATCTCTTTCAGAATTTTTCAGTTTATTGTGATCCACACAGTCAAAAGCTTTGCCATAGTCAATAAAGCAGAAAGAGATGTTTTTCTGAACTCTCTTGTTTTTTCAATAACCCAGCGGATGTTGGCAATTTGATCTCTGATTCCTCTGCCTTTTTTATTCATCTATTTATTTTATTTATTTTTTAAAAATTTTCTTTACATTATTGTGTTGGTTTGCCATACATTGACATGAATCTGCCATGGGTATACATATGTTCCCCTTCCAGAACCCCCCTCCCTCTTCCCTCCCGATTCCCTCTCTCTGGGTCATCCCGGTGCACCAGCCCTGAGCATCAAACCTGGGCTGGTGATTGATTTCACATATGAAAATTAACATGTTTCAATGCCGTTCTCCTATATCATCCCACCCTTGCCCTCCCCCATAGAGTCCAAAAGACTGTTCTATACATCTGCATTTCTTTTGCTGTCTCACATACAAGGTTCTCATTATCATCTTTCTAAATTCCATATATATGCGTTAGTATACTGTATTTTTGTTTTTCTTTCTGGCTTACTTCTTCACTCTGTATAATAGGCTTCAGTTCCATCCACCTGAGTAGAACTGATTCAAATGAATTCTTTTTAATGGCTGAGTAATATTCCATTGTGTATATGCACCACAGCTTTCTTATCCATTCGTCTGTTGATGGACGTCTAGGTTGCTTCCATGTCCTGGCTATTGTAAACAATGTGGCCATGAAAAAGACACCTGTACTCCTCTGTCTTTTTTAAAACCAGCTTGAACATCTGGGAGTTCATGGTTCACGTGTTGTTGAAGCCTGGCTTTGAGAATTTTGAGCATTACTTTGCTAGTGTGTGAGATGGGTGCAATTGTGAGGTAGTTTGAGCATTCTTTCGCATTGCTTTTCTTAGGGAATGGAGTGAAAACTGACATTTTCCAGTTCTGTAGCCACTGCTGAGTTTTTCAAATTTACTTGCATATTGAATTCAGAACTGTAATAGCATCATCTTTTAGGATTTGAAATGGCTCAACTGGAATTCCATCACCTCTACTAGCTTTGTTTTTAGTGATGTTTCCTAAGGCCCACTTGACTTCACATTCCAGAATGTGTGGCTCTAGGTGAATGATCACACCATTGTGATTATATGGGTTGTGAACATCATTTTTGTACAATTATTCTGTGTATTCTTGCTATCTCTGTTTAATATCTTCTGCTTTTGTTAGGTCCATACCATTTCTGTCCTTTATTGAGCCCATATTTGCATGAAATATTCCCTTGGTATTTCTAATTTTCTTGAAGAGATCTCTAGTCTTTCCCATTGTATTGTTTTCCTCTTTCTTTGCATTGATCTCTGAGGAAGGCTTTCTTATCTCTCCTTGCTATTCTTTGTAACTCTGCATTCAAATGGGTATACTTTTCTTGTTTGCTTTTTGCTTCTATTCCTTTCTCAGCTATTGTATGTCCTCCTAGTCAGCCATTTTGCTTTTTTGTATTTCTTTTTCTGGGGATGGTCTTGATCCCTGTCTCCTGTACAGTGTCACAAACATTGTCCATAGTTCATTAGGCACTCTATCTATCAGATCTAGTCCCTGAAATCTATTTCTCACTTTCACTGTATAATCTTTAGGGATTTGATTTAGGTCATACCTGAATTTAAATCAGAATTTGGCAATAAGGAGTTCATGATCTCAGCCACAGTCAGCTCTTGGTCTTGTTTTTACTGATTATATAGAGCTTATTCATCTTTGGCTGCAAAGAATATAATCAATCTTATGGTGTTGACCATCTGGTGATGTCCATGTGTAGAGTCTTCTCTTGTGTTGTTGGAAGAGGGTGTTTGCTATGACCAATGCATTCTCTTGGCAAAACCCTATTAGCTTTTGCCCTGCTTCATTTTGTACTTCAAGGCCAAATTTGCCTGTTACTCCAGGTGTTTCTTGATTCCCTACTTTTGCATTCCAGTTCCTTATAATGAAAAGGACATCTTTTGGGGGGTGTTAGTTCTAGAAGGTCTTGTAGATCTTCATAGAACTGTTCAACTTCAGCTTCTTCATCATTACTTGTCGGGGCATAGACTTGTATTACCATGACATTGAATGATTTGCCTTGGAAATGAACAGAGTTGAGATTGAATCCAAGTACTGCATTTTGGACTTTTTTGTTGACTATGATGGCTATTTCATTTCTTCTAAGGGATTCTATATCTATTCTAGTGGATATAATGGTCATCTGAGTTAAATTCACCCATTCCAGTTCATTTTAGTTCTCTGATTCCCAAAGTGTCAATGTTTACTCTTGCCATCTCCTATTTGACCACTTCCAATTTGCCTTGATTCATGGACCTAACATCCCAGGCTCCTATGCTATATTGCTCTTTAAAACATCTGACCTGTCTTCCATCACCAGTCACATCCATCCACAACTGGGTGTTGTTTTTGCTTTGGCTCCATCTCTTCTTTCTTTCTGGAGTTGTTTCTCCACTGATCTCCAGTGTTATATTGGTCACCTACTGACCTGGGGAGTTTATCTTTCAGTGTCTTATATTTTGCCTTTTCATACTGTTCATGGGGTTCTCAAGGCAAGAATACTGAAATTATTTGCCATTCCCTTCTCCAGTGGACCAGATTTTGTCAGAACTCTCCACCATGACCCATTTGTCTTGGGTGGCCCTACATGGCATGGCTCATGTTTCTTTGAGTTAGACAAGGCTGTGGTCCATGTGATTAGATTGGTTAGTTTTCTGTGATTGTGGTTTTCAGAAGGATAAGAGCACTATTTATGCCTGCATATTATTTCAGTGTGAATATAAAAAAACCAATTTATGACTCCTAGGTCTATGGCTGCCTAGATTTGAGTGAGTAATCTATTCGTCCACGGCATCATTTATATTCAGTTCACCTATAAGCATTTATCTTTGTTGTTGACTTACCCTGCAAAGGAATTATCAATTCAGGAAAAAAGTGGAGGCTCAGACGTTGTAAAGCTTCTGCTGAAATGTATAAAGCTTTATACATGTATAATTTATACATGTATGATTTAAACCAAATTATAAATGTATAATTTGAACCAAAGCACTTAATTCCTTCTTGATTATCTGACAACAAAATTAAAGCTAGTGACATAACACAAAATATATTTTTGCATTATTGAGATTTGAAATACACAGAAGAGGCAATGAAAATGCTAAATAAGAAGGCATATATACAGTGTATTCATTAAATATTCTATGAAAATAAAAATAACTTTGAAGATAGAATATTTAGCACTAAGAAAAGCCATACATTTTGGTCTGTTTTGTAATAAAAAGAAAAAAAGTTAATTGAATTTAAATAATGTGTATAAAGTTGCATCACTCATTTCTGAGTCTGGAAACGACTTCTCTTGAAAAATAAACCTTTTTGATCGTGGATGTATAAGGCAAATTTTTCCTCACTCATCTGTGCGAATCCCTTAATTGTGTAAAGAACACAAATGTATAGAATCTGTGTCTTCTCTAATCCATGTCATCCTTCAGATGACAACTGAAATTCCCAATTCTTAATCCCATTATGCCACAGAACTTCCTGCTCTGCCGCTTACTACCAAGAAACCTAGGAAAACACCAAAGAGGGGAGAAAAAGCAAAGACATCTAGGATTTTAGCTTATACTCCTGTGATTGTGGAATTATTTTTAAAACATTCAAGTTGTAAATATATAAACTAATTTTCTTTTTTTTAATTAATTATTTTTTTCTTTACATTATCGTGTTAGTTTTGCCATATAAATATATAAACTAATTTTCAATAGTGCATGCTATGTCTAGTTATCCTGACCCAGGGATCAAACTTGCATCTCTCAAGTCTCCTGCACTGGCAGGCAGGTACTTTACCACTAGCACCACCTGGGAAGCCAGTTTTCAATAGTTGATATATCTAAATGTTAAGACTAGATTATCTTAATTTTTATTTCTGTTTTCCAAATTTTCTAAGATGAAACTATAGAATATTGCCTTATAAAAATGAATTAACAACACACATTACTAATAAATTATTTATGGAATCAAATGGGGTCTACATAAGTATAAAAAATGTGGCAGATTAGTATGTTATATCTTCTCCTCATTTAATTCTCTGATTTATCTCTCTTCTCTAAAGTGATAGGAATCCTGATTAATTCATATATATGTATATGTGTATATATATATATATCCGTAATATATCTACATATATACATACATGTAAATATATACAGATTTACATTTTTCATGAAATTATGCTCCAAATTACTGAATCAAGGAATCATCAAATACATTTTCATCCCCATGAAAAGAAAATAATAACATGATTAATATGCCTTTTGATATCACTGTAAGCAAATTAAAACTTCTATGAAGCATAAAGAGTTCTGCTTAGAATAACCTAAATTCAAAACTATAAGAAAAACCTCTTCATTTAGAAACCATTCTTTTTTTTTTTGACTCTTTTTGTCACAAGCTTGTTATCATCCCAATAAATATAAACTAGATTTTCTAGTGTCTAAAAGCCACAGGCAATTCAAATCTCTGAGCCCTTTTGTTACTTAGATTATTTCTTACTTTGCCGTTACTAACAAAGGAAACTATAAGCAAGGTGAAAAGACAGCCTTCAGAATGGGAGAAAATAATAGCCAATGAAGCAACAGACAAACAATTAATCTCAAAAATATACAAACAACTCCTGCAGCTCCATTCTAGAAAAATAAACGACCCAATCAAAAAGTGGGCCAAAGAACTCAACAGACATTTCTCCAAAGAAGACATACAAATGGCTAACAAACACATGAAAAGATGCGCAACATCACTCATTATCAGAGAAATGCAAATCAAAACCACAATGAGGTACCACTTTACACCAGTCAGAATGGCTGCCATCCAAAAATCTACAAGCAATAAATGCTGGAGAGGATGTGGAGAAAAGGGAACCCTCTTACACGGTTGGTGGGAATGCAAACTAGTACAGCCACTATGGAAAACAGTGTGGAGGTTCCTTAAAAAACTGCAAATAGACCTGCCATTTGACCCAGCAATCCCACTGCTGGGCATATACACCGAGGAAACCAGAATTGAAAGAGCCACGTGCACCCCAATGTTCATCGCTGCATTGTTTACAATAGCCAGGACATGGAAGCAACCTAGATGCCCATCAACTGACGAATGGATAAGGAAGCTGTGGTACATATACACAATGGAATATTACTCAGCATTAAAAAAAAATTCATTTGAATCAGTTCTACTCAGGTGGACGGAACTGGAGCCCATTATCCAGAGTGAAGTAAGCCAGAAGGAAAAACAACAATACAGTATACTAACGCATATATATGGAATTTAGAAAGATGGTAATGAGAACCCAGCATGCGAGACAGCAAAAGGAGCGCAGATGTATAGAACAAACTCGTGGACTCTGTGGATGAGGGCAAGGGTGGGATGATTTGGGAGAATGGCATTGAAACATGTTAATTATCATATGTCTAATCAATCGCCAGCCCAGGATTGATGCTCGGGGCTGGTGCACCGAGATTTCCCTGGAGGAGGGAGGAGGGAGGGAGGAGGGAGGGGGGTTCTGGAGGGGGAGCATATGTAAACCCATGGCGATATCATGTCATTGTATGGCAAAACCAAAAAAAAAAAAAAATTACATTTAGTAAATTAAAAAAAAATAAATTATATTTAGTAAATTCATCTAATGCCTGAAGAGCAACATGAGATATAATTTTGTACGGTTTTTCAGGAATGTGACCTTCTGATTGTAGCCCATGCTTTGGTTTTTTGAGTGACCTGGCCACAATTTTAAGTTAATTTGCTGCTATTAGCTTATCTATCTGTAATACAGATATTTGTTAAGCATCTCTGATCCATCAAAGATGTCGGTAAACCTGGATTTATTTCTAATCGCATGAATTGCTATAGGAGGAATGTTACACATTTCATGGAGTCCTTGCAACTCTGACTCCACATTTTGAAATCCTATGGAGTTTTTTCTCCTGAACAAAATCCCAAGCTTATAAATGTGTCTTCACCATGATTTTCCAAGAAATCCAAACACGCTCAGCATTTCATGCAGTGACAACTTCTCTGAAGGCTTGAGGGCTTCCTGGATAAGAGGACATCACACTGCTCCTCTCCACCCATAAAAAAAATAAAATAAAAAATAAAGGCATCCTAATGTCTATCTGCAGGAGGAAATCTCTTTTTAACCCCAAACTGCCTGTAAGCATTGAGTGGAAGATTATATTGAATGTATTTTTTATTCCCCATTTCTATTTCCAGTGAAAAACAGATGGTATTGGATAACAGTTTTTTGTCTGATAGCAATGTTTTTAATCTGTAACTAACCTTGGGTCTTATTCTGGAATAAATGATGTTTCTAGATTACAAGTATGGAATGTGACTATTGTTTGACTAATAATTTTTGACAAGTTAAAAAATGTAAGAAGAGCCAAGAACCCATCTTTAAATTTTTCTTTACTATTTTGTAAAATATTATATATTGAAAGAGAATACATATATCTGATGGATAATTAAAATTATTACAAATAAAAAAATAAACTTGTATTATAACTCATTAACTCAAAAAAAAATAAAAAAACTATACTTTTGAAAGTTAATAACCATGTATGTATACAGATGAAGACCTCATTATCAACATCTGAGTGTATAAACAAGAAAATCTAGTCTGTCAGCACAGATTCATGGGTTTTTTATTTTAACCATTTGAATATCTCAATTTACTAAAAAATATTCTCATAATGGCTTTATATCTGAATTTCACTCATCACAGGAAAACTACTGAGCTGAATGTGAAATCTTTTCTTCAAAATAATGATCATTTTTACTCTCATAGTGTGCCTGTCATTTTGCTAGTGAATGATGAGTACAGAGCATCACTGACAATAACATTTCCCTATCAGAATAATTAGATGTGCATTCTCTAGTGCTACCAAAGAAACCAACCTGTATTTTATTTCTCCCTGTTCATTTCTCTTTGTTCTTCTGAACTTGTGTTCTTCCTTAGCCCTAGCATGCCCTTTCCTTTCCTGACATTGCACATACCAGTCATCCACCTAAAGTTCTGTAATGCCTTCCCTATTTATCCTTATCTAATACAATTATACATATGTTTGAAAATTAACTTCTATATTCATTTTTTATCATCTCTTTTATTCATTTGAAGGAGAAGGAAATGGCAGCCCCCTCTGGTATTCTTGCCTGGGAAATCCCATGGACAGAGGGGCCTGGTGGGCTATAGTCCATGGGATTCCAAAGAGTTAGATGTGACTTAGCAATTAAATTGGAAAAGGAAATGGCCATCCACTCCGGTATTCTGGCCTGGAGAATCCCATGGGCAGAGGAGCCTGGTGGGCTGCTGTTCATAAGGTTCCAAGAGTCAGTCATGACTGTAGTGACTTAGCATGCATGCATGCATCAGAGAAGGAAATGGCAACCTACTCCAGTATTCTTGCCTGGAGAATCCCAGGGACAGAAGAGACTGGTGGGCTGCAGTCTATGGGGCCACACAGAGTCGGACACAGCTGAAGTAACTGAGCAATAGCAGCAGCATTCCTTTGAAACAGCAAAGACTCCCTACAAAAACCTTTTCCAGATTTCTAAAATAATTTTTGTTATCTGACAGATAGCATATAACTGCAATTGTCTTTCCTTGTACCAATTCACGAACATGACTTGATGTCATCTTCTAAAATGAATGCTCCTAGAATTTACTATATCTCCCAAATAGCCTAAGACAGTAGTTGTGTTATTATGGATGCTGAGTACATTTTGACTGAAATACTAAATTATTGGCAATCATGAAATGCCCAGATATAAATGTTTGCATGCTTCTAAAACTACAGTGATAGTCTGTCAACTGTGTTGAATTCTCTTGATAGCAAGGTAATTAGTGAGGTTATAGGCAGGCAACAAATGGAATTTACTGGCAATTAACTTTTAAGATGCTGGGAAAACTAATTATCATTTACATTTTGGCATAAAAGAAGATCCATACATGTATCCCATAATAGTAAATTGTAAACTTAAAATAAGTGAAAATTGCTCAGTTTTATTTTTAAGTAATGAGATACCAGTAAATATATTCTTGCTTTACTGATAATACAACTTGACAAATATGAGTGTTTTTCTCAGATGACACTGTTGAATTGTGGTATGAAATAAACCAGGTAGGAAATTAAGCATTCATTCTATAAGAGATGTTATTGGGTTAAAAAGCTGAAACCTGTGCTATAGTGATCCTAAACATGTCACTTATCCTTTTTAGGTAACTTAAGTAGCATGTAAAATATGGTAGATTTGAGCCTTAAACATCTCTCCAGATATGCAGCATTGAAGTAAATTAATTGACCTTAAATTTGTTGGTTGACCCAATTAAATGCATAATATTTGATATTCCATTTGATGTAAATTTTGATTATCTTTCCATCAAAGAAACATGCATGCTCAATTGCTTCATTCATGTCTGACTCTTTGCAACCCCATGGACTGTAGCCCATCAGACTCCTCTGTCCATGGGATTCTCCAGGCAAGAATACTGGAGTGGGTTGCCCTGCCTGCCTCCAGAGGATCTTCCCAACTCAGGGATCCAACCTGTATCTCTTACGTTCCCTTCATCAGCAGGCAGGTTCTTTACTAGTGCAACCTGGGAAGCCCAGGTGAATAAACATGAATTCAAAATAAAACTTCAGAGGAATATTTGAGGTGTCATCCAATAAAACACAAGAGTCAACTCAACATACTAATTTTGGGGCTATAGACAGGGAAACTTCAGGACTCCTGAATGTATCTCTGCTGATAGACTTCTCTTAAATCTCTCCAAGAGGAGGAAACATGAGTAGGATTGACATATTTTGTATGATTGGCTAGGACATAGTCAGAGTAGAAACATTGTACTCTCAGTTTTCTTCCTGTTGCTCCTTCTTTATGTGTTTTTTTTTTATTTAAATGAAACTGGAAGTTTTAAGTACATTGATTAAATGTCTACTTTTTTGGCAACAGGCCTCTGATTCCTTGCTCACATCCTTTTCACATTCCTCTATTTGACCACAGAGTGATATGCATTGACTAGTTAATAATTATTGCAGTTCAAATATCAAGTGCAAAAGCAAAATAATAATAAACATTAAAATTCATTGTAAATGTATTACCTTGTCTTGAGTGTTTAAGACCACAAGGTCTTGAAGTACCTCAATGTTATTATGAAGAAAATAATTTAAACTAGTACTTCAGAGTTGTGAAACTTTGTATTAATGGAGGGTTTACTGATAGAAAGACAAATATCAAGGAGTATATTTAATAATAGACTTCTAATATTTTAATTCTATTGACAAGATAACATAGGAAGAAGCAGAAAGACTAGGTATAAGTGTTCAAATTGAAATAATGTATAAAACACATAATCATTTCATTACCAAATATAAAATAATTCATATTATTTGGCTTTATAGTAAACAACACTGAGTCAGACAGTTTAATAAGAGCTATTACACAACCAACTATAGCACTATAAATATTAAGGGTGCTGGATGTAAACAAAGAAAATTACAATTCTAGTAAATCCTTTATTTGAAATAATTATAGTAGGAAAAAACATAAAATCTGTTATGCTGTTCAAGTAAATCTTAGCTAGAATATCAATAATAATGTTTATGTTTACATACAACTTAGATATAAAAATCTATATGTGGATTTGTTGTTTGCTACAGTAGATTTTATTTAATCATCTAACTGTATAGACTTTGAGAATTCAAAGATATATACAGTCATTTAGGCAATTGTGTTCAACTCTCTGTGGCCCCATGGAGTGTAGCCCACAAGAGTAGTCTATCTTTGGGTTTCTCCAGGCAAGAATACTGGGGTGTGTTGCCATTTCCTACTCCAGAAGATTTTTCCAACCCAGGGATCAAACCTGCATCTCATGGATCTCCTGAATTGGCAGATGAATTCTTTACCACCAGCACCACTTAGGAAGCTCTAGTTGACCATATCAGTTCTTAATTCAGTTGCTCAGTAGTGTCTGACTCTTTGTGACTCTATGGACTGCAGCACGTCAGGCTTCTCTCTCCATCACCAACTCCTGGAACTTGCTCAAATTCATGTCCTTTGAGTCAGTGATGCCATCCAACCATCTCATCCTCTGTTACCCTTTCTTCTCCTGCCTTCAGTCTTTCCCAGCATCAGGGTATTTTCAAATGAGTCAGCTCTTTGCATTAGGTGGCCAAAGTATTGGAGTTTCAGCTTCAGCATCAGTCTTTCCAATGAATATTCAGGACTGATTTCCTTTAGGATTGGCTGTTAGATCTTCTTGCAGTCCAAGGGACTCTCAAGAGTCTTCTTCAACACTACAATTCAAACATCAATTCTTCAGTGCTCAGCTTTCTTTATAGTCCCAACTCACATTCATACATGATTGGAAAAAACCGCTTTGACCCGATGGACCTTTGTTGGCAAAGTAATGCCTCTGTTTTTTAATATGCTGTCTAGGTTAGTCATAGCTATTCTTCCAAGGAGCAAATGTCTTAATTTCATGGCTGCAGTCACCAAATGCAGTTTTTTTAAGTTGACCCATATATATGGGGTTTATTTCTGTTCCCCCTAAATGAATTCCATTGGTCTGTGTGTCTATGTTTATGCCAGTATCATATTTTAATTACTACAGCTTTGCATTATAGCTTGAAATCAGGAAGTGTGATACCTCCAGCTTTGTGCTTTCTTAGGATTACTTTGACTATTGAGAATCTTTTGTTCAAATTTTAGAATTTTTTTCTATTTCCATGAAAAATGCCTTTGATAGTTTAATAGGGATTGCATTAGATCTATGGATGGCTTTGGGCAGTATGAACATTTTATTAATGTTAGCTCTTCCAATTCATGAACACAGGATATCTTTCCATTTGTGTCTTCAATTTCTTTCATCAAAGTCCTATAGTTTTCACTGTACAGATAATTTCCAGTTTTTAATCCATTTATTCTCAAGTATTTTGCTGTTTTTAATGCAATTTTGAATGGGATATTGCTTTTTCTTCTTCAGGTATATCATTATTAATGTATAAAGATGCAACTGATTTCTGTATGTTGTTTCTATGTCCTGCAACTTTATTGAATTTGTTGAAAATTTAGAAGTTTCTTGGTTGAGTCTTTAGGATTGTCTGTGTCATAATATGAAAATCATTACAATTTTCCTTTTTTTCCTGATTTGGTACCTTTTATTCTTTATCTTGCCTATGTAGGACTTCCAGTACTACGTTGAAGAAGGGTGGTAAATAAGGTTGTACATATATCTTTCCTTTGATGCAGCAGTCTTTCTCTCAAGTATTTACTGTGGAAAAAGTAATGCTGGTTGGGAAAAAAATGCTCAAAATGTTTATACTAGTCTTATTCTTGTCATAATGGTAATGTAAAGTTTGTAAAGTAAATAATATAATGTAAAGTTTGATATAATGTTTAATGGTAAACTTTACAAATAATTATTAATAAGATATACTAGCCTGCAATAAGGAAATGATGAACTATTGATATGCACAAGAATTTAGATGAAACTTAAGTGAATCTCACTGCAATAAGTTCAGATATAGATTATTTCTCTATGATCACATTTATATGAAATCCAAGATTATGCAAAATCATTGTGTGGTGGTAGATCAAAAAATAGATGCCATTGTGTGGAGATGATTGATTAGGAAGGGGAAAAGGGAGACTTTGCAAGATCTTGGCTGGGGATATTTCTGTAGGTTTAGTTACAGATGTGTTTACTATCATCAAAACCCAGCTAACCTATTAAGTTGTATTTCTAAGACCTAGCATTTTATTGTTTATACATAATTCCTTACTGAAATTAGTAGGTAGGTGGCTAAGTGGATAGATAGGTGGATAAATTATATTCAATAGAGGAATTCAATAAGAATTTCAGGTAAAGAAATTCACTTTGGGCACCATTAATAGATTTCACTAATCTAGTATTAAATTACATGAAAGAGTGTTTTTATTGCACAATAATATTAACTTAAAAAAGATAATCAGTGGTATATATTCTTCCATAATATAGTGACACACACATATCTAGAAACTATATAAAATGAGACAACTAGAGAAGTGATTAAAGGGTAGAGGAGAAAAATAAATAAGTAAAAGTAAAACAAGCCAGAAGAAAAAGTATTATGGTAAGTGCCTTGCTTGTGCTAATGATTTAAGTGTGCTATGGAAAAAAAGAAAAAAGATGAGAATGACTTCACTGCTAGGCAAATAGATATATCTATATTTTAGATTGATAAGGAGAATTTAAACAATTTAATATAAGAAATTATACAAGCAGAAAATTCATAAAAGGGGAATATAAATGGCCAATCTAATCTTAAGAATCTTTTCCTGTTCTGTAATTATAAAGGACATATAATTTAAAATAACATTGTAAAGAGAAAACACTTTTTATCTCATTATAAAAGCAATGAAAAAATCATAAGTTTGATACTGAAATCTGAAAAACAAGTATTTCTTAATGGTTTTGAGTTCTGTATTGATAAGGTGTTGTTTTTTTTTTATTTTGGAGGTAATTATGCAATGTCTCTCAATCTTAAAATATACTAGCCTTTTTGATGTTTGAGAAATCCATAAGGCTACTTACTGTAAAGACTTCAATAGAGTACGTAGACTTTTTCTCACACAAAGGAAATATCTGAAAATAGGCGTTTCCATTGTAATCCCTAGAAATCTAATTTCTAATTTTTTTCTTAAACATCATTGGACATTCATTGCCTTGCATTATTTTTTTCTTTGCATATACTTTGAAGAGCTCTACTTGAAACCACAGTTACCTACATCTCATTGGTCATTATTTAGACATTGGTTATTTTTAGTTTGGGCACAATAAAGGACAGAAAGAGTAAGGACCTTACAGAAGCAGAAGAGATTAAGAAGAGGTGGCAAAAATATACAGAAGAACTAGACAGAAAGGTCTTAGTGACTAGGATAACCACAATAGTGTGCTCACTAACCTAGAGTCAGACATCCTGGAATGTGAAGTCAAGTGGGCAATAGGAAACACTACAAAGAACAAAGCTAGTGGAGGTGATGGAATTCCACCTGAACTATTTTAAAAGATGATGCTATTAAAGTGCTACATTCAAAATGCCAGCAAATTTGAAAACTCAGCAGTGACCACTGAACTGGAAAAGGTCAGTTTTTATTTCAATCC
The DNA here is from genome assembly GCA_007570785.1 of Antilocapra americana. Taxonomy (NCBI): domain Eukaryota; kingdom Metazoa; phylum Chordata; class Mammalia; order Artiodactyla; family Antilocapridae; genus Antilocapra; species Antilocapra americana. The sequence goes on from ML662447.1 coordinate 11,664,738, forward strand.
CAAAGAAGGACAATGCCAAAGAATGCTCGAACTACCAAACAGTTGCACTCATTTCACAGGCTACAGAGGTGATGCTCAAAATTCTTCAAGCTAGGCTTCAATAGTACATAAACTGAGAACTTCCATATGTACAACCTAGATTTAGAAAAGGAAGAGGAACCAGAGATCAAATTGCCAACATCCACTGGTGCCGGGAGCCGTCAGGATGCCCCCTTGCTCGGATGACAAGGTCACGAGACTAAAAAAGTATTTGCAAAGCTGACTTTCTTTATTGGGGCATCCTGGGCTAGCCTCACCCTGGTATTTTTCTTGGAAGTTCTGTCCATGCTCGGAACATTGGCTCATCTCAGTAGGTCAGTCACAGTTGGAAAGAATTCGTCCTGAGATAATCCCCCCAGACCTTATCGACTAGAGGATCCGGGAAGGTGGATCACCTTCCCCGGGGGCTAAGGAGGAATGAAAGGGACATTTAAATAGGTTACTACTCCTCCTACTAATTACTGGGGAGTTTACCAAGAGTTCTCTGGGGGTCAGGGCAAGGCCACCACCAGAAAGGCTCGTACTTGGGTCACCTTTCCACCTCCCACTCCCCTGACCACTCCACGGAGGAGGCTCGCTTCCTTGAAGAAATCAGGCTCGATTGAGACTTAGGAATGCTCATAATTGTGGCCAGCATAGTTGGAGATATTGATTGCTTTAGGATAATGTAGACATAGGAATTCATTATAGTAGTTATAAGGTTAATAGGGTTTTATTGCTAAAGCAGTGCTGCTTGACTGTCTCTTAGTTCTCTTTCCTCTCTCTAAACTGTCTCTTTGTCCTCTTTCCTCTTCTCAAGTAAGAACTTGAGTAGGTTACTAGAATAAACAGTCTCAAGCTTAAGCCCTTCCCTCTAGCTTCTACATAGTTGTACCTGATAAGAGAAATGTAACCTTTCTACTTAGGTTGACGTACTTATCATGATTGAATGAAATATACTGAAGACATTCAAATGGTAAACATGCTATTGTTAAATCTAATTACATAAAAATCTGACTTCTGCAAAGGGAATGTTTCATGATAGTTTGGGGAATGAACTCAATGATAAGGTTGCTATGGGAGGTAGGAAACAAAAAATTGTATAGAATGATAGGTGATGTAATGATGTAATGGGGATGTCTTTTGGCTATAAAAACTGTAAACCAACAACAATAAACGGAGAGACTGCTCCATCACCACACGTCGACTCAGCTCAGTTATTCTTCCGCCGACGCCACCCATCCCTCAAGACCCCTGGACCCCGCCGAGGCTGGACCCCGGCACACTGGATAATAGAAACAGCTAAAAAATTCCAGAAAAACATCTGCTTCATTGACTACACTGAAGCCTTTGAATGTGTGTATCACAACAAACTGTGGAAAATTCTTAAAAGAGTTGGGAAGATCAGACCATCTTACCTGCCTCCCGAGAAACCTGTATGCAGGTCAGGAAGCAACAATTAGAACTGGACATGGAACAACAGACTGGTTCCAAATTGGGAAAGGAATACGCCAAGGCTGTATATTGTCACCCTGCTTATTTAACCTATATGCAGAGTATATCATGAGAAACGCTGGGCTGGATGAAACACAAGCTGGAATCAAGATTGCCAGGAGTAATATCAACAACCTCAAATATACAGATGATACCACTCTAATGGCAAAAAGCAAAGAGGGACTAAAGAGCCTCTTGATGAAGTTGAAAGAAGAGAGTGAAAAAAAAAATGGCTTAAAACTAAGCATTCAAAAAATTAAGATCAAGGCATCTGGTCCCATTACTTCATGGCAAGTAGATGGGGGAAAATGGAAACAGTGACAGACTATTTTCCTGAGCTCCAAAATCACTGCAGACAATGATTGCAGCCATGAAATCAAGACACTTACTCCTTGGAAGAAAAGCTATGAGAAACCTAGACAGCATTTTAAAACACAGAGACGTCACTTTGCTGATAAAGGTTTTTATCCCGGTAGTCAGGTATGCATGTGAGAGTTGGACCATAAAGAAGGCTGAGTGAGGAAGAATTGATGCTTTTGAATTGTGCTGGAGAAGACTCTTGGGAATCCCTTGGACAACAAGGAGATCAAACCAGTCAATCATAAAGAAGATCAACCTTGAATGCTTTTTGGAAGGACTGATGCTGAAGCTGAATCTCCAATACCTTGGCCACCTGATGCAAAATACTGACTTATTGGAAAAGACCCTGAGATTGAGAGCAGGAGGATAAGGGGACAGTAGAAGATGAAATGGTTGGATGGCATCATCGTCTCGTGGGCATGAGTTTGTGCAAACTCCTGGAGATTGTGAAGGAGAGGGAAGCCTGACACACTGCAGTCCATGGAGTTGCACATGGATGAGTGACTGAATGACAACCAAATTAAACTTTCTGCACACTTAAAGTTAACAAAATATTTTTTAGAATTGTTTTAGGTTTACCGTACCAAAAAAAAAAAAATTAGAGAAAATACAGACACAATTTCTCTCTCCCTCACACACAATTTATTTCTTAATAATATAATACATTAGTTGTAGTGGATATATCAATGTTGACACATTATTAATTAAAGTTTACAGGTTATAGTTTTTATGTTGTACAGTTCTATGGGTTTTGGAAAATCCATAGTGCCATTTTTACAGTATTTCCATATAGTTCAAAAAATGCAGCATCCAAAAAGTTCCTTTTGTTCCATCTCTTAACCCCCTTGAATCCCTGACAATCATAGTTCTTTCTACTGACTTTCTAGGCTTATATTATGAAAAATGTTTATATCTTCAAGTAGATAATAACTAGGGCAAGATGAAAGACATTTCCACTTTTACTTTAAATGCATTTGTAATGTTTAGGGTTTTTCTTTTTTAATTAATAAGGTTAACTCAATTACCAGTATGAAACAATGTATTTCTCCAAGATTGTGAAAATTAATCTAGGCATATTGTTTAGAGTACAAATTCTTGTGAGGGTGTGCTACCTTGATGTAAGGCCTTATTCTGACACTTACTAGTTTTGTAAATTTGGAAGAGAATTTCACATCTCTGAGGATAATAATAGCAACTGTACATGTGTTTTATGAGAAATTATTGAGATGCTGTGTTCAGATTTCTTAGCATAGCATCTGGAACACTTACTGTTACACAATAATTGTTAAATATTATTATTTTTGTATTATAACATGAAGAGTTTAAATTGTACATAAAAATAGATCCTTTCATTTGAGTTAATGAGCAGTAAAATGGACTACTGAAGAATTTGAAGATTTATTTTTCTTGCAATGCCTCCTAAAATCCCAAGGTCATGTTTGCTTATGGTGGATTAGATGTTTTCCTTTCTTTAACTAAGCATTCATATTCCAAAATAAGTTGTAGTAATTCAAACGGAAATTGATTAGTTTCTAGATGGAAAATTATTCTTTCCTTCTAAAGAATCATGTTTAATACATCATGAAATAATAGAAACATCAAACATAATAAAATGTGAAATGACTCATGTAAGACTGTAGCATGGGGATAAATATGCAAGGCAAAAAAAATATTAAGACAAATGGAATTTAATCTAAAATAACAAAGAATTCACCAAAGAAGCAAGCTTTGATTTAAATTCCTCAAAGGCACAAAGCTAAAGGTCCCTTAGGGATACTAGCTGACATGACACCGGCTAAGTTGTCATGCAAGACTGACACTTGGGCACCTGTGCTATTGCTTTCATCATGGGAAGAACATATTTATACTAACTTGCTAGTTCCAAGTAGATCTTGAAATACATGTTGAGCCAAACTGCCTGCACATAGTTATCTCAGTGGAGTGACCCTAGCTTGGCTGATGTATAGATGATCCAGAGACATGTGAATTAAATAAACAATTGTTTTTGAATACCAGTGAAATTTTGTGTTGATTTCTATACAATAGCTAATGTATATGAGATAACATTTTTCTACTGAAAATAAGTACTAATCATCCTAGTAGTGTTACTCCAGCATCTAAGAGTATTTGGGCTTCAGAGTTAGAGAAGAGGATAAAGCCCTAAAACAAAGTGTAAAAATGAGATAAATTGAACTTGAAGTCCTGCTTTCTAAAAATTCTTTAAATCTTTCTTTAATTGGAAGATAATTGTTTACAATGTGTGGTGGTTTCTGCCATACAGCAATGCAGATCAGCTCTAATTATATATATATATATGTATATATACACATATATATACATATATATATATATATATACATATACTATATGTTACTAATTGGAGAAGGCAATGACACCCCACTCCATTATTCTTGCCTAGCGAATCCCAGGGATGGGGGAGTCTGGTGGGCTGCCGTCTATGGGGTCCTGCAGAGTCAGACACGACTGAAGCAACTTAGCAGCAGCAGCAGAACATGTTACTAAATATATATTAAATATATAGCCCCTCCCTTATAAGCCTCCCTTTTCCCTCCATCCCACCCCTCTAGGTCTTCACAGAGCTCCAGTTGGCTCCCTGTGTTATATATCAAGTTCCCACTAGCTTTCTATTTTACTCATGATACTGTATATGTGTCAATGTTACTTTCTCCATTCTTTCCATCTTCTCCTTCCCCTACTGTGTCCACAAGTCTGTTCTCTATGTCTGTATCTCCATTCCTTCTCTGCAAATAGGTTCATTGGTACTATTTTTCTAGATTCCAAATATATATGTGTTAATATACAGTATTTGTTTTTCACCTTCTGACCTATTATACAGCTATCTCTGTGTAACTCTAGGTTCTAGGGCTTTTGGTTCATCCACCTCACTACAACTGACTCCAATCCATTCTGTTTTATGGCTGAATACTATTTCATTGTATATACCTTCCACATCATCTGTCAATGGTCATCTAAGTTGCTTCCATGTCCTGGATATTGTAAATAGCACTGCAATGAACATTGGGGTACATGTGTCTTTTTGAATTGGGGTTTTCTCAGGGTATATGCCCAGTAGAAGGTTTACTGTGTCACATGGTAATTTTATTCCCATTTTTTTTAAGGGAATCTCCATAGTGGCTATATCTATTTACATTCCTGCCAACATTGCAGGAAGGTCTCTTTTCTCTATATTCTCTCCAGCCTTTATAGTTCTGTGGGTTTTTTTGATGAGGGCCATTGTGTTTGGTGTGAGATGATACCTCATTGTAGTTTTGATTAGCATTTCTCTAATAATAAGCAGCTTTGGCTATATTTTCATGTATTTATTGGCCATTTGTGTTTCTTCTTTGGAGAAAACTCCTGCCTTTGAAAGATGTTAAAATTCTGTATCTGAAAATTTTCTCATCTTAATTTTGTGGTGAATCATATATCACCTCAACTAAATATACCATTTAGAAACAGAGACAAATAATTGGTAACCTCTCTTTTTCATTCCATTAAAATTTTTTAAAAACTATTTAAAGAGAAAACTAATTATAATAATAAGAATGTAGAAAGATAAATGGAAGTGGTGTGAAAATTTTATATCAGTATATCCCGTAAGTTAATTAATTGGTAAAATCCTTAAAAGACAAAATTTTTTAATAAACAAAATTGGCAGAAAAATAAAGTCTAAGTAGATTTATGGATTATTAAATTAATTTACTTTGAATTGAAAAGCTTCCTACAATGAAAACCCCAGGCCCCAAATTTTTCACTGATGAATCCTATCAGAGATTTTAGAAACAAATAATATCAATCATATGCACTGCTCTTGAATAATATGGAAAGAAAGACCTCTTCCCAGCTGATTTTAGAAATTCTGTATTATCCTGATATCAGAACTAGTCAAAGATATTATGAAATAAAATAAATGAATAAACCAACAAATATCACTCATGAACATATGATGCAAAAGTCCTCTGGCATGTGTAATTTCCAATGACAAGTCTATTTTCATTCTTTATTTCTCTGTGAATAATATGCTTTACCATTGGCTGCTTTTAGGATTTCTTTCTACTGGTTTTCAGAAATTTGGCTATAAATATAGCAATGTATGAAAAGATAATGGTTATAAACCAAGTAGAGTTTCTCCCAGGAATGCAACGACAATTTAACTTTTCAAAATTTATTTGCAGACCAGAATGAAACGAGACTGGGTTATTTTCTATAGTAATCAACTGAAAAATAGGATGCATGTGTGCTAAGTCATTTCAGTCACATCCAACACTTGGCGATCTGATGGACCATAGCTCACCATGCTCCTCTGTCCATGGGACACTCCAGGCAAGAATACTGGAGTGGCTTGCCATGCCCTCCTCCAGCGGATCTTCCTGGAGTGATTGAACCCAGCTCTCTTTTGTCTCCTGCCTGGCAAGCAGGTTCTTTTACCACTAGTGCCACCTTGTATAACCAAATGAAACAGTACTTTTCTTCAAAAAAAATTATTTATTTATGTTTGCGCTGAGTCTTCATTGCTGCCATTGGACTTCTTTGGTGGATCACAAGCCAGGGCTAATCTTTTTTGCTGTGCACAGGTTTCTCATTGCAGTGGCTTCTCTTGTTGCTGCATATTGTCTCTAGGCTCAGGCTACAGTAGTTGCAGCACATGGGCTCAGCAGTTGTGGCTCATGGACTCAGTTGCTCCATGGCATGTGGAATCTTCCCAGGAATCAAACCTGTGTCCCCCTGTGTTGGCAGGCAGATTCTTAACCACTGCACTACCAAGGAAGTTATGAAACAGTACTTTTCTGACATTGGACAGAAGGCAGTGGATTGTGATCACTGAAAGCAACTGTGATTGTACGAGCTTACTTCTTGGGGTCAGTTTCCAGGTCTGATCACCACGAATAGAAACTCAACCTTAACTCAGTGGTCTCATTAATGTAAGGAGACACAGATTAGTATTTGAAGCCAAACCAGCTACAGTGGGCAGGGTATATAATCAAATGGTGAAACTCTTAAAAAAAAGAACTCCAGAGATTGGAAGAGGAGTTCACTGAACTCTTTTGACTGAGGACTTAGCTGTGCATGCACAAACAGAAACAATCTTTTATTCCTTTATTGCCATTTATCATCATTTGATGGAGACAGAAATAAGTATATATGCCAGGTTTTATAAAACATGTGTTTTAATTTAAAACATTTTTAAAAGAGTGATTTAAAATAAAAGCAGACTAAATCAAATTGTAAGAGCAAAAAATAAAATATATTAAGTGCATCATAATGAATTCATCCTTATGGTTAAACTTTAAATTTAAAATTCCAATGAAGTAAGTGGAAAAATAAATTTTACCTATTTCTTAAAAATTTGGTATATATATAAAATGAGGGAGAAAGGGAAGAAAGGATCTGAGAGAGAATAAATTGCACAGTGTTTTCCTTGGGGGCACATCAGGATATTAAAGCCACATGATTTTTTTTTTTTGATAAAATCTTATTGATGGTAACAGCTGAGCATTTATCTAGTTAGGTCACAAAAGTGATTTTTAAACATTTTAGATTATTTACATTAGAGACTAAGAAATGCATTTCTTTAGTATGTTTTGTGACAGTGTAAAGTTGTTCCCCTTCCCCAACTGGATGGTAATTCTTATATCAGAATTTTAAAATACAGGCAGTATTTAAAAATAGCATGCCTTGGAAATATCCACTAATAGCATCCCCTGAAGCATTCCTTGTCATCTGTGGCAGATTATAAATGTTTCTTAATATATTCTGTTTGTATTGCTGCTATTGATTAATAAAGGTTGTTTTCTCCTCACTCAATCAACATTGATATAAACAGTATATTTAATAATTTAGTCACCTTACATAATGAGTTTGAATCATTCAGAATGAAGACTATTTTTCTTGTTGTTTCCTTTTTATATCTTCTATTTAAAACATAGCTGCCAAAGTAGTTGGTTGCTATGGTAAGACTGATTACTTTTAATCACCCAGAAAATCTATAACTAACCTTGCTGTTGGGTGTGTCAGAGAAAAATCTGCTTTAATTTGTCTCATGGTTATTTTATTCTAGCTGAAAGTGTTTCCTTTCTCAATATAAAGTTTACAGCTAGATATGGGTTGCATTTCATTGAAATATGTCTGGTAACTGTTGCAAGGATGTGATAACATGGAGACTTCTCAAGTAATCAAAAAAAAAAAAAAGGAAACTTTTTTCTCAGAATTGGGGCCTAATTCATCATCACAAACCATCAAAATTTTCTCACAGAAAATCAATGTGAATTTAATCCTTTGCATCTTTAACCTTACATCTACTTTATCTCTCAGGATTTAAATAAATTATTTGCAACTCTAGAAGATATATTATATCAAAAATTAAGAAAATTAAGCCTGAGTCAGAACTCAGTCTTTTCAATTCAGATATATATATATATATATATATATATATATATATATATATTTACATGCCATTGTATATACATATACTGGCATAACGAGATGGCTTTAGAATGATCATCATGCTTTCTTTTGATATCTAATTAGGAAGAAAAGAAACATGCACAAGTATTGTCATGCTAATTGAATTTATTTGAGTTTTCTCTTTAAACATGACAAGGATTTCACTTCTTTACCTAAAAGAAGTGCATATAGTTTTTATTCAAAATATTTAAAAGTGTGTTAATAGTGACACTATTCATAATAGTCAAAACTTGGGAGTTATGGAATACCTATTAAGAGAACATTTGTAAAAAATGCTGATGTATTCATGGAATGAACTATCATATAGCAATAAAAATAAATTGACTATAACTCCATTCTACAATATGGATGATCTCACATCGTATTGAGTGACAGAAGTCAGACACAGAATTCTGTACCCTTTTACTACACCTATATGAATTTCAGATGATCATGACTAATCCACAGCGAAAATTCAGGATATTGCTTACCCTTTTAGGGAAATAAACTAGTAGGGGCCACAACAGTGGCCACTATAATGCTAAGAAATATCCTATACCTGATTTGGGTGCTATACAATTATGATTTTTTTCACTTTTTTGTATATATGTCATATATCACTCAAAGGTTAAAAAATACTAGAATACATCTAGCAATAAGAAAGCCAGCAGTGTATGCAATTGCAAAGATTTATGTTCTTGGTATCAATATCTTTGTTATTCACCATAAGTTCCTGTTCCAGACCCACAGTAAGGCCAAACAAACCAAAGTATCAGAGTTTGGATCAGAGAAAGGTTTATTGCAGGGCCAAGCAGGGAGAACAGATGGTACCTGGTCAAACAATGTGCACTCAGATGCTTTTCGGAGGTGAGGAAAGGTTTTTCTAGGCAAAATTTTGGATGAGGGCTGCATGTTGTGTGACTTTGTTCTGATTGATTGGTGGTGAGGTAATAGTATGATGCTCCAGGGTGGTGCTTAACTTGAAGTTATTATATACCACTAGGGTGGGGACCTGAGTTCCTGTGGAGGAACTCAAAGTTATTGTTATGTATATTCCTTTAGGAGGAAAAATGTTGCCCTGTTTCTGCAGTGATGTCTCTTGACTGCTCCTCCTTTGTTTTTGAATTACCTCTCCTTTCTAATTAGTGATTGAATCTGCTGTTTGGAAATCAGGGAAGGTCAAGAGACCCTGATGCTGGGGAGGACTGGGGGCAGGAGGAGAAGGGGACAACAGAGGATGAGATGGCTGGATGGCATCATCAACTCGATGGACATGAGTTTGGGTAAATTCCAGGAGTTGGTGATGCTGTGAGGGAGGCCTGGCGTGCTGTGATTCATGGGTCGCAAAGAGTCGGACATGACTAAGCGACTCAGCCTAGCCTACTAGAACCGAAGCCTATTTTCTACAAACAAGAAACAAAGGACACAGAGAGGATTTGTACCTGACAGGGCCCCATAGTGTCCTACTCAGTTTCATCTTCACAAGAAGAATGAGACAATGAATTACATCAGTTCAGTTCACTTCAGTTACTCAGTCGTGTCCAATTCTTTGCGACCCCATAGACTGCAGTACACTAGGCTTCCCTGTCCATCACCAACTCCGAGAGCTTACTCAAACTCATGTCCACTGAGTCAGTGATGCCATCCAACCATCTTATCCTCTGTCATCCCCTTCTCTGCCTGCCTTTAATCTTTCCCAGCATCAGGGTCTTTTCAAATGAGTCAGTTCTTTTTTTTTTTAATTTTTTTTATTATTGTTTTTGCCATACATTGTCATGATATCACCATGGGTTTACATATGCTTCCCCTCCGGGTCCCCCCTCCCTCCTCCCTTCCCCCCGGGAAATCTCGCTGCACCAGTCCCGAGCATCAATCCTGGGCTGGCGATTGATTCTTTACATCAGGTGGCCAAAGTATTGGAGTTTCAGCTTCAGCATCAGTCCTTCCAATGAACATCCAGGACTGATCTCCTTTAGGATGGACTGGTTGGATCTCTTTTCAGTCCAAGGGAGTCTCAAGAGTCTTCTCCAACACCACAGTTCAAAAGCATCAATTCTCCAGTGCCCAGCTTTCTTCATAGTCCACCTCTCACATCCATGCATGACTACTGAAGAAACCATTACTTTGACTAGATAGACTTTTGTTGGCAAAGTAATGTCTCTGCTTTTTAATATGCTCTCTAGATTGGTCATAGCCTTGCTTCTAAAGAGCTATGAATTACACAATGCCCTTTAATTAGATTTACTGCATTAATGTTATTAGCAAATATTAAATGAATTTTAAAATGCTATAGTTCTATTCACCATTATCTTTTAATATGGCATGAAATACTCTTCAAGACAGCAATACATATTCACTGCGACAGGAAAATAGGATATGAGCTACTCACTGTTTAATTCCTGCTGGACACAACTTTCTTGTGCCCAATACTTGTCCCAACTAGTCATTTTATCTTCACTAATCCTAGAGAGTTGACCACAAGTAAATTGTGGAAGGTTGCATTGTGCACTATGTTGATTAATGTACTGGTCACCTATGTATTCAGTAAATTATATAATTGTAATAAGTTGGGTAAAGTTGAATTGTTTATCATGGTCATAGTCTTCATGGTTTTGTTTGTATTATATATACTTCACTTTCAATGCCAGAAGATGGAAATTTTTAGTTTGTTGGTCAAGTGTGGTCACAGTCACACAAATATACATGTACACACTGTAAACTAAAAAATATCTACAGCTTGAGAGTTGCAAATTAAGTTTTTTTTTGAGGAAAAATTAGGTCTGCATCCTGGGAGGCAGAGCCTTAGATAACTCTGAGGGACTGTTCCAAATAGGCAGTGAGGGAAGGTTAATATATAAAATTTTGGTTAAGGGGAGTTCAATGCAATCAAATGCTTACTTTACAAAAGGTTTTCTGCTAGTCACTGATGAGGAGATGATGTCATCATGTAAGGAAAATATAGTCTTTTCTACTATTGGAAATTGTTTTAAAGTGGTGCTGCAGGAATAGAACAGACAATCAAAAATGGCTCAGAAAGATAGTCTGTACTTCTGCAGAAGGGTGCACTACAGAAAAAAGTCTAGGAGCAAGCACACTGAGAGGAGGGAGGGAAGTCTGCTTGATTTTGTCCCTAAGACCCAAGTTCCCTCCTCTGGTTCCTCATAGGCTGAGGAACAGAGTCCCAAACTTCCCCAAATGTTGCCTAAGCTTTTATTAGTCGATGAGGGTCATGTGAAATACTTGTAAACTCCTGAGTGGAGGATTCATATTAACTATTTTCCCCACACCTTTAGTTCTCTGCAACATGTCGAGGGTAAAACCCATGAAATCAGCCTGCCAAACTTTTTATGAAGAAGGGGAACCAGGAAGGGAAGAGAACAAGGGACTAGTGATCAGCTGCTAGTTTTAGAAAACTTATTCACAAGCTGGGTACACGTATACACACACATATATATATATATATATATATATATATATCCTTTTATTTAGCTATTCTTTAAAAAATGAATATTGATCATTTATCTTCCTCTTTGGTAGAAAGGACATAGTTATTTAAACTGCTAAGGAAGAAGATATAAAAAATAAAGAAATGATTTCTATTCATTATTTAGAATAAATAGGAAGAGATATATATATGTATATATATGGGAAGATGTGTGTGTGTGTGTGTGTGTGTGTGTGTGTGTGTGTGTGTGTGTATAGCTTGCAAATAAGATTTCTAAGATGATAGTTCATTGCTATTCCTCTGTTTTCTTCTCGGTTCCTCTTCCTCATAAGAACAATTTTGCAGCCTAATTTTGTGGGCTTTATCCTTAATGTGTGCAAAGAACTAAAGATGTGGGGAAAATAGTTAACATAAATCCTCCACTCGGGAGCTTTAAAGTGTTACTCAAGGCCAACATTGATCAAAAACCCTTCGGTAATGTTCAACAAAGATTGAGACTCTGTGATCCTCAGCCTATGAGGAATCAGGGGAGGGAACCTGTGTCTTAGGGATAAAAACTGAGTGGACCTCCCCCTCTGTGTGCTTGCTCCCAGATCTTTTCTGTAGAGCACCTTTCTGCAGAAGTAAGGACTACCTCACTGAGCCATTTTTAATTGTCTGTTTTATTCCTGCAACAACATTTGAGAGCATTTCCAATGATCATGAAGAGATTTACTGTTTTTCTAGATATGAAGAGATGCAAAGATTGGGACAAATAGATTCAAGGGGTTAGGTCTGATAGACAGAATGCCAGAAGAAGTACGAGTGGAAGTTTGTAACACTGTACAGGAGGCGATGATCAAAAACATCCCCAAGAAAAAGAAAGGCAAGATGGTTGACTGAGGAAGCCTTAAAAACAGCTGAGAAAAGAAGGGGGGAAAAAAGCAAAGGAGAAAAGGAAAGATGTACCTATCTGAATGCAGAGTTCCAAAGAATAGCAAGGAGAGATAAGAAAGTCTTTGTAAGTGAATAATGCAAAGAAATAGAGGAAAATAATACATCAGAAAGACTGAATATTTCTTCAAGAAAATTAGAGATACCAAGGGGCACATTTCTTGCAAAGATGGGCACAATAAAGGACGGAAACAGTATGAAGCTAACAGAAGCAGAAGATATTAAGAGGTAGCAAGAATACACAGAAAAATTATACAAAAATATTTTGACAACCTGAATAGCCATGAAATTGTGACCACTCACCTAGAGACAGACATCCTGGAGCGTGAAGTCAAGTGGGCCTTAGGAAGCATTACTACTGACAAAGTTGGTGGAGGTTATGGAACTCCAGCTGAGCTACTTAAAATACTGAAAGATGATACTACTAAAGTGCTGCACTCAGTAGACCAGCAAACTTGGAAAACTCAACAGTGGCCATAGGACTGGAAAAAGTCAGTTTTCATTCCAATCCCAAAGAAGGGCAATGCCAAAGAATGTTCAGACAACTGCACAATTGCACCCATATCGCATGCTAGCAAGACAATGATCAAAATCTTTCAAGCTAGACTTCAACAGTACATGAACTAAGAACTTCCAGATGTACAAGCTGGATTTAGAAAAGGCAGAGAAATCAGAGATCAAATTGCTAATATCCATTGGATAATAGAATAAAGCAAGGGAATTCCAGGAAAAAAGCATCTACTTCTGCTTCATTGACTATGCTAAAACCTTTGACTGTGTGGATCACAAAAAACTGAACAATTCTGAAAGAGATAGGAATACCAGATCACCTTACCTGCCTCTAGAGAAACCTGTATGCAGATCAAGAATAACAGTTAGAACCAGACATGAAACAACAGACTGGTTCAAAATTGGGAAAGGAGTATGTCAAGATGATATATTGTCACCCTGTTTATTGAACTTATATGCAGAGTGTATCATGTGAAATGCCAGGCTGGATGACAACACCCTTATGAAGAAAGTGAAGAGGAACTAAACAGCCTCTTGATGAAGGTGAAAGAGGAGAGTGAAAAAGTTGGCTGAAAACTCAACATTCAAAAGACTAAGATCATGGCATCTGGTTCAGTCACTTCATGGCAAATGTGTGTGTTTAGTCTCTCAGTCATGTCTGACTTTTTGCAACCCTGTGGACCATAACCCGTCAGACTCCTTGGTCTATGGGATTCTCCAGGCAAAAATACTGGATTGAGTTGCCATGCACTCCTCTAGGGGATCTTCCCAGCCCAGGGATGGAACCTAGGGCTTCTGCATTGCAAGTGGATTCTTTACCATCTGAGCCACCAGGGAAAATTCAGTTTAATTCTTGCTAGCTCATTAAGGCACCCGGTTTTTTGCTTTCTTTTTTAAAATCTAAAATGAAATGTACATCTCTAAATAAGCTTGATAATTTTATTTCCTTATTTTTCCTTCAGGGAACTAAGGGACTCTTTGATTGGTTCCAACAATCAATTTGTAGAATTATGTAGTTCCTTCTCACATTCTGACTTTTTAAAATGGAGTTTCTTTTAGTCTCATGTCTTTATCATTTTCATCATTATGATCTGTGTTTAACAGATTCATATTTTAACTATAAGGAGTCAAAGATTTCTACGAATAACAAAGGGGTATAAAGAGGTCATCAAACATATGGATGTACTAGTGTGCGGATGGTGCTCAGTCATGTCTGACTCTTTGCAACTCGATGGACACATCAGGCTCCTCTCTCCGTGGATTTTCTGGGCAAAAATACTGGAGTGGCTTGCCATTTCCCTCGTCAGGGGATCTTCCTGACTAAAGGATCAAACCCACTTCTCTTGCATCTCCTGCATTGGCATATGCATTCTTTACCGCTGTACCACCTGGGCTTTCCTAGATGCGTTGGTAGTTATTATCAAAGTCCCCAAACTAGTTAAAGTTATTGCATATTATAATTTTAGTTCTAAAGGTTCAGGTCAGGAAAAAGAGACACCTGTGGTATTACGTATTAAGGAAATTTTTTTTCAGATTACTGTGTAAATAACTGCATTGAGCCTTGTCACTTGTAACCTGGTTTTATTATACTAATTTATTCATATTGTGGAATAGAAATCTCTATCAAGAAACATTTAATAAATATAATTTATATTAACCAGCCAGATGTAATAATTATCCAAATCTGGAATATCCAGAGCATTTAGTTAATACCAAAGAGGCCATGCATATCCTTAACTGTGGCTTGGGAAAAATACTTGTGTAATGATTTTTATACAGAATGAAGGGATTTTTAAATGTTTTACAAGTACTAATTCTTTTAACATCTCAAGAAATAAGGATTTTAAATGATGCTTCACTTAGAGAGACTAAGAGATGATACATAGGTTTCTCAAATTGTCAGAGCTTGAAGCTAACACTAGAAACAGATTTTTGGGTTCATAATTTATTACCCTTATTCTAAATGAGTGGCTACTACACCTCTCAACAATATTAGCTGTTAGAATGTACTTCTTAACTTTCAATAATAAAACTACAGACAGCTTACATTTTCCGATATTAAAATAAATAATATGTTAGAAATTTTTAATTAAAGAAGAATCAATCAATCAATCATCTAAATGTAGAATTTAGAATGTTTGGTTAATTATTTTATTTGTTCATCTTGACAAACTTCTTGAGTTATTTATTCTGTTCATTTTAAAGGCAAGTAAGTAAAGGATGAGATTTTAAATGTTTTCTTTAGAGTCCTGGTTAGTAAGATCTGAGATTCAAAGCCAAGTCTTCTTACCTCAGCATATTTGCTTTTCTCACTCTATCTCATTCTGTCATCTTTGGAACAGTATTTTGGGTATAACTATAAGCTCAAAACATTCAGTATTCATGTTTTTATTTATCAATGCACTGTCTTGTTTCTAGTTTGCCATTCTAGGTATATTCCCTCTGTTCTCCCCCAGATTGTGTCAGCCTAAAGTGAATAGCCAGAAAGATTTATAATTGCAAATTTAAAAGTCTAAGATATTTCTGCTGATTTCATTTACAGAAAACCACAATTTAAAGCAAGTATTGGTATAGCAACACATCATTTATCTGACACTGAATTGGTTTGCAAACTCATCTGTAAAAAAAAACAGAGGAATAGATTGTCAAAAAGACTTTAAGTAACAAGAGGTATGTCACAATATCAGTACTGAAATATACTAATTGTGTAAAATTTACAGTTTTCAGTGGTAAAAGGAGATACCTGTTTTATGACAGATGAGAAGTGACTATTTTTGGCACAGCCAAAAATAAATAA
The DNA here is from genome assembly GCA_007570785.1 of Antilocapra americana. NCBI lineage: Eukaryota > Metazoa > Chordata > Mammalia > Artiodactyla > Antilocapridae > Antilocapra > Antilocapra americana. Next base: position 11,680,760 of record ML662447.1, read on the forward strand.
GTAATTTTTTTAAAAGAGACAAATTCTCAGATGTCAATGGGTGTATGTATATTCTCATATGAATTTCAAATATACATATTTCATGTGAAATATCCCACTTTAAAATTCACTATAATCTAAAAACTATGTGATCCGAACAAAATGTGTATCCACACAGGCTATGGTTTACAATACACTGCTTGCAAATTCTGCTCTAGAAAGATTAAAACAATAGGAGTGACTCAAGTAATTCTTCTGTGATTTTTATTTTCCAATAATTTATGACAAAGTATTTAAAATAGAAGGTTAACTAACAAACATTTTTCTAAAAAATTGGATAAGCTATATGAAAAGATGGAGGTATTGTTACACATTTTTATAGAAAATTTCCTGGATATAGCTGTATTTCTCATGATTAGTTTTGATAACTTGTCCGCTGAACCAGATTTACTTTGTGCTGAGCTCTAAGTGCAGTATTAAACTAATTTATGACATAATTCACATTATTTTTTCCTCTATCAGAATTAATATATTTTTATCAATATCTGTATTTAATCTGATAACTTTTCCACACTGTATCATCTATTTTCTTGCAACATAATGATAACAAATACCCAGAATCTGTTAATCCAGAACAGATCTTGGGAAAAGACATAATTAAATGAATTATGGCCATAAAGCCTTTTTACAGATTATAGATTCTTATAAATGATAGTTATTTTAACAGGATAATTATTTATCCAAATTTTAGGATAATCAAATTATTACAAAGAAGGGAAATTTGTCCAACCAATACTTATAAGTGTATGTGTACTAAGTTACATCAGGTATATCTGACTCTTTGTGATGCCATCGACTGTAGCCCACCAGTATCCCCCCTCCATGGGGATTCTCCAGGCAAGAATACTGGAGTGGGTTGCCATGCCCTCCTCCACAGGATCCTTCTAACTGGGGATCAAACCGGCATCTTTATGTCTTCTGCATTGGTTCTCTAGCACTAGTGCCACCAGGGAAGCCTGATTATGAGTAATATAAACTGAAAAATAATTTGGACCAGCCAAGTGGGACAAAGATGTTGGGCCATACAGGAATTTGAGAGATAGTTGTGCAATTGTTAGAGAATAAAAGCATTTTAAGGCAAGAGGATGTGTTGCAAACAGAGGTTATATTGGATGTATCTTCAAGAAATTTTTGGGAATTGTACACAAATATTTTGTCCTGATGATTTTTTATTAATCATGTTAAGTAAACTGGGTCAGGAAGAGTCCCTGGAGAAGAAAATGGCAGTCCAATCCAGTATTGATGCCTGGAAAATTGTATGGAAATAGGAACCTGGCAGGCTATTGTCCATGGGGTCCCAAACAGTCAGACTACTAAGCACACAAGCACACACACATACACACAAGTAAACCAGGTATGCACATAGATTGATCTTGACACATTTATTGGTACAAACTGGTATTCAGTTATTCAAGGGACCCAGTTGTAGCTGCAGTATTGGTGGACTTTGAGAGCATTAGTCAGGATAAAATAGTGTTTCAACAATCATATTTTATCCAGTCCCTAAAAGTAAAAAGCATTAAGATCATTTATGAGATGGTAATATAATTAGGGCTTACCTGGTAGCTCATTGGTGAAGAATCTGCCTGCAAAGCGGGAGATGTGGGTTGGATCCCTGGGTCAGGAATATCCTCTAGAGAAGAAAGTAGTAACCCACTCTGGTATTCTTGCCTGGGAAGTCCCATGGACAAAGAAATCTGGTGATCTGTAGTCCACGGAGTCGCAAAAGTGTCTGACACAACTGAGTGACTGAACATGCACGTGGTTTCACTGAACTTGGAAGGCTCTGTCTTCAGATTAGTTTCTTTAACTTCACAAAACTCCTTCTTTGGTTGTTTTCTCCTGGCTTTGGTTGTTTGTTCCTGTCTCTTCCCTTTGCCACCTATGCAACCTCTCTTCTCTCTAAATCTTCACCGTCTTTTTCTATGTTCTGTTCAGTTTTGATTTCACTCCCATTTGTTTCTCCTCATTGTAGTATGGACACTGTAACAAAACACTCGTTGAGTGAACTCTTTATCACATTGTGACTGTAACAGCAGTGATAACAAAAAATGATTTGCCTGACTATCTTAATGATCTTACAATTAGAATAAATCAAGGATCAGTTTATTCAGTCTCCATTCCAATGCTAGCAGACGTTGCTCATTAACTTTTTTTTTGGTTACTTTAGATAATAGACATTCTAGCAGGTATGAGGTAATATCTAATTATGGGTTTTAATTTACTTTTCACTGATGATTAATGATATACCTGTTTTCATGTACCTGTTGACTATTTTATGTCATCTTTGAGGAAATGTCTGTTCAGGTTTTTGACTAAAAAAAGATGCACAACTTGAGAGTTACAAGTTAAGTTTTATTTGGGGCAAAATGAGGACTGCAGCCCAGGAGACAGTGTCTCAGATAGCTCTGAGAGACTGCTCTGAAGCAGCAGTGGAGGAAAGTCAATATATAAGGGTTTGGTGAAGAGAGAGTTCAATACCAAAGTGAAGTGAAGTCGCTCAGTTGTGTCTGACTCTTTGAGACCCCATGGACTGTAGCCTATCAGGTTCCTCCATCCATGGGATTTTCCAGGCAAGAACCCGGGTCTCTCACATTGTAGGCAGATGTTTTACCGTCTGAGCCACCAGAAAAGTTCTCAAGGGATTCAGTGCTTCTCTAGATATCAGAAGATGCAAGGATTGAGGTCATAAAATCTCTTTCTAAAAACATCCAACTATCTAAAGACCTGTCCCACCAGATTTCCTGGAGCACAGAGTTCCTCACTCCAGCCTAAACTCCCTCAGGGGTTGTTGAAGGTCAACAGCTATAGCAGCATGGGGTTCAATCTCCCTCCATTGAGGCAGATGACAAATGTCTTTGTTGTTCAGTCATTGGCAATGCTCTTGTTAAGTGCCAATTTGTAGTTGACATGCCCATTTTTAAATCATAATGTATGTATGTGTTTTCCTATTGATTTGTATAGGTTCTTTATACATTTGTGCTGGTGTCTCAGATGGTAAAGCATCTGCATACAATGCGAGAGGCCTGGGTTCAATCCCTGGGTTGAGAAGATCTCCTGGAGAAGGAAATGGCAACCCACTCCAGTATTCTTGCCTGGAAAATCCCATAAATGGAGGAGCCTGTAGGCTACAGTCCATGGTGTCGCAAAGAGTCACACAAGACTGAGCGACTTCACTTTAAGCATTTTAGATATTAATCCCTTAGCCATATGATTTACAAATCATTATGATTTGCATTATGATTTTCTCTAATGCAGTAGGTTGCCTTTTCCCCCTTATATTTATTTATTTATTTTCTTTACATTATCGTGTTGGTTTTGCCATACATTGACATGAATCCACCATGAGCATACGTTTGTTCCCCTTCCAGAACCACCCTCCCACCTCCCTCCTGATTCCAGCTCTCTGGGCCATCCCAGTGTACCAGCCCTGAGCACCCTGTATCAAGCATCAAACCTGGGCTGGCGATTGATTTCACATATGATAATTTACATGTTTCAATGCCGTTCTCCCATATTGTCCCACCCTTGACCTCTCCCATAGAGTCCAAAAGACTGTTTTATACATCTGTGTCTCTTTTGCTCTCTCACATACAGGGTTCTCGTTACCATCTTTCTAAATTCTATATATATGCGTTAGTATACTGTATTGTTGTTTTTCCCTCTGGGTTGCTTTACTCTGTACAATTAGGCTCCAGCTTTGACCACCTCAGCAGAACTGATTGAAATGGTTCTTTTTAATGGCTGAGTAGTATTCCATTATGTATATGTACCACAGCTTTCTTATCCGTTCATCTGTTGATGGACATCTAGGTTGCTTCCATGTCCTGGCAATTGTAAACAATGCCGCGATGAACATTTGGGTACACCTGTCTTTTTCAATTCTGGTTTCCTCGGTGTGTATGCCCAGCAGTGGGATTGCTGGGTCATATGGCAGTTCTATTTCCAGTTTTTTAAGGAATCTCCACACTGTTCTCCATAGTGGCTGTACTAATTTGCATTCCCACCAACAGTGTAAGAGGGATCTCTTTTCTCCACATCCTCTCCAGCATTTATTGCTTGTAGACTTTTGGATGTCAGCCATTCTGACTGGTGTAAAGTGGTACCTCATTGTGGTTTTGATTTGCATTTCTCTGATAATGAGTGATGTTGCGCATCTTTTCATGTGTTTGTTAGCCATGTTTATGTCTTCTTTGGAGAAATGTCTGTTGAGTTCTTTGGCCCACTTTTTGATTGGGCCGTTTATTTTTCTGGAATTGAGCTGCAGGAGTTGCTTGTATACTTTTGAGATTAATTGTTAGTCCATTGCTTCGTTTGCTATTATTTTCTCCCATTCTGAAGGCTGCCTTTTCACCTTGCTTTTTGTTTCCTTTATTGTGCAGAAGCTTTTAATTTTAATTAGATCCCATTTATTTATTTTTCCTTGTATTGCCAATATTCTGGGAGATGGGTCATAGAGGATCCTGCTTTGGTTTATGTCAGAGAGTGTTTTGCCTATGTTTTCCTCTAGGAGTTTTGTAATTTCTGGTCTTATGATTAGATCTTTGATCCATTTTGACTTTATTTTTGTGTATGGTGTTAGAAAGTGTTCTAGTTTCATTCTTTTACAAGTGGCTGTCCAGTTTTCCCAGCACCACTTGTTAAAGAGGTTGTCTTTCCTCCGTTGTATATTCTTGCCTCCTTTGTCAAAGATAAGGTGTCCATAGGTGTGTGGATTTATCTCTGGGCTTTCTATTTTGTTCCATTGATCTATATTTCTGTCTTTGTGCCAGTACCACACTGTCTTGATGACTGTGGCTTTGTAGTATAGCCTAAAGTCAGAAAGATTGAGTCCTCCAGTTCCATTCTTCTTTCTCAAGACTGCTTTGGCTATTTGAGGTTTTTTGTATTTCCATAAAAATTGTGAAATTATTTGTTCTAATTCTCTGAAAAAGATCGCTGGTAGCTTGATAGGAATTGCATTGAATATATAGATTGCTCTGGGTAGTATACTCATTTTCACTATGTTAATTCTTCCAATTCAAGAACACGATATATTTCTCCATCTATTTGTGTCCTCTTTTATTTCTTTCATCAGTGTTTTATAGTTTTCTACTTATAAGTCTTTTGTTTCTTTAGGTAGAAATACTCCTAAGTATTTTATTCTTTTTGTTTTGATGGTGAATGGAATTGTTTCCTTAATTTCTCTTTCTGTTTTCTCATTGTTAGTGTATAGGAATGCCAGGGATTTCTGTGTGTTAATTTTATATCCTGCAACTTTACTATATTCACTGATTAGCTCTAGTAATTTTCTGGTAGAGTCTTTAGGGTTTTCTATATAGAGGATCATGTCATCTGCAAACAGAGAGAGTTTTACTTCTTCTTTTCCAATCTGGATTCCTTTTATTTATTTTTCTGCTCTGATTGCTGTGGCCAAGACTTCCAAAACTATGTTGAATAGTAGCAGTGAGAGTGGGCACCCTTGTGTTGTTCCTGACTTTAGGGGAAATGCTTTCAGTTTTTCACCATTGAGGATAATGTTTGCTGTGGGTTTTTCATATATAGCTTTTATTATGTTGAGGTATGTTCCTTCTATTCCTGCTTTTTGGAGGGTTTTTTTTTTTTTTAATCATAAATGGATGTTGAATTTTGTCAAAGGCTTTCTCTGCTTCTATTGAGATAATCATGTGGGTTTTATTTTTCAATTTGTTAATGTGGTGTATTACATTGATTGATTTGTGGATATTGAAGAATCCTTGCATCTCTGGGGTAACACCTACTTGGTCATGATGTATGATTTTTTTAATGTGTTGTTGGATTCTATTTGCTAGAATTTTGTTAAGGATTTTTGCATCTATGTTCATCAGTGATATTGGCGTGTTTTCTTTTTTTTTGTGGCATCTTTGTTGGGTTTTGGTATTAGGGTGATGGTGGCCTCATAGAAAGTGTTTGGAAGTTTACCTTCCTCTGCAATTTTCGGAAAGAGTTTGAATAGAATAGGTGTTAGCTCTTCTCTAAATTTTTGGTAGAATTCGGCTGTGAAGCCATCTAGTCCTGGGCTTTTGTTTGTTGGAAGATTTCTAATTATAGTTTCAATTTCCATGCTTGTGATGGGTCTGTTAAGATTATCTATGTCTTCCTGGTTTAGTTTTGGAAAGTTGTACTTTTCCAAGAATTTGCCCATTTCTTCCAGGTTGTCCAGTTTATTTGCATATAGTTGCTGATAATAGTCTCTTATGATCCTTTGTATTTCTGTGTTTTCTGTTGTGATCTCTCCGTTTTCATTTCTAATTCTGTTGATTTGGTTCTTCTCCCTTTGTTTCTTGATGAGTCTGGCTAATGGTTTGTCAATTTTATTTATCTTCTCAAAGAACCAGCTTTTGGCTTTGTTGATATTTGCTATGGTCTCTTTTGTTTCTTTTGCATTTATTTCTGCCCTGATCTTTAAGATTTCTTTCTTTCTACTAACCCTGGGATTCTGCATTTCTTCCTTTTCTAGTTGCTTTAGGTGTAAGGTTAGGTTATTTATTTGACTTTTTTCTTGTTTCCTGAGGTAAGCCTGTATTGCTATGAACCTTCCCCTTAGCACTGCTTTTACAATGTCCCATAGGTTTTGAGTTGTTGTGTTTTCATTTTCATACCCTTCTATGCATATTTTGATTTCTTGTGTTATTTGTGGGTTATTCAGCACCGTGTTGTTGAACCTCCATATGTTGGAATTTTTAAATGCTTTTCTTCTGTAATTGACATCTAACCTCACTGCATTGTGGTCAGAAAAGATACTTGGGATGATTTCAATTTTTTTGAATTTACCAAGGCTAAATTTATGGCCAAGGATGTGATCTATCCTGGAGAAGGTCCCATGTGCACTTGAGAGAAAGGTGAAATTCATTGTTTTGGGGTGAAATGTCCTATAGATATCAATTAGGTCTAAGTGGTCTATTGTATCATTTGATGTTTGTGCTTCCTTGTTAATTTTCTGTTTAGTTAATCTATCCATCGGTGTGAGTGGGAGTATTAAAGTCTCCCACTATTATTGTGTTGTTGTTAATTTCCCCTTTCATACTTGTTAGCATTTGCCTTACATATTGTGGTGCTCCTATGCTGGGTCCATATATATTTATAATTGTTATATCTTCTTCTTGGATTGATCCTTTGATCATTATGTAATGTTCATCTTTATCTCTTTTCACAGCCTTTATTTTAAAGTCTAATTTATCTGTAATGAGCATTGCTACTCCTGCTTTCTTTTAGTCTCTATTTGCATGGAATATCTTTTTCCAGCCCTTAACTTTCAGTCTATATGTTTCCCTAGGTTTGAGGTGGGTCTCTTGTAGACAACATATATAGGGGTCTTGTTTTTGTATCCAGTCAGCCAATCTTTGTCTTTTGGTTGGGGCATTCAACCTGTATACATTTAAGGTAATTTTTGATAAGTATGATCGCATTGCCATTTACTTTATTGTTTTGTGTTTGAGATTATACACTACACCCTATCCATGTTTCCTGTCTAGGGAAGATCCTTTAGCATTTGTTGGATCGCTGATTTGGGGTTGCTGAATTCTCTCAGCTTTTGCTTGTCTATAAAGCTTTTGATTTATCCTTCAAATTTGAATGAGATCCTGGCTGCGTACAGTAATTGGGGCTGTAGATTATTTTCTTTCGTGACTTTAAGTATGTCCTGCCATTCCCTTCTGGCCTGAAGCGTTTCTATTGATAGATCAGCTGTTATCCTTAAGAGATTCCCCTTGTGTGATATTTGTTGTTTTTCCCTTGCTGCTTTTAATATTTGTTCTTTGTGTTTGATCTTTGTTAATTTGATTAACATGTGTCTTGGGGTGTTTCGCCTTGGGTTCATCCTGTTTGGGACTCTCTGGGTTTCTTGGACTTGGGTGATTATTTCCTTTCCCATTTTAGGGAAGTTTTCAACTATTATCTCCTCATGTATTTTCTGATCGTCTTTCTTTTTGTCTTCTTCTTCTGGGACTCCTATGATTCAAATGTTGGTGCATTTAACATTGTCCCAGAGGTCTTTGAGATTGTCCTCATTTCTTTTAATTCTTTTTTTGTTTTTCCTCTCTGCTTCCTTTATTTCTACATTCTGTCTTCTATCTCACTTATCCTGTCTTCTATCTCTGTTACTCTATTGTTAGTTCCCTTCAGGGTGTTTTTGATCTCATTTATTGCATTATTCATTGTATTTTGACTCTTTTTCACTTTTTCTAAGTCCTTGTTAAACCTTTGTTGCATCTTCTTAATCCTTGTCTCCAGGTTATTTAACTGTAACTGCAATTTGTTTTCAATATTTTGGATCATTTTTACTATCATTATTCGGAATTCTTTATCAGGTAGATTTCCTATCTCCTTCTCTTTTGTTTGGTTTGGAGGGCATTTATCCTGTTCCTTTACCTGCTGGGTATTTCTCTGCCTTTTCATTTATTTATATTGCTGTGTTACCTCTTTATTGTGGAGGTTCCTCACTGTGGGTGGGGTTGGACGAATGGTTTGTCAAAGTTTCCTGGTTGGGAAAGCTTGTGTCGGTGTTCTGGTGGGTGGATCTGGATTTCTTCTCTCTGGTGAGCAATGAAATGTCCAGTAAAGAGTTTTGAGATGTCAGTGGGCTTGGTGTGACTTTGTGCAGCCTGTGTATTGAACCTCCAGGCTATGTTCCTGTGTTTCTGAAGAATTTGCCTGATATATCTTACTCTGGAACTTGTTGGCCCTTAGGTGGGCTTGGTTTCAGTGTAGGTATGGAGGCGTTTGATGAGTTCCTATTGATGAATTAACTCCCTGATTCAGGAGTTCTCTCATATTCTCAAGATTTGGGCTTAGGCCTTCTGTCTCTGGTTTTCAGCCTTATTCTTACAGTAGCCTCAGGACTCTTCCATCTATTTAGCACAGATGGTAGAACATCTAGGTTAATGATGAAAAGTTTCTCCACAGTGAGGTACACCCAGAGAGGTACACAGAGTTATATGGAGAGGGAGGAGAGAGATAGAGGTGACCAGAAGGAGAAGAGAGGAATCAAATGGTGAGAGAGTGAGCTAGCCAGTGATCACTTCCCTATGTGCTCTCCATAGTCTGGATCCCTCAGAGATGTTCACAGAGTTATACTGAAAAGAGAAGAGGGAGGAAGGAGACACAAGTGGCCAGGGGGAGAAAAGAGGAAATCAGATGGAGAGAGACAGATCCAGCCAGTAATCAGTTATCTAAGTGTTCTTCACACTCAAAGAGATTCACAGAGTTGGGTAGAGAAGAAAAGGGGAAGGTGGTTGATAGAGGTGACCTGGTGGAAAAAAAGGAGAGTCAAAAATGGAGAGAGAGCAATTAAGCCAGTGATATCACTCCCAAGTAAAATTGGGTACTGAAGATTGGGTTCTTAAAGATACAAAGTTGATAACAAATACTAAAAAGCAAAGATTAGAAATCTAGAGAAAAGGTTAGATTCTCAAAAATACAATTACAAAAAAAGAAGAAGAAAAAAAAAGAAAAATAAAAGGAAAAAAGAGGAGAAAAAAAAAACACAAGCAAACAACAACAACAGCGACAAAAAACAGAGTCACTGAAATTTTTACATATGTATATGAAGCTTACTTAGAAAATAGAGTTTTTTTTTTGCTAGGTAATAGATAGTTGTATAAATTAAAATTGAAGGAGTTATAGGGGACTTAAAAATAAAAAAATATAAATATAAAATTTAAAAAATAGTAATAAAAAAGTTTCAAAAATTTAAAAGATGATCATAGTAAAAATATATCTAGGGCTTTTTCTGGAGCTGTTGCATACAGTGAGGGGGTCAGTTCATTTTCAGATAGTTTCTTGGTCTGGCTTGTACTTCTCAAGTTCTATAGGCTCCTTTCTATGTAGTCAGTGCTAACTGCAGAGATTTAATCTGTTACTCCTCTCAGTTCCAAAGCGGTTCCCTCTGCTTATTTTAGTGTCTTCAGTTTGCTGGTCTCTTCAAGTGTCTGTTTCCACCCTGACACAAGGGGGGGCAGTGGTGGTCGCTTTTTTATGCTCACTGGTTCAGTCGTGCTGTGGGGAGGGAGAAACACTGCAAACAGATAACACTGGCGTGCAGTCACAGTGATTCAGCCACTCTGGGGTTTGTCAGGCTCACAGCGTGTGCGCTTTCCCAGCCCACGCTGCTCAGGCTCTCTGTTGCTCTGCTGGGAGCTGCCTGAGGCAGTGGCTGGGGCTGCCTGCACTTCTCAGGCTGGAGCCACCAGGCAAGGTAGGGGGCTGTGACTTCTCCCTTCCCCCATCCCAGCCGCTTGGTTTTCTCGGTGTGCAACTGGGCATGCCTTCTCAGGTGTGTGGAGAGCTGATCTCTGGCAGCGTCCCTCCAGAATCCCAAGAAGTCTTGGTTAGCAACTAGTTCTGCCTGCGGCAGCCCGCAGCCAACCAGCCGACTAGCTTGACGCAGCTCTTTGTTCTGTGCCTGGGTCTGGCGGTGGCTCTTCATGGGAAAGCTATTCCGAGGTCTAGATTGCCGTCTCAGGCTAGTTCCCTCAGGCTGCCCTCTGGTGTTCAGTCCCAGTCCTCACCCAAAGCGGCTCAGCCCGCCCCTCCCTGAGCAGCCCGCGCTTGCTAGTGGGGGATGGGGCGCCTGGGCTGCTGCTCCTCTGGGAGTTGCCCTTAGGTACGTAATCTGTGGGGTTTAATTATTTATCTACTTTTGCTCCTGGTTATTTTGCCCTCTGTGACTCACCACAGATCTGCCAGGGAGAATGTTTCCTGGTGTTCGGAAACCTCTCTTTTTTAAGACTCCCTTCCCTTGACGGATCTCCGTCCCTACCTCTTTTGCCTCTCTTTTTACTTTTTATATTTTGTCCTATCTTCTTTTGAAGGCACTGGGCTGCCTTTCTGGGTGCCTGATGTCCTCTGCCAGCATTCAGAAGTTGTTTTGTGGAGTTTGCTCGGCTTTTAAATGTTCTTTTGGTGTATTTGTTGGGGAGAAAGTGGTCTCCCCGTCCTATTCCTCCGCCATCTTAGTTCCCCCTCAGGTTGATTTTTTCTTTTGCTCTATATTTTAAATATGATGCTACATCACAAAAATTATAACAGAACTTATTAGGATTACATCAGATTTACTTATAAAATGTATAGAGAATTGAGCAGTTGAATTGGTATTTTTCATGGGTTTGTTAATGCCTTAAATTCCCTGATTAATAGTTCTTCATTCAGGATTTATGTATAACTGCTTTCAAAATCTGTCAGTTCAGTGTAATATTTTATCAGATTTACAGTAAAATTAGTTTTAATTACATAAGTTAATACTTACACCTGTCATATTCCATGATAGAACCATTTCATACATTAAGTCAAAATGCTTGCAATATAGGTCGTGACTGACTCATTGAAAGTTTGAATTTTTTGCAAGTACTCTGTATGTTAGGCCAGTTTCAGTTTTCTACTACTGTTCATGTTCTTTAAAGAAAAAACAAAACAGTTTGCACCAGTATAGTATTAAGCACCATAATAAATACTAGACCAAGTATGTAGTAGAGTGGAAAAATTGATGGGCTGAACATTGGGCTCTAGTCATGATCTGGTATTTCTTAAATATGTGAATTTTTGTAAATAATATAATTCTTCAGATTTCTCATTGATACATAGAATTTTGAGGTTGTTTTCTAAGGACCCTATGATCCTCATTTTCTATGATTATACTTATTGACACACATTTTCACATAGACATCTTCAGGAAAAGTTGCCAATCTAATTGAAACTGGACACATCTGAAGCCATTTCAAAACAATAAATATACATTTCTAAATCCCTTCAAAAGGCAGAAATCACTCTATATTATGTTCTGCAAAATTAGCAAATCCTATAGTTCAGGATGAAGAAAAATGCAGTTTCCATGTACAGATGCACATTTTAAAATATTTTCATTAGAAAGGTGAGCAGTTAGTAATATCCATAAGTAAGATATTCAGAATTTTAAGAATGTGATACTCTAAAGAAGCACACTGATATTAGTTGTAGCTGCCATATAATAGCAAGAACATTTCAAAACTGATTTATTTTAGCTTGTTTTCTACTATGACACTTGGAAAGAGTAATAAGATTTAAATTTAGCTTTGAAAATTCATTTTTACATATGGAAAATCTCTAGTGCCTCTACCATCAATGTAGAGGTATTTGACTAAATTTGCTTTTAAATTAATGGTGAGTCCACTATTTTGTAGGACTTTTATTTATATGAGCATTGCTCTATGAGATATTAAATTTATATTTATAGAAAAATTAGAATTTCTTCATGTTTTTTAAATTTTCACTGATTTCCTAAAATCAAATGTAGAACTTATAATCAAAATCCATGATTTCTTTCCTTTAACTAGGTTTCTTTTCAATATCATATTTCTAGAGATATTATGAAATAGGGAATATTGCTATATGCCCAGACAACTATAATCTGATCTTATCACAGAAAAATAAAAGTTTGAAATTATCTTTAAAATCTAAAATCCTGCATAACCAGGTATAATATAGACCAATTCACAATTTCAAAATTAAGGCAAGTGTTGCTATAACTAGAAAATAATTTCCCTTGTTTTCCAAAATGTAAAGTAAAATAAAAGAATGTACTTACTGAAATAAAATTAAAGTGTAAACAATTGCTTGTGAAACTTACCATATTCTACCCATAATTTTATCCCTAAAGTGATAGTCATTGTCTATAGTTTAATCTATACTCAGTTATTTTTGGCTGAATATGATTATAATGCACTCACATATCTTAATTATTTGAATAATTTCTTATAAATTTATTTGTCAGATGCTGATACATGTTCATTAAAACTTTTTTTCTCCCTGGGACAGTAGTTAGACTACATTTCCCTGGCCATGTGACTGGCTTCTGGTTAATGGAATTGAGAAAGATATAGTATATACCATTTCTAAACCTGAGTAATATAATGAAAACCTTCTCTAACTTTTCTACCACACAGCCTCACAGTAAGCTGGGTGAAGGTGACTTGAAACTCAGCCACCTGTTAAAGTGTTAGAGCATGAAGCAGTCTGTTTCTCCAGATGACTGACTATAGCAGAGTGTTTCTATTACTGATTAGGAATCACCATGTACACTTTATGTGAGTGAAAAATGAACTTTTGTTGCTGTTTAATTTTATAATATCTAGAGTTTCTTATCTTTTATGATGTCTAGAATTTATAGTTTTTAAATTACTTTCATATGTCTTCCTTTATGAATACTACTATATTAAATATAGTTCTGCAGTCTGTTTTAATGAATATATAAGATAGACTCTATATATAGGTAGAATTGGAACTCCAAGTTAAATACAAGTTAAAAACATTACCAAATTATATCATAGCAGGAGTATACAAAATATTATAACCGTGAAAGCATAAGAAAATATCTATTTCCTGAATTCTTACCAGTACCACTTATTTTTAAAATATTTAAACTTTCTCGACCTAATATTTTAAAGGTTATATCTTTATTTGCAATTCCTTTATTAACAGTGAGTAACAAGATTTTTATGTCTATTAGCTATTCTCCAATTTAGTTACTTGCCTGTTTTATGTTCTACAACCATATTTTTATTGGGCTGCTGGCTTTCTTGGATGGTTGTCTTATATGAGCTCATGGATTATGACTCTTTTTCTTCTAGATAACAGAAATATTTGCCTGACTTATCAAAAGTTAATAAGTAGAATGGGTTTTGAATTTTATATCAAATTCAACAAAACAATTTGCCAGAAGCCCACTCAATCTTCTTTCTTTTACTAATGTCACCCTTGAGAATTCCTTTAAAACACCTTTTTCAGGAAATCATTTGCTACTCTCTTTATCTTATGTTTATATTGATTTTAGTTATTTCTGGGTAATAACTATGAATTTGACTGCTTGACTCCTTCCTAATGTGTAATTTTCTATAATAAATACCTCATGTTGAGTTTAAAACTGCTTTCTTAGATAAGAGAGAATCCAGCAAGAGAAAATATCTGATCCATCTTTTCATGTAATTAGCCTTCATGTTTGAAGATTATTTTGCCTGCCTTGGAACCCTTAAAATCAAAGTCTATATGTTCTTACTATGGCTTTTAAGGAGAGATAATTTTTATAATGGTTTAGTTCTGTTATTTTAGGTAATACAAATAGATATTGGTTATGAGAAATAAGAATCAGGGAAACAGATTTTCTGTATCTGAAAATAAAACTCAAGTAAGGCATAAACTTCAACATGTGTCAGAGGCTCACACTTAAATATATTTAAAAATTCAAAAACAGATGGCAGATTGGTCAAAATGACTTTGCCATGTCTAAGTATTTCAAAAATATATAGAAATGTAGAGATTGACATTTACAGTTCCTTCAACTTTAAAACTCTCAGGGTGATTTTGTGCAAACTTTTTTCTTCATTAATGACTGAGATTCAAAATTAAACATAACTTAGAAAATACTTCTTTGGAAAAAGGAAGTTGCTTAATATTTGGGAACATTCAAAGCAAAAAGAGGCTTCAGTCCATCAGAACTTCAATAAACAAAATGAAGCATTGTTAAGAATCCTAATTGAGTTTGGTATACATTAAAACACTCAAAATTAGAATGGATCAATGCAGTCTTAGTCTAAACAAATTACTGTTCCAAGTCTAATGCATTATTCCACCAATTGCCCATAAAATAGTAAATTGCAGGCTCTGCATAAGCTTTGCTAACAGAAGATATACACTCCAATTTGCAAAAATGTGCTCTGTTCCCTTTGTCAAAGCTATTATTTTCTATACCAAATTATAATCTCTCTCTAATTCACTCCACTGATTTGCTTCCCTCCATCTGTAGATTTATTAACTTAACAAAAGATATTTGTCCTTATATGCCAAATATAAATTGTAGAATGGAGACAGGATGAGTAGAATGGCATTCTCTTTTGATAATGGGAAAACATGTGGGGTAGACATTAGTCACTGGCTTGTTGCATCTCAGATATTTCACTAAAAAATGTTTGAAAGGATGGTCCCTACTGTGATTAGAAATATTTCACTGAGAAAAGATTCTTTGTACCTTGTTCTGTGTTGCCCTTTGTATTGTCCATAGGAAACTTTAATATTTTCCATGACCCTCCTTAGTCATATTTGAAAATGGCATTGAGGTATTTGGTCTGTAGGGTGAAGGGTCGTATTAAATCTCAAACTGGCAAAAGCTATTCTTATTAAAGCTCAGAATAGAATTTGCTTTAGTAGTCAGCCTAAAATTAAATGATTTTCTATATATTTGAATCTAGTTAGTTATTTATATCAAATACAGTATTCCCATTTTTTGTTCTTATAGGTATCCTCCCTAAGATTTGCTGCATATCTTTGCTCTTTTATCAGAAAACCTGCAAATTTTGTGGGAGTGCCACAACTTTTAATCTTTATTTTTTTGAGTCCCTTACAATTGAAATAATTTATGTCATCACTTTAAGTCATATTCAGGGGTTTAATCAATGGTCTGATGGACATACTCTTGATTTCATCCTCTCTGCAAGGCTGACTTTGGATTAGACATAGTTGATCAAAGCAGATCTCAGCTTTTGTTTTTATTTTTAATCTTTTGAGGTTGAGAAGCAGTTGTCTTTTTCAGTCTTACATATCCTTGAATTTGCATACTTTATTCCCTTTCATTACTACTTGCCAAAGCATTTTATTTCTGAGCTTAGCTCTTTCTAGTACTAATTTGTCAGACAGTCAACAGCAATCAACTGACACTACTGCTATTGTTAAATAAAAGTAAATCACATTGTATTTTCTTTTCATATGATAAAAGTTCTCAAGTCAATAGTCTGTCTTCTGAGTTATTATCATGACAGCTTTACCAGATAGGTCACTTTTGCATTGCACAAATGTAATTCTTTCAGACTTTGAGAACCATATCCTGGTCAACTACTATATGAACCCTAAGTGAAAAATTTATGGTCTGTGTGATGTGTGTGCGTGTGTGTGTCAGAGAAAGAGAGAGACAAAGAAAGAGACAGAGACACACAGAAAGTGTGTGTGTGTGTGAGAGAGAGAGAGAGAGAGAAAGAGTACAATGCTTCACTTCCACAGCCAATTATTTTTATCATTAGGGTAAGTTACATTCTGTTCTGGCTTTAATTCTTAGTGCTTTTGATAACAAATGTTTATTTCTCACTAATGCTACATAGATTCATAAATTTACTAGAGTCTGAGATTAGTGGTCTCTCTACTTTGGCCTAATGGCTAATCATGATCTGTATCATTTCCATTATATTGGCAGAAAGTAAAGGAAAGCATGCCAACTAGTCACTGTTTTTTGAAAACTTAACCAAAATTGATATTCTAATTAGAAAAATGATCTAAGATACTGATTTAATAAATTCTAGACTAGTGCCTTTTGACAGTCCATATATTATAGAATATCAGTTATTTTTCTAATTAGAAAAATAATTATAATTATATATAAATATAACTTTTTGGTTCCAGAGATTAAGGATAGTTAACTAGAAAGTCATAATCTAAATTTAAATTTCACTATAAGTTGAATCAATTTTGAAACTTTTTAGAGCATGTATTTAAAATGTTTCCTTTATTCTAGAAAATCAAAAACAAATCTTCATTAGAAAAACCAACTGAAGAATTGAGTTTCACATTAAATAAAAGGAAAAATGATGTTATAGATTTTGGTTTATTTTACTGCTTTCTGTCCCTAAGTCCTTCCAGCACTTTTATGACCTCATGGACTGTAACCCTCTATTGTCCTCTGTTCATGGAATTTTCCAGGGCAGAATGGTGGAGTGTGTTGCATTTCTTTTTCCAAGGGATCTTCCTGACCAGGGATCATACCTGCATCTCCTGCATTGGTGGGCAAATTCTTTACCACTGAGCCACCTGGAAAGCACCTCAGTGGAGATGCTCAGTCATGTCCAACTCCTTGCGACCACCTGGACTGTACCCCACCAGGCTCCTCTGTCCATTGAATTTTCCAGGCAAGAATATTGGAGTGGGTTGCGATTTCCTTCTCCATCAGTATAGATATTAAGTATCAAATATACATAATTATTCACAAGACCCAGATGGAGGCTAACTTGGGTTAAAATAAGTCTACTTTTCTTTTAATTAGTATATTGTGTCACATTTGACAAATAATTTTCTCCTGAGAGTATTAATAATATTTATCTCTGGAAAAAGTTTAGTTAAAAATTGTGAGGTATATAACTTCTCTGGTAGTCCAGTTGTTAAGACACTGTGCTCCCAATGCAGGGGGCACAGGTTCAGTCCCTGGTTAGAGAACTAAGCTTGCTGCCAGGAGTGACATCCTGCCTGGAGTGGAGCTGCCTGTTTCAGCATGCTGCCTGGAGTTGCAAAACACACACACACTCTCAGTTCAAGCTAGTTCAGTTGCTCAGTTGTGTCTGACTCTTTGTGGCCCCATGAACCATAGCACGCCAGGCCTCCCTGTCCATCATCAACTCCTGGAGTCTACCCAAACCCATGTCCATCGAGTCAGTGATGCCATCCAGCCATTTCATCCTCTGTCGTCCCCTTTTCCTCCTGCCCCCAATCCTTCCCAGCATTAGAGTCTTTCCCAATGTGTCAACTCTTCACATCAGGTGGCCAAAGTATGGGAGTTTCAGCTTCAACATCAGTCCTTCTAATGAACACCCAGGACTGATCTCCTTTAGGATGGACTGGGTGGATCTCCTTGCAGTCCAAGGGACTCTCAAGAGTCTTCTCCAACACCACACTTCAAAAGCATCAATTGTTTGGCACTCAGCTTTCTTCACCGTCCAACTCTCACATCCATACATAACTACTGGAAAAACCATAGCCTTGACTAGACGGACCTTTGTTGGCAAAATGATGTCTCTGCTTTTCAATATGCTATCTAGGTTGGTCGTAACTTTCCTTCCAAGGAGTAAGCCTCTTTTAATTTCATGACTGCAATCACCATCTGCAGTGATTTCGGAGCCCCCCCAAAAATAAAGTCTGACACTGTTTCCCTGTCTATTTGCCATGAAGTGATGGGACCAGATGCCGTGATCTTAGTTTTCTGAATGTTGAGCTTTAAGCCAACTTTTTCACACTCCTCTTTTACACACATACACACACACAATAAAGAACAAACAAAAAATACTTAATTTTTTTTGAAGTACAAATTATAATGAGCAGGTAGTGAATTAATGTTTTTATTAACTTTGTTACTGTGGGCAACTTTTTTAGACTATGAATTTTTTAGAATATGGTATGTTAGCTTGCCTGTGCCATCTGCATATGAAACCAAATCAGTTGTTTGCATCATGTTCATATTATAATAATACCCTCCAAATACTAGTGCTCCTCTGTCCCTGGGGATTCTCCAGACAGAAACACTGGAGTGGGTTGCATTTCCTCCTCCAGGGGATCTTCCCGACCCAGGGATTGAATGCTCATCTCCTGTGTCTCCTGAATTGGCAGGCAAATTCTTTACTGTTGAACCACCTGGAATGCCATACACAGACATGCAATGTATCATTATATATTTCTCAAGAATTCTTCATAATTAAAGAGTTTAAATATTAATTTAGCTTTTCCTATGAATAACTTACCTGTAGAATTAACAGGGAAGGGATATTAAAAAGATAAACTGTCAATCTCTTTCTTAAATCAACAGTATATGGCATTCAGGATGAAAACAAATGATCACCCTAACCAAAAATGATGACAAATTGGTAACAATAAGTAGAGAATTGTTGAAACTAGTTGCTGAAGAATATTATGTATCAAATAATATATTCTGTAAATATTTATTAGGCTTTTAATACAGTACGTGCAAGCATCTTTGCTAAGCATGCATTAGAAATACATTTTTTTGGTTTCTAAAGGGACACTAAATATTTGACTCCATTTTGAGTTATAATAGAAAAATATATACACTATTCCAAACATTTATGACAAAATTATTGCTTTTTAATGAAAACTGTTCCATAGACTGATTCAATCATTCTAGTATTAGATGGAAATTTATTTATTTTCTATAATATGTCTTGCAAGCAATCCATAATAATTACTTATTTAAATAGTTTCCATTAATATGTAATAAATATCAAATCAGAAGAATGCATATTAATGCTAAATATCCAACAGAAATTTCCTTCTGTTCATGTATGTGCATATATATTTATATACATATATACATATTCATAAAATTCATATTCAAAATAAGAAATAAGAGTGAGAATCCCTTTATGTTCAGGACCCAGAACTATTCAGGTATGAATATGTAAATATACTTCTTCCTATGTGAATATATTCATGTGATATCAATCCTCCCTTCTTCCTCAAGGCAAAATATAATCTATGGAGAAAAAAATGCTGTGTTTGCTATATTAAAACAGCTTTAAAGACAAGTTATTTATCCACTCTCAATTTAATTTCCAACTAGATAGTCTACATAAAATAGGTTTCTCCTGTATAGAAGCTCTGAATTTCTGTATAAGTCTTTCAGATGTCATTATTTTCTTTTCTTTTTACACCTGCTTTAACATAGTGGTCCCACTTTCAGAAGTGTTTGTTTGTCAGTTTCTGTGCAGATGTTATGTACTCAAAATTTGGCTAGATCTTTATCTGACTGTGCTAATGAATCATCCTTAATAGCACTGATATTGTGTAGTGGGCTTAACTTTTCTCTAAATAATAGAACTAAAGTTCTTGCAGTAGATATTTAAGTCAGAAAACATGAAAAATATTGATTCAGTGTTTATAGTTGCTAACTTTTAAGATTACCAAAGATGTTAATAGAAACTCTTTGGGAAAATATATTTAAAAATAGATTTAAATTTCTGATATTTCAATCCAGCAAGTAAAAGAGCAAGAGACTTTATAATATGTAAAGAATGCTATTCTTACTTTGAAAGATTTAGTTTCTGATTATAACTTCTGGGCTTCCCTTGTGGCTTAGCTGGTAAAGAGCAACCTAGGTTCAATACCTGGGTTGGGAAGATCACCTAGAGAAGACAACAGCTACCCACTCCACTATTCTGGCCTAGAAAATTGCATGGACTGCATAGTCCATGAGGTTGCAAAGAGTTGGATACGACTGAGCGACTTTCACTTACTTACTCACTTAATAACTTCTACTATACCTGATGGTATTTAAAAATTCTTTACCTTGGAAGCTTGGCAATGTGTGTTAGCAATGGGTAATTTGAATTTTGAAAACATTTTTATTGATGCATTTGAGGGATACTAACAGGAAGAAGCAAAATGCTGAATTCTGGTTTGTAGACTTTAGTTAAATGGAAAGAAAAACCCTGACTCTTCTTATTTTTTAATTATTGAATTAATACAGTAGAATTAGATAAACATTTTATTAGATGATCAGCAATTATATGAGAATGCTGAAGGAGGGATTACACAAAAACAGAAAGTAATGAGTGTCTTTGATATTGGTGGTGTGTTGTTCTTTCAACTGACGTTACATGGAACATTATATATATTTAGGTATCTATTTTTGAAGTATCTCTTACAGTTATCAGTAAACATATATCTTGAGGTCATTAACTTAACTACTGGAGATGGTATCAAAGGGAAGACAGCATAAGTCAAGTGTCTGTCTATTCATTTTAAGAAGCCAGTTTCTTATTTGTATCATTTAAACTATATTTTGACAGATATATATTTTTTCTCTAAAGAATATAATTTTCCCTAAACAATTTGAAGGCTTATTTATTTTTGTTTGTTTTGTTTAAAGTAGATTGAGAAATAATTGACAAATATAATTGAATATATTTAAAGTATACAGCATGATGATTTAATATGCATGTACATTATGGAGTGATTATCAAGATCAGGGTAATTAACACATTCGTCATATAGCTAACTCTTTTTTCTAATGTAGTAAGAATGTTTAAGATTTATTCTCAGCAACTTTCAAATATGTACAATATCATATTAACTATGATCACCATGCTGTACATTTGATCCTTAAGACTGAATCTTCTTATAACCGAAAATTTATATGCTTTGACCTACATCATCCAATTTCTCTGCCCCCAACTCAGCTTCTGGTAGTCACCATTCTAGTCTTTCTATCTATGAAATTAGCTCTCTCTTTTTTTTTTCTTTTAAGATTGCAAATATAAATGATACCATACAGTATTTGTCTTTAGCCACCTGCCTTATTTAACTTAGCATAATGCACTCCAACTTGATCTATATTGTCAAGATATTCTTTTTATGATGGAATATTGCTCTATTATGTATATATATATATATAATATGTATGTATATATAATATATATGAATATATGTATTTTTTTCTTTAGCCATTGATTTATTGAGGGACATTTATGTTATTTACATATCTTTTGTGAACAATTCTACAGTGAACATGGGTGAGCAGATATCTCTTCAAGGTACTAATTTCAATTCCTATAGATATGCACCCAGGAATGGGATTGCTGGAGCATACAGTAGTTCCGTTTTTTACTTTTTGAGGAAATATCATACTCTTTTCCATACATAGTTTTCAATTTACTGTTTTCTTTACTGTAATGATTTTCTTGATGTATTCTCACTTGTTTATTTCAGCTTGTGTACCTTCACTTTTCCTATCTCATCCAACTCCTCAAAGATGTCTTATGCAATTTATTGTATAAGACCATAGAAATCCAATTTCAAAGAAGAAAGGATTGTGTTTTGCAAAAAAGAAAATAATTGTGCATCACCAAACTCTGTTTTGAGCTCTGGTGAAGCAGCTGGTATCATAAGGAATATTTTCCCTAGGACCAACTATAAAAACTGAATTAAAAAACACAAACAACCTTACCAACAAAATAGGAAAGAGAACATGAAGGTACAGGGAAGAAGAAAGGTAACAAGATTTGAGAGTAGAGAAAAAAAAAATTTTTCCTCATGGGATATTTGTCAATCCACTTAATGGACCACAACTTGAATAAAAAGTAGCAGTTAGGACCTGAAAATAAATCTCACTAAAATGGAAGGAGGTAAGAATTTTAATTCAAGACTTTCATGGAGTCATAAATTGAAGGACAAATAATTTTTTAAAAAGGTAATGAAGGAAAGTATACCTGGTATGCTAAGAGTGATTGGCTACCAGGCATCTATGGCAGATAGACCCTAGGATGTTCCCCATGACCCCTACCTTCTACTATTCATGATTTATTTAATCCCTTTTCCTTGAGGGTAGGTGAGGTATGTGATATGCCTCTAGGCAATAGAATATGGCAAAGGTGAAAGAATTTTGCAGATGTAATAAGCTTTCAATCAGTTGATTTTTACGTTGTCCAAATGGGATTGTTCTGGGTGGATCTCACTTAGTGAGCTGTTATAGCTTAATCAAGTTTCTTTTTTGAAGTGAAAAACTCTTGTTGACTTGAAGAAGGCAGTAGCCAAGCAGGAGAAACCCACCTGGAAAAACTACCAAGCCTCTAGAAATGTCTAGCATCTTTTAGGGCAAGAGAGCAGTCTCTTTTTAACAGCCAGCAAAATTCCTCCATCATACAGACACAGGGAAATGTGTGTCAGGTTGTCTTCCAACAACCTGAACAAACTTGGATGTAAATTCTTCCCCAGTCAAGCCTTTAGCTGAGAACAAAGTTTGGCCAACAGCTTTCATTCTCGTGTGACTCTGAGGGGAGACACCAACTAAGCATGCTTAGAATCCTGACATGGGCAAATTGTGAGATAGTAAAAGAGTGTTGTTACAGCCTCCAAGTGTAGTCATTTACCACACTTGGATAGGAAACTAAGAAAGCATTTGTCAACACATATGCCTTGTATGCATGGAGTCAGAATCAGAGAAATTAAGTGGAAAATCATTGTTAAGAGACTAAAAAGTTGACTCTTGTGGTTTTGGGAAGAGAATAGAAAAATTGAAATTCTAAGCCTACCAAGGAGAGACTAAGAACATTATCCAGACTTTCTGTTAAGAATCTATAAATAGGTCAGATTCAGGTAGATTAAGAGGTTTAATACATATATTATTTTCTAATTAAATAACACTAATTATTCCCTGACACAAAATTACACACATACACACTCACATTTAGACACACAAACACACATGTATATACACAGGAAGAAACAAAAAATAGACTTTTGCAGTGATCTACATAGTTATAGGAAAGACATTTAAGATTAACTGTGAAGACTATTTTACAGGAAATAAATAAGATAGACAATTGCATTGGAGAACTTGAACTTATTAAAAATATGGTACCAAATGCATATGTCTAGAAACAGCTGAGATACAACGAAAAAGATTGAAGAACTGGAAAATAAGGAGTAGAAAATATTCATGTTAAAACATAGATTAAAAAAAGGGTTAGAAAATATACAAGAGAACTTAAAAGTAACATAGGAAATAATTTAAAGTTCCAAGGTACATATAATTTATGACTCAGAGTATGTAAGTGTAGAAAGTATTAGAAATAAATGTATTTAAAAAATATTACCTGAAAAAAAATTCAAAACTGACAAAAAAACAACAAAGAATCAAGACAATTCTAAACTCTTATTTTGTTGACACACAGACACACTCCACATACCTAAGCATTGTAGTATAACTCTTAAAAACACAAAGACCAAGAGATACTTATGAAAGTATCTATAAGGAAAACTCTTATAGGCAGTACTGAAGAGGACATATGACTTTCATACAGACAATGAAAGTCAAAAGATAAGAGAACAACATCATTAAATTGCTGAGAAAAATATATGCAGAAGAAAATTCCATAATATAGCCTTGAAAAATGAAAGATGTCATATATTATTTCCCACATACTAAATATTATATTTATGGCATTATTTTCTCCTTTGTCCTACAAGATTGTAGTGGGAAGAATTGTTGATGCTGCTTGGAGAGCAGACTTTTTAAAAATTTTTATTTTTGTCCCTATATCCCCAGATTTTAGGGTATTGCTCTTGGTAAGTCTCATTGAATATATTTTATAAGTGAATGCATAATCTAAAAGTTTCACTTCTTACCTCCTTTTATCAAAAGTACATTTTGACACTCATAGTCATATGACTAATGAATTTTGTGAGGATTATTTTCTTTCTCATTTAGTTTCCTTTATGATGTGAATCTTTCTAGTTTACAAACATGTTTGATGGTGATAAAAGGCATTTGAATATAGGAATTGCTATCCTTCTGAGTCATGGTTCTTAAGTGTCAATATATATTAAAATAACCAAAGCAGATTGGAAGAATTTTAAATTCTTTTGACAAATATTGGTAATTTTGATTGAGTATGACTGAGATAGGGCCAAGTAAACTGAACTTGTACAATGATTGTACAAACCATGTACATGATGCACTGGAACTCAGTTATCAAGGAATGACCCACAACTGTACTACCATCTCCCAACAGGTGATAAATATCCCAGAATTTTTTAAAATAGTAAAAATTTAACACGTTTGCAGAGTGCTTTTAAATGGAATAAGTTAAAACAGTGGAAAGCTATATGATTTCTACTGCATTTAATTATTTCTCACATTGATTTATGCTGACTACATTAAAATTAACCATACAATTTCTAAGTTCACTAGCAAATTTTTTCTTTACATTTCCTTGAGTTCATCTATATGTTAAATTTAAGTTCTACATTGAGCTATATACTTGGTAACTTCTCAGAAATGACATTGTTTTGAGTGAATAATTAAAATGCAGTCATTTATTTTCCAGAAAATACCAGTGATTGGTACATTCAACCTAAAGAGAATCCTGTCAAGACTGATTTATATGCATTAGCACAATTCACAGTCTCATCTCATTTTGAGCAGCAGCTTCCCAAGTCCTTATGCTTTATTTTTTAGGCTAAATCCCTCTTTATGTGAGGCAGTAAGAATTGTAATGAATTTTGATGACAAGTCTACAAACTCTTCTCTCTGTTGCATAAAGACATACACAAAATATATGTATCTTTTGGGGTTTTTTTTTTTTTTTACAAAATTTATTAGATTTGTACTAAAATTGGAAAGACATTAGAAAGTATATAGCTAAAAAAAAAAGAATAGTGAGTAAAGAATGAAAAGGTGTTCTGGAGAATCTCCTAGTATTATTATTAGTTTTTTTCTTATAATAATTCAGTAAAACTGGGAACTCTAAATCCATGACATTTTTTTTTTTAACAGTGAAATATAGAGACTTTAATCAAATTGGGTTTTCAGCATGAAAATTATTCACATCTGACAATTCTTCAGTAGGAAGTAATTATGTTCTTCACCCTTTAAATGCACACACACACACATGCACATATACATACCCCCCCCAGAGATTATAGTTATCCCTATTCATTAGGAAAAATAACTTCCATTGTTTTAAAAAAAATACTAAGATATATATGGGAAGCTCAGAATCCAATTCTGCTGAACTTCTGAAACCAACAAGTGTACAATGGGAGGTTCCTGCCTATAAAGAAATGCTCACTCTCACTTAATTGTCTATCCCCTTTCATATCTATCACAAAAACAAAGTCATGCTCTCTTCTTTCTTTGTACATCTTCCAACTCAATATTCCATCCTTCGGGTCCCCCAGTGACTGAAAGGTCTTCAAGTACCAGCCAGCAACTAACAGTACTCAGTCTTGTGATTATTGCAAGCATTTTGCAGGTTATCATAGGTGTGGGGTCCAAACAGTGAGGAAAAACATTTACATACCACATGGGTAGACCTTGCTTTACAATTTGTGAGTAATCTGGAAAGCATTGTGCTCCCCAGAGCTCCAGCTTCCTTGGTTTGACCTTGTTGTGCAGAGGTTGTTCATCTTTATTTCTGGCTGGTGACTTTCACAAGCATCTTTAATTTTATCCCTTTTCATACTCTCTGCTGAGTAATTACCATAATTTTCATTCAGATACTCTGTAAGGAACTTTAGTATGTGATTTATAATTAAATATGATCTGTGAATCCCTTTGAAAAATGTAACAACCTACTGTCATGTGAATAAAATGATTTCACAGTACTTTCCTATAGAATTCCTATTTTGCTGGTTGTGATACAACATAGTTCAGTGAAAGAATTGCTTTGGCCTCTTTTTGCTTACCTGATATTGTGCTTACTACTTTTCTTAGGAAGACAAAAACACACCAGGAAATGAACTTGGAAGAATGAGATATTCCAATTGTTTGATAGTAATGATGGAAATGTGACTAGCCATGACATTTTAAAAACTGACGTTAATTTATTTTTCTGAAGGATGCTAAGAATTGTTGTGAATTGACTTTCTACTGACTATGGAAATGAAAATGCTTTCTATAGTGTAAAGTGATGATAAAAAGCAATTTTTCCTAGAACTAAAAATAATCAGAAATATCTTATTCTGATATACCCAGTTATGCTGAAGTAGTGTTTAACTTGTAAATATTCTTTTCATATACATCAATTGGCTTATGTGCTTAGAGATTTCTTAATATGAATGATAAATTTCAAATACCTTTAGACATCCTATTTTGTGTTGTTATGGAAAGCTCACACCATTAGTTTGGAATTCATGTCAAAAATTGTGCTCAGTGTTGACTGGGAAAGGGTAGAGGTAGGCAGAAGAAAAAAACAAAACAAAAAAACAGTCTTACACTGAATGTATTTATTAACTTAGGTGAGACAAAACAGTTTGAAAGACCTATGGTAATTTGATTTTCATTGGCATATGTGTAAACAAAAAATGCAATTTAAGCAAGCAATCAGCCTTTCCATATTTCATTTTTTCCTTTACTAATCTCTTCAATGAAATGGTTAAAAAAAAGGTCCAATAAGAGTGAAGGGTAAATATTTAGATTTGTGATCTAGATGTCATTTAGATTTGGTTTTCATCAATAGAATTCATGAATCCTGAGATAAAGTCAGAAAGGGAGAATGATAGAGAGTCAAATAGAGTTTTGGGGAAAGTAAAAGGAAGATAGAGAGTAAAATGTGAATCATTGCTGTTTCATATCCTCCCTTCTTAGCTTTTCTTTCTATAGTTCCAGCTTTAAGTCAAGGAGAAGCATATCCTACATAATTCAGTTAATTTTTTTGTTCCTTAATTGGATTTGTTTATAGTATTACATATGAAAACTGATGCAAGTCATTATCTCACAAGTCTCTAAGTCCCTTTATCAACATTTTATCATCTCTGTGCTTGCTAAGTCGCTCAATTGTGTCTGACTCTTTGAGACCTTCATGACTGTCGCCCTCCAGGTTCCTCTGTCTGTGGGATTTCCCAGGCAATAATACTGGAGTGGGTTCCTATTTCCTTTTCCCGAGATTCTTGCCAACCCTAGGATAGAAACTGTGTCTCCTGCATTGCAGGTGGATTTTTACCAGTGTGCTACTTGGGAAGCCCCCAATACAGGGTATATGGGCAGAAAAAAGATACACAGAAGCCCAACTAGAACTATATCTCCACAAATTTATACTTGGAAAGTAGTTCATTTCCCATCAATATTACTCTTAAAAATTATTAGGGGCAACAAATATTCCATTGACTTAATCTTTTTATAAAGAGGGCAGGGAGAAAGAGGAATAATTAAAAATTTAAACTGTCAGGAAAATGTTTATTTGTGACTTGAAGAGGAGAGTTTTAATAGAATAGTAGTCACCAAAGCTAGGTTATATGGTTGTTGGTGTTGTTCATTAAGTAAGTCATGTCCGATTCTTTGTGACCCCATGGATTGCAGTACTCCAGGTTCCTCATCTGTTTTGTTTTTAAATTTTTAGATCCATTTTCTTGGATAAACTTTTAATTTAATTTTTATTAAACTATAGCTTATTTACACTATTGTGTTAGTTTCGGGTACACAGCTTCAAATGCTTTTCCATTATAGGTTATCACAAGATATTGAATATAGTTCCGTGTGCCATACAGTAAATCCCTGTTGTTTATCTGTTTTATATATGCATGCTAAGTTGCTTCAGTCACGTCTTTTGCAACCTCATAGACTGTAGCCTGCCATGCTCCTCTGTCCATGGGATTTTCCAGGCAAGAATACTGGAGTGGGTTGCCATTTCCTTCTCCAGTATTTTATAGATAGCAGTGTGTATCTATGAATCTCTTAATCTGTCCCTCCTCCTCCCATTTTCCTTTGGGTAAGTTTCTTTTCTATGTCTGTGAGTCTGTTTATGTTTTATTTGCATTAGTTTTTTAAACTTTTTTTTTAGATTTCACGTATAAGTGATATTATGTAATATTTGCCCTTTACCTGAGTGACTAAAAATGAAAACAGTGTAGTATAAGTTCTCCTACTAATATTTATAAGGAAGGTCAGTGAGTGATCTGAATTATCTTCACCTTACAGCTGTAGAACATACATAAAGGGAGACAGTAGTGCTCAGAGTTTATGATGCATCACTGAGACACAGTATCAGAAAAGTGAAATAGCCCAAGGCCATCATCTGGAATAGAATCACAACACTGGGGTGGTACAGACAAACTAAAGCAAGTGGCTGTGTATAGTAAGTAGGCTTTGTTTTTCTAAGCATTTGAGTAATTTGCAGTTTGTTCATCTTTATCAGGATTCTAAAGATAAATACATAGTAGCAATTTCATTCATACCAAGCTATATCCAGATCACATAATTGCCAGATTAATAATATTGAGTAGATTATAACTGCAGAGACTATCTTTTAATTCTTTGTGCTTTTAGAACTGGCATATAAGAAGCATTCAATAATATTTTTCAGAGGTTACAAAAGCATCCTGCTTATTAAAAAATACTGTTGGTGATTTCAAAGATGTGCAAGAGCTAGGAGGGAATTTCTCCTGTCCATCATGCAGTAAAGCAGTAATATCCCAGTGACATCTTGTCTTGTACACAAAGTGGTATACTCAAACCACTGAAAGAAAATATTATTTTCTATTAATTGGTTTGTGACATTTTATTTTCATTCTGAATCTTACTTTCGATTCTAGGTTGATGAACCAGAGTCA
This sequence comes from Antilocapra americana, assembly GCA_007570785.1. Classification (NCBI taxonomy): domain Eukaryota; kingdom Metazoa; phylum Chordata; class Mammalia; order Artiodactyla; family Antilocapridae; genus Antilocapra; species Antilocapra americana. The sequence continues at coordinate 11,709,659 of ML662447.1, forward strand.
GAAAACTCAGAATACACTGAGAAAAATAGGCCTGGATTGCCTGCCTTTGGCCAATTATCAGTTATAAATAGTATTTTCTGAGTCTGCTTCTCTCTTGTCATTGACTTCTGAACACATAAAAGGAAGAATCAGAATGACCACACAGGGGAATTACAGAACATGGTAAAGGTCAAAGCTATACAACTTAGTATTATCTTTCAAGGAACATATGAAGCCATAGAATTCTAAAACCTAATTCCTGTGACAAAGTCTGTAACAAAAAGAAAAAAAATAACACAATATAAATCTAGTTCTCAACTGTTCTCTGGTGGCTCAGATGGTAAAGAATCAGCCTGCAATGAGGGAGATCTGAGTTTGATCCCTGGGTTGGGAAGATCTCCTGGAGTTCTGTGGGGCAACCCACTCCAGTATTCTTGCCTGGAGAATTCCCATGGACAGAGGATCCTTGGGGGCAAAGAGCATGGGGTGGCAAAGAGTTGTACACGAATGAGTGACTAATCACAGCACAGCAAAGCACTATCTCTGGAGCAGGAGGAAAACTTATCATCTTAATATGTTTTAGTTACAAGCCTAACAATATAATCTTATTGATAATAGTCATATAATCAGAATTGAGTGTCAAATGCAATATCTTATAATGAAATTTTACGGCAGAGCTTCCTTAACTGTGCTTTATAACCAGCATGTTTCCTTGTTTTACTAAAGATTTGGTTGGGATTTAAAATTAATCCATAAGATTTGTTACATTAAAATTGGAAGAAATTAAATTTTATAATCATGAGAAAATTTTAAAGATATTCTCTAACATCTAAAAGTCAATTTGAAAATAATCTTTCTTAATCAGCCTCAGCATAGGTCTTTTCAATAGCATATATAATGAGAAACAGTAAACTAATTCTAGCAGGCATTAGCTCCATGATTAGGTCAGCTTAACTTGAAGCAGTCTTGCTCCAGAAATGTGTGTGTATGTGTATTTAGTTCCAGGCTGAAAGATTTCCAACAAAAATATATTTTGTCCCAAGTACTAGTAAATTTGCCAGCTTAAACTTTTAGTTAATTAGCAACTCCCTTAAAATATAGCAAAAGGCTAGGTAAAAAACTAAGTTATTAATACTTAGACAAGATTAGGTTGCTGGTGTTCTGATAATACTTTAACGTACAGAATACTACTAACACCAACATAAGAGTGAATATGGAAATAATGAATACCACACTTAAGCTGAATATTTTTTCCCTAAGCAAAAGAATCTAATTTTTGAAGGGAGATATTTGGTATCCTAGATTAAGTGGTTATTTGATTTTGAGGTAGCTGATTATTTCACAACATTTTTGGCACCAGGGACCAGTTTTGTGGAAGATAATTTTTCCATTGTCCAGGGGATACAAGTGATGAGAAGCGGCTATACATACAGATACAGCTTTGCTCACTCATCTGTCTGCCTCTCACTTCCTGCTGTGCAGCCTGGTTTCTACCCTTCCATTACCCAGGGTTGGGGAGCCATAAGAGAAAGAGCTAGTTTTATTGTTACACCAAACCAAATTTTTTCTAGGTTGAAATTAATAGTCCATAGCCTTAACTACTCTCTTATAAATATCCCTAGTTCCCTGAACCCCTTGTCCTTCAAAAATTCCTGATCAATTTAACTGCCAGCCTTAGTGGTTAACTGTCTCTCAAACTCCTATCACAAATCCTTCAAAAGTAACCCATTTCCTCTTACTTTTTGTAAAAGTTTATATTTCTGTATAAAGCTAATGCTTCTACCTTTGTTCTGAATCCAATCGCACTAGCTTCATTAAGAATAGACATTCAATCTTTCTTTGCTGTCATACTTTCAACTCTCTCTCTGTACTGACTTTCTGCTATAAACATGGACCCATGCTCAAATGTTTAACCTTCCACCCATCCCCACCACCCCATGCCAAATCATTACATTTCTCTTCTCTTTCCAGCCAAAGTTTCTGATAGATTTATATATTTTATTTTTAGTTACCAATTGTGTGTTCCTTTCAACCTATTATGTTCTACTCTCTCCCCCATCAGTCTAATGAAACTTGTCTTGCAGTGATCCCTCAATCTCATACATTTAACTCATGAGACTGTTAGCATATACTTATTAAATTGTTTTTTTCTTAACAGTTCACTGATTTCTTTATCACTTCTGCTACTGTACTTTAGGCTGATGTCTTTGGCATGCATTACTACAAAAATGTTTCAACGTCTCTAGACAATATACAGTTTTTTTTTAATATTGCAGTTAGAGGATTCTTTTGCAAACTTCAAGAGGCAACAGCATTCCTCTCCATTCATTCCCATTCAATTCTGTTAGGACTGTGCTGTCCTGTTGATTTTTATTTCCTAGAACAAGTGTCTCTTGCTGATGTAACAGTTGAATGCTCAGTTGTTCCTTCTTCCTGAAATATTATTCTCAGGTAACTTGCCTCCTATTTGCTAACTCATCCTATTTATATTTCAAGTTTCAGTTAAAATTTCATTTTCTTTATACTCTTTGTGACCTCCCCTCCAAATCTGATTCTTTCCATCACACCTGCATCCCGTGCAACCTCTGAATGTACTTTGTTTTCTCTCATAAAACATTTATCAGATTCTTTTAATTGTTCAGTTGTTTCTCTGTGTCTTACAGGGTGACTTCTATCACCAACCTCTAGACTCAGGAGACTAACTAATAGTAGATAACACCTTCTCTAATGCTTAGTAGATACTCATAAATATGCATTGACTAAATCAATGAATGAATGTATGATAAAACAATGTTGTAAAAAATCCCATCACCATTCATTAGAAGGTAAATGGTTTCTGCTTATAGGGAACCCCTTGTTAGTTTAACAGCTAAACTTCTGTGTCATTTCTTTCTACATGCCTTTATTAAAATTTTCCTTTGTTTTTTTCCCTAAGGGATCTGGGATTTGATTCACCATTTCTTTTGTGCAACCAATGTTAATTATTTTTCTACTTTAATTACAAATCAACCATGTGGCATAATATGCAAATATCTTAACTCCCTGCTCTATCTGAACAATCCTACAAATTTCTTGAAAATATATGCAGAACTAGTAACTACAGGAAGAGAGAGAATTTGTTTAAAAAAAAGAAAAAAGTCAAAAATTAAGAACTCCTTTAAAACTACTTATATACATGTAATTGATTGTTATTGAACTTTAAAAGCAATAGACCTAATAAATCAAATTCAAACCTTTTACTCAATAGGCCCTTTGTTTTCTGGGAAAATAATCTACTTTTGAAACATTAATCAGCTCAATTCAGAAAAGATTTTAGTAGACACAGATGTGACTTGATATATATTCATTGATTCTGCCTATGATCCTTTTATCTAAACTGAACTTTCTGTTGATAAAATTATTAAACAATTCATACATTAATTCATGGAAGAGCTTGATCCCTGGTATTTTTCATTACATACTAGAACCTTCTGCTTAGTTTTCTCTTCAAGCATATGCTCCTGAGATACACTGTTGACCCTGGATAGTAAAGATGCCTTTAAAACCCTGGAAGTTCTCTCTTTAATAGGAAGCTTTCCATTCTCCTGTTTCTCTCTCTCTCTCTTTTTTTTTTTTTTTTTGTTTTCCTTATTTTTTTTTTTGCCCTCCTTACTTACCTCAAATCTCAAACTTGATTTTGAGACCTTAAACATGACCCTGGAGTGCCTTGAGGCATTAAATATACTGCTCTGTGCTTTGAAATATAGTGATTCTGTTACTGATCTTTGAGATCATAAAAAGTTTGTTTCAATGTCTGATACACATAATCCCATATAGGTTGTGTCAATCTAAAAATATCAAGGAGGGGTTCTGCTATTATATTTCACCAAAAACTTTATACCATCTTCTGCTCTGCTGTCCCACAGGAAGGGCAGGCAATGTTTTACTCACTGAGGAATTTGAGATGAAAATGAGAGAAGAAGAAAAAAATAGAATTAAACTGAAATCCCTTGCACCAAATATTTTTGTTAATAACCATGGTTCTATAATTTTAACACCTTTACTGGATTGTACTGGATTGCATGTTTACTTCTTAAGTAGAATCTTTAAAATAAAATACCCTTTTTAAATATTTGAAAAAGATTAAATATGCATCTTTGACCATGTCATGTTAAAAAAAACCCACACTGAACTTTCAAATAAAGTTCTAATATATTATTTTTGTATAAGAAACTAATGCTTCAGCATCTGCCTTTGTTTTTAGCATTGTTCATCACTATATTCTCTTATTCATAGCAGGATGTGGTTTTTCTAGCTCCCTAGAGTTGTACAAATGAAACAGATTTTACTCTTTGTTTTATTAATAGCTTTATTCCCTGCTTACTTTTCTCTGCTTAGAGTCCTATTCTTTTTCTGGCCTAAAATGCCTAATAATTTCTAAGTGCAGTGAGTTCACTACACTTAGCAACACACACACACACACACACACACACACATAGACACAAAATGTCCTTTTCAGCATAGGGGACTGGAATGCAAAAGTAAGAAATCAGGAGATAACCTGGTGTAACAGGCAAGTTTGGTTTTGGGAGGAAAAAATGAAGCAGGGCAAAGGCTAACAGAGTTAGTACCGAAACCAGATTGATTATATTCTTCGCAGCCAAAGATGGGGAAGCTCTATACAGTCAGCAAAAGCAAGACAGGGAACTGACTGTGGCCCAGAAGATGAACTCCTTATTGCAAAATTCAGACTTAAATTAAGAAAGTAGGGAAAACCACTAGACCATTCAGGTGTGATCTAAATCAAATCCCTTATGATTATACAGTAGAAGTAACAAATAGACTCAAGGTTAGATCTGATAGAGTGCCTGAGGAACTATGGACGGAGGTTCATAACATTGTACAGGAAGCAGTGATCAAAACCATCCCCAAGAAAAAGAAGTGCAAAAAGGCAAAATGGTAGTCTGAGGAGGCCTTACAAATAGCTGAGAAAAGAAGAGAAGTGAAAGGCAAGGAGAAAGGGAAAGATATACCCATTTGAAGGGAGGGTTCCAGGAAATAGAGAGAAGAGATAAGAAAACATTCCTAAGTGAAAAATGCAAAGAAATAGAGTAAAACAACAGAATGGGAAAGACTAGGTATCTCTTCAAGAAAATTAGATATACCAAGGGAACATTTCATACAAAGATGGGCACAATAAAGGACAGAAACAGCAAGGGCATAAAAGAAGCAGTAGAGTCTAAGAAGAGATGGCAAGAATACACTGAACTGTACAAAAAGGTGTTAATGACCCAGATAACCACAATGGTGTGTTCACCCACTTACAGCCAGACATCCTGAACTGTGAAGTCAAGTGGGCCTTAGGAAGCATTACTATGAACAAAGCTAGTGGAGGTGATGGAATTTCAGCTGAACTATTTCAAATCCTAAAAGATGATGCTGTTAAAGTGTACTAAATATGCCAGAAAATTTAGAAAACTCTACAGTGGCCCACAGGACTGGAAAATATCAGTTGTCATGTCAAATCCAAAGGAGATAAATGCCAAAGAATATTCAAATTACCTTACAGTTATGCTCATTTCACATGCTAGCAAGGTAATGATCTAATTCCTTCAAGCTAGGCTTCAACTATATATGAACTGAGAACTTTCAGCTGTGCAAGCTGGGTTTAGAAAAGTCTGAGGAACTAGAGATCGATCAAATTGCCAACATCCATTGGATCTTCCTTGGTGGGAAGATCTGCTGAGAAGGGACAGTCTACACACTCCGGTATTCTTGGGCTTCCCTTGTGGCTCAGCTTGTAAAAAACCCACCTGCAATGCAGGAGACCAGGGTTCGATCCCTGGATTGGGAAGATCCCCTGGAGAAGGGAAAGGCTACCCACTCCAATATTTTGGCCTGGAGGATTCCAAGGAATGTATAGTCCATGGGGTCACAAAGAGTCACAACTGAGTGATTTTGTTTAGAACTTCCCTGGTGGATCCAACAGTAAAGAATCTGCCTGCAGTGTAGGAAACCTCGGTTCGAATCCTGGGTCAAGAAGATACCCTGAGGAGGGAATGGCTACCCACTCCGGTATTCTTGGGCTTCCCTTGTGGCTCAGCTGGTAAAGAATCTGCCTCAAAAGAGGGAGACCTGGGTTCGATCCAGGGGTTGGGAAGATACCATAGGAGAAGGGAAAGGCTTCCCAGTCCATTATTATGGCCTGGAGAATTCCATGGACTGTATAGTATATGGGGTCGCAAAGAATCAGACACTACTGAATGACTTTCACTTTCCCTTTTATTGGATCATAGAAAAAGCAAGGGGATTCCAGTAAAACATGTACTTCTGCTTCACTGACTACATTAAACCTTTGATCGTGTGGATCACAACAAACTGAAATATTCTTAAAAAGATGGAAATACCAGACTTCCTTACCTGCCTCCTGGGGAACCGGTATGCAAGTCAAGAAGCAACAGTTAGAACCAGACATAGAACAATGGACTAGTTCAAATTTGGGAAAGGCACATGTGAGGCTGTCTACTGTCACACGATTTATTTAATTCCTATGCAGAGTACATCATGCAAAATACTGGGCTGGATTAATCACAAGCTGGAATCAATATAGTCAGGAGAAATATCAACAATCTTCGATATGCAGATGTTACCACCTTAGTGGCAGAAAGTGAACAGGAACTAAAGAGCCTCTTAATGAAGGTGAAAATGGAGAGTGGAAAAGCTAGCTTAAAACTCAGCATTCAAAAAACTTAAGATCATAGCATCTGGTTCCATCACTTCATGGCAAATAAATGGGGGAAAAGTGGCAGATTTTATTTTCTTGGCTCCAAAAATCACTGCAGATGTTGACTGTGGCCATGAAATTAAAAGATGCTTGCTCCTTGAAAGAAATATTATGACAAACCTTGACAGCATATTAAAAAGCATAGACATCACTTTATTAACAAAAGTTCATCTAGTTAAAGCTATGTTTTTTCCAGTAGTCATGTATAAATGTGAGAGTTGGGCCAAAAAGGAGCTGAACACCAAAGAAATGATTCTTTTGAATTGTGGTGCTGGAGAAGACTCTTGAGAGTCCCTTGAACTGAAACTCCTTGTTGCAGTTGATCAAACTTGTTGATCCTTAAGGAAATCAGTCCTGAATATTAACTGAAAGGACTTTTGCTGAAGCTCCAATTCTCTGGCTACCTGATGTGAAGAGTCGACTCATTGGAAATGACCCTGATGCTAGGATAGATTCAAGGCAAGAGGAGAAGTGGACGGCAGAGAATGAGATGGTTGGATGGCATCACTGACTCAATGGACATGAGTTTGAACAAACTCTGCGAAAGAGTGAAAGGCAGGGAAGCCTGCTTCTTGGCCTGCTGCAGTCAATGGGGTTGCAGTCAGACATGACTGAAAGACTGAACTACAACAACCAGTTAGAAACACTTCTCAAATCCTCCCTTTCCCACCTCAAAGTGAATTAGGTGCCTCTCATATAAAGATATTCTAAATCTGTCTATATTATGACCTGTTCTACTTTTTGTCATATCATACAAAAATCATACCAGCTTTTTCCAATAGGGTAGGAGCTTTGTTCATTGGTGAATGACACATATTCAATGTTTATTGAATACATTAACTCAAAACCATTTATAATGATATTTCATAACAAATAGCTTATACAAATATTTTAATTACAAAATTTGATATGAATTTTAAATCAATTAAAAACCCTCTTTCAGATTTTATATTATATGCAACATTTTATTTATTTATTTTTTTGCAGGTAACTTCTCTTTCTTTTTTTTAATTAATTAATTAATTTTAAATTTTCTTTACATTATTGTGTTGGTTTTGCCATACATTGACATGAATCTGCCATGGGTATACATATGTTCCCCTTCCAGAACCCCCTCCCTCCTCCCTCCTGATTCCCTTTCTCTAAATTTTAAACTTTTTTCTCTCCAAATCTATTAATTTAAGTGAGCAGTAGAAAGGAATCACAAATTAATTTCTTCAGGTGAAATGGAGGCATAGGAGAAATTAACTCAAGTTAAAGAAATACAAAGGAAATTATGTCTTGTTTTATTTCAAAGGTATTGTTCTTGGCATTTCCCATCCACTTTCTACCATTTCCGTCTTTTCAGATACCCAGCGGCCTGCTTCTCTCATCCAATGTTGTGACTTCCCTGGCATATACATATATCTATCCCTTCTGATCACCCTTAAAAGTGAAAAATCAGCTAGACATGTTTCTGACATCTCATTTGGAGAAATTCAGAAAATTTAGCCAATCCTATTAAAGTCGATGAAATCAAATGACAACATGAACTTAATACCATCACTCATGTCACTCTGTTGTTGCTAGAAATACATACATGCATGCATGGATACACACATATAAATATAATTATTTGGAGATTTCTGAAGAAATAAAGACATCTAATTTCCTGAGTTGACTAAATAATTTTTAAATGAGTATACCTTTCTTCAGTTTATGGTCCATATCTGCTTCTCAGACACCTACTCTTATGATTCTTGTATAGTCTCTAATCTCCAATCATAGCAGCTTTTTTTTAAAAAAATTTAAATGTGCCAGTTTTGTTGCTCTTGTAGTCTTTGCAATATCAATTCTCTCTGACTTTATATCTTTAAATGAATGTTTCTTGTTTGTCATTCAAATCTTAGCTTGTACATTATTTCCTCAGTAATTTATCATAATTTTGCCATAACTGCTATAATTCTCTGTGTATCACTTGTCACTTCCCTCTAATTCCCCTTACCCCAATCTTTAATGGCATCTAATATACAAATAAAGGTACTTACTTGTTATATAATATATAAGGTCCAAAAGGAAGGATTTTTTCCTGTTTTGTTCAATGATATATTCCAAGTAGTGTAGGTGCTTAATAAATATTTATTGAATGCTAAAAAGAATTATGCTTTAGATTTCTCTTTACAATTATTTGGTAGTTTATTACATGCCCAACACTCTTAAAGTTAACATTTATGGAAAAAATAATATTTTTATCTGCTTTCTTCAACAAGTTATCTAAAGTACATAGCTTTCCTTCCAAGGAGCAAGCATCTTTTAATTCATGACTGCAGTCACTGTCCACAGTTATAGCATACTCAAAAGGAGAAATATCACTTTACCGACAGTTTCATATAGTCAAAACTATGATTTTTTCCAGTAGCCATGTACAGATGTGAGTTGAACCATAAAGAAGACTGAACGCTGAAGAATTGATGCTTTCAAATTGTGGTTCTGTAGAAGACTTTTGAGTGTCCCTTGGACTCCAAGGAGACCAATCCAATCAATTGTAAAGGCAATCAACCCTGAATATTTAATGGAAGGACAGATGTTGAAGCTGAAGCGCCAATACTTTGGCCACCTGATGCAAATGGCTGACTCATTGGAAAAGACTCCAATGCTAGGAAATACTTATGGCAAAAGGAGAAGGGTTCAGAGGATAAGATGGTTAGATAGTATCATCCATTCAATGGACGTGAAGAAGATAGAGGAGGGCAGAGGAGCCTGGCATGCTTCAGTCCATGGAGTCACTAAGAGTTGGACGTGATTGAGGAGCAACAACAATAAAGTAGATGAACAATGCTTGGAAAACATAGAAGGTACTCAAACACGCTTACTTAAATGATCCATTTGTCATGGGATGAGCAATTATTTTTTAAGTTTACGTCCAGAAATTACACTTTTATAGCCTCACCCATAACATTAAAACTCTTAGTCATCATATATCTGATAGTCTCTAGGACACGTGAATAAATCCTTCACAAATTTATCGATAGATCATAATCACAGTAATTTGAAAAACAATATAAAATATGAAGAACATCTAATCCTTAGTGTTTGCAGGTGTCTATGGAAATGGGCCCTCATTGTTATAAAAATCTAACTTGGACCGGTAGGTATAAAGGGGGTTTTCACTTCTTAAACACATGCACATGAAAAATTTAGATATACAATTCTAATTGCTGAGGTTTCAGACATTTATTGAAGTTGTATAAGTAGAATTCTATATCAGACTTCTGTATAGAGATTTTTATTATGTAGTTCTTCACTGCAGCAGAAGTGGAATCATCCTGAACACTCTAAAATTTATCAATGATGATAAATTAATAAGATGGAAAAATGTGATATGTAAGCTCAAAGATGAATGAGATAGATTCATATTTTTAACATGGACATATTTGGATAATTACAGTGTCAAAAACATAGAAATAGGCTTTGAAATATACAGGATGATTTATTTTATAATACTTATGATTAGTGCATAACTTAGGTGTTAAAATTTTTTCTGTTAATAATGCATCTTTCTAGAACTAAAACATACTAGTCATTATTTCTTATTCCTGGAGTTGTATTAATTTTCACTTTTTCTTTTAAATTGTAGTAATACTTGAATTGATGTTGTTAGTCATTAAGACATGTCTGGCTCATCTGCATGGACTATCGCCCAGCAGGCTCCTCCGTCCATACTGGAGTAGGCTGCTGTTTCCTTCCCCAGGAGATCTTCCCAACCAGAGATTGAATCTGCGTCTTCTTTATTGGCAGGCAGTTTTGTTTTGTTTGTTTTTTTGTTTACCGCTGAACCACCAGGGAAGCCCTAATACACAAGTTACATATGCTATATTTATATTCAATGTTGTTCAGATATCACCTTATCCCAAGCTGCTTTATAGACTTAATACAATTCGAGTTAATATCTACTGGGTGTTTTACAGATATATGGTCAGTTTATTTAAAACTTGTATGGGCATACAAGGGACATTTAATTTCAAAAGGAATCTAGTAAAAGAACAAAGAGGACTTACATTGATTAATTTCAAGACTTATTATAGAGTAATCAAGATAGAGCATCACTAGAGTAAGAATGGATGTATAGATTGAAGGGGAAAAAAAGAATTCAAAAGTAAATCCCACAAATATGCTCAAATGATTTTTGCTGATACTCCAAGGATATTAAATGGAAGAAACAGAAGTCCTTCTCTCAAATGAAGTTGACAGCCTTTATGTCTTCATTTGGGGGCAGCGGGGTGGATAAACCTTGAGTATAACCTGTCATCATTCAAAAATTTAACTTGAAATTGTTCTTAGTTCCGAACATGAAGGTGATAACATAGCTTTGTAAAAATCTATGGGAATCTCTGTGACATTGGAGAAGGGAAAGGTTAGTTAGGTCAGAAATATGAACTTTTTGTTTTTTAAAGGAATGAATCAACTTTTCCAAAATGAAAAGGTTCTCTTTTTAAAGAGAAATAATTAGGGGAAAAGAGCTCTTCGGACACTGAAGAAAATGTTAAAAATATATATTATTGACTTGTATCAAGAGTAAATGAAAGTATGAGGAAAGCCAGACCCAAGGAAATGGTCAAAATATTTGAAAAGACAGTTAACAAAATAGTATATCTGTATTTCTAATAAGAATTTTATAATAAGAACATTAAAATGTGCTCAAAATCAACCTTCTGAGAAATGTAAATTAAAACCAGCAGGACACACAGTTATATATACACTAGAATGGCTAAAATTTAAAATATAGAGATCATATGTATTAATATAATACATAAAATATAGAGATAATCAAGTTGTGGTGCAGATGTAGGCCAACTGGAACTCATGCAGAACTGGTAGGAGAGGGGCTGCAAAATAGTGCAACCACTTTGGAAATTCTTCAGAATTATGCATTTACTTATACATATGCTTAGGAAAATATTTAAGTTATTTATATAAAAAACACAAACATATGGATGTTATACAACATGCTTCTGAATAGCCAACAGATCACAGAAGAAATAAGAAACAAAATCAAAATATGCATAGAAACAAATGAAAATGAAAACACAACAACTCAAAACCTATGGGATTCAGTAAAAGCAGTGTTAAGAAGCAGGTTCATAGCGATACTAGCCTACCACAAGAAACAAGAAAGTGAAAGTAAAAGCCTCTCAGTCATTTCTGATTCTTTGTGACCCCATGAACTATACTGTCCATGGAATTCTACAGGCCAGAATACTGGAGTGAGTAGCCTTTCCCTTCTCCAGGGAATCTTCTCAACCCAGGGACTGAAGCCAGGTCCTTGCATTGCAGACAGATTCTTTACCAGCTGAGACCCAAGGGAAGACCAGGAAACAAGAGAAACATCAAATAAACAACCTAACCTTACACCTAAAAAAACTAGAAAAATAAGAAAAAGAAAAACCCCAAATTTAGTAGAAGGAAAGAAATCATAAAAATAAGAGCAGAAATAAGTGAAAAAGAAACAACAAAGACTATAGCAAAGATCAACAAAGATAAAACTGGTTCTTTGAGAAGACAAACCATTACCCAGACTCATCAAGAAAAAAGGAGAAGAATCAAATCAATAAAATTAGAAATGAAAATGGAGAAATCACAACGGACAACCCCAAAATACAAAAGATTGTAAGAGACTACTATGAGTAATTATAGGCCAATAAAATGGACAAGTTGGAAGAAATGGACAAAATCCTTAGAAAGTATAACCTTCCAAAACTGAACCAGGAAGGAATAGAAAATCTGAACAGACTCATCACAAGCATGGAAATCAAAACTGTAATAAAAAATCTTAAAAAAAGAAAACAAAACAAAAGAAAACAAAATCTTCCAACAAACAAAAGCCCAGAACCAGATGGCTTCACAGGGGAATTCTACCAAAAATTTAGAAAAGAACTAACACCTATCCTACTCAAAGTCTTCCAGAAAATTGCAGAAGAATGTAAACTCCTAAACTCACTCTATGAGGCCACCATCACCCTAATATCAAAACCAGACAAAGGTGCCACAAAAAAAGGAATTTGAGTTATTTATAAACGTATACATATACTTACCCACACAACACAGAAGTTTTACTACTATGTATTTATGAATGAGAAATGAAAACACATCTACTCTAATACTTACACAGGAAGATTTACAGCCACACAGATTCAATGGAAATTTAGGATTCAAAAGAGAAGGCATAAAATGTGACTACTTGATTGAGTACATGGGTATAAAGGTGAAGTAGTCATTATTATTAATATACACAATATCAATATTTTGTATTATTATTAAATGATTTTCTATGAGTTCCTAAGTAAAAATGATTATTTGATTAACAAAATATATGGTCTTTCATATAATGTAAAGTTTGGAAAGAATCCTAAATGTAATTTACGCTCACCTGTATTGATATTTATTTGTCAGACATGCTATCTATAATTAATATATTGGGCTCAGTTCAGTTTAGTTCAGTCACTCATTCATGTCCGACTCTTTGCGACCCAGGGACTGCAGCACACCAGGCCTCCTTGTCCATCACCAACTCCCAGAGTTAACCCAAACTAATGTCTATTGAATTAGTGATGCCATCTAGCCATCTTATCCTCTATTGTCTCCTTCTCCTCCTGCCCTCAATCTTTTCCAGCACAAGGGTCTTTTCAAATGAGTCGGCTCTTCACATCAGGTGGCCAAAGTATTGGAGTTTTAGTTTCAACATCAGTCCTTTCCAATGAATACCCAGGACTGATCTCCTCTTGGATGGACTGGTTGGAATCCTTGCAGTTCAAGGGACTCTCAAGAGTCTTGGGCTAGAAAAACACAAATGAAAACTCCCAGTTCTATATTCAGACTGAGTTGATTTGACTACTTACTTAAGCACCAACTTCCTATGCTACTTTAAAATACATGCTTCACATTTGTGTGTCTCATTCTATAAAATAAACATAATAATAAACCTCTCACAGAATTATTTTACACATTTGTGTATGGCTTAGCATGGTGCCTACATACTAAATGTTCCATAAATTTTAGTTTTTGTTATTTTTACAATGGGGCTCTGTGAGGGCACTCCTTGTGGCTCATACAGTAAAGAATCTGCTCACAATGCAGGAGAGCCAGGTTTAATTCCTGGGATGGAAAGACCCCCTGGAGAAGGGAATGGCAACCCACTCCAGTATTCTTGCCAGGAGAATTCCACAGAGAAGCCTGGCAGGTTTCATAGTTCATGGCGTCACAGAGTCAGATGTGACTAAGCAACTTTCACTTCACTTCACCAGGGGGCACTCAGTGCTTCTTACCTCATCCAAATCTGACTTTAAACCTTGTGGATGGTTATTGTTGATACGGCTCAGAAACAGTGGCAATGATGAGAACTTTGTGTACGATGGATTTGTCTTTTGGGCTTGTCTTCTTGAAATTTTTGTCTTGTAATAAGAGGGCAGGCTTTGGAACCGATTGTTTGGGTTCGAATCTAGATTCCTCTGTTTACCTGTGTTGCTCAAACTTGGATATGATAGGAATACAGGAAACCCTGTAGGGAAATGGATTCTTGTTCAAACATTTAAACAGCTATTTTTGTACCACGAGGGTTTCCATAACTTTGGTGTGGCACTGTACTAAGATTGGGGTTGGTTGATGATACACCTTTTTTTTGTAAGTTGGAAAAGAGCTACAGGGATGTCAGGCATGTTCTTAGGCAAATCATTTCCTTTTTTGCCTTTCTTCAGGGGATTTTTCTGACCCAGGGAATGAACCCTGGTCTCCCACATTGTAGGCAGATTCTTTACCATTTGAGCCACCAGGGAAGCCCAAAGGGTACAGATGAGAGTTAAAATGTTATAAATTAAATCCCTTATATTCATGCTGTTATATTCTTCAGTCTTTATGCAGCCACACATGGAAAGACACTGAGTTAGGTTTGCTGATAAAGCTGTTGTAATAAAGAGACCTCAAAATGATGTGAATCAAAAACTCAGGATTCAGGTTACCTTTTTATTAGCTATTACTAAGTGTTCCTTATCTGCACTGTTGAAGCTAATTCATACCAACAGTTTCTGCTGTTGTCTTCTGGGAAAAGAAAAGAGAAAGTGGACAGCAAACTGGTACTCTTTAGGATGTAATATAGAAGTTGTATTCAACCCTTCTACTAACAGTCACTGTACAAACCTAAGTTAGAAGGTCACAGCTGTACCCAGGAATCTATGAAGGGTGACTTGTCACTGTTTAGCCAGTCACTTTTTTAAAAACAAAGATTTCTTTACTAAAAATAGAATGATAAAATGGCTCTAGGGGATTATTAACAGACTTCAGATGCTTGATCAGACACTAAAAACAAATATGTTTTTAAAAAGTCAGCTTAAGATTCCTCAGTGGCACCTAACATATTAAAGAATTCATAAAAAATAAACAGTAATAAAGGGGTATTTTAAAATGTATCATATTTTTGTGTGATTACTCTACAATATCTATGAGAGTAACATACAGCTACTAATAAACCCATACTCAGCCTTCCCTCCCTTGAACAGCAAAATGTTAGCACTAATGTATAATTATCTTCTTTTCAATTTCTCGAAAGGAGAAATTCTTTCCTTGCCTTTGGGAGATGGCACTGGTTTTCTTGTAAGAAAGCTCATTTCAATATCCTGAAAGTTGAATTGTTAGAAAGTGTTGTTTTTCTCAGGCTCGTATTTACTATCACTTATTATTTACTAATATCGAGTAAATATATCACTTTTTATTTTTCACAGGGAGTAATTAAAAATTTTAACCACTATGAGTAACTCAGAATTTGTGGGCTGTTTTGAATATTTTTATTTCTTTGAAATAATACTGAATTATGATATTTTATACATCTAAAAAGTAGTTGGTCCATAGTTCTACATTAAATGTCTTTAGTAATTAAATGGCATTTCCTTTCTGTAATAGTTTCGTTGTTGTTTGTATTTACATAGCTACTATTTACACTATAGACATTTTTAGTAAATTTAAAATTAAGTATTTCATTACTGAGACAAAATTCTGCACATAAGCTTCTTCCTTAAAGAAATCTCACATTCAATATTTCAGGTCACAGGGGTGCCATTTGGACAGTAAAAGTGTGCTGTAATTTCTTCCCATAATACCTTGGAGGATTAAAACATGATTTTTAAATTGCATATCTTGCAACCAATGTGCAGTTTACCCACTCAGTGAGCTCTTTTTGTATTCGAGATTCTACATAAAACTCTTATGAATGCAGAGACCTTCAAATTTGGTTAATTAATTTTAGAAAGACAGAACATTGCAGTCTTCCTCTGGAAATAAGCCCCCATCCTCTCCCAGGTACACTAAGCAGTATTTATCAATAGAAAAGTGTATGTAGGCTCTATGCAAATTATATGCTGAATTTATATAACCAGAGCTAATTAGATTTTTTGTAAGTAAAATTAATTTCTATAAGTGAAATTTGGTTTCATTTTTTAAATTAAGAATTTTACCACAAAAATAATTTAAGAATACCATGATTTATACAATATAGGCTTCCAATGATATTAAAGCTTCTAGAAAAACTTGGCACATTACTTTTTCTTTAGTTTACTTTTAGTAATAAGTACAAGGAAATAACAACCCACTTCAGTGTTCTTGCCTGAAAAATCCCATGACTAGGGGAGCCTACTTGGCTACAGTCCATGGGGTTGCAAGAGTTGGACACGACTTAGCAACTAAACCAACACCATACATCTTGCAGTACTTTAAGGAAGCCAGTAAATAACCATGAAGTTAAATAAATAATAATTATAAAAGGAAAAGTTAAAAAATTATCATTACAAGACAATTTAAGAAATATATAAAAATAGTCTTAAAATATTCTTGAACTTAACAAAATATTAATAGTCAAGAATAAACTTTTCTTTTCTGAACCATTTGAGAGTATGTTGACCTAATACTATTACCAAAATATTTCAGTACTTATTTTGTACAAGAAGAATATTCTACCATTTCACCTTGATACAAACATAAAAATTAACATTAAACTTTGATATACTGCTACTAACTAATAAGCAAATTGTATGGACCTAATAGCAGAAGATATTAAGAAGTGGCAATAATACACAGAAGAACAGAAAAGTACAAAAAAGTACAAAAAAGATCTTCACGACCCAGATACACACAATGGTGTGATCACTCACATTCACCTAGAGCCTGACATCCTGGGATGTGAAGTCAAGTGGGCCTTAGGAAGCATCACTACAAACAAAGCTAGTGGAGGTGATGGAATTCCAGTTGAGCTATTTCAAATCCTAAAAGATGATGCTGTGAAAGTGCTGCACTCAACATGCCAGCAAATTTGGAAAATGCAGCAGTGGCCACAGGACTAAAAAGGTCAGTTTTCATTCCAATCCCAAAGAAAGGCAATGCCAGAGTACTCAAACTACTGCACAATTGCACTCATCTCATACGCTAGTAAAGTAATGCTCAAAATTCTCCAAGCCAGGCTTCAACAGTACATGAACCATGAACTTCTATATGTTTAAGCTGGTTTTAGGAAAGGCAGAGGAACCAGAGATTAAATTATCAACATCTGCTGGATCATCGAAAAAGCAAGAGAGTTCCAGAAAAAACATCTATTTCTGCTTTCTTGACTATGCCAAAGCCTTTGACTTTGTGGATCACAATAAACTGTGGAAAATTCTGAAGGAGATGGGAATACCAGACCACCTGACCTGTCTCTTGAGAAACCTGTATGCAGGTCAGAAAGCAACATTTAGAACTGAACATGGAACAGCAGACTTGTTCCAAGTAAGAAAAGGAGTATGTCAAGGCTGTATATTGTCACGCTGCTTATTTAACTTATATGAAAAGTACATCATGAGAAACATTGGGCTGGAAGAAGCATAAGCCGGAATCAAGATATCTGGGAGAAATATCAATAACCTCAGATATGCAGATGACAACACCCTTATGGCAGAAAGTGAAGAAGAGCTAAAGAGCCTTTTGATGAAAGTGAATGAGGAGAGTGAAAACGTTGGCTTAAAGCTCAACATTCAGAAAACAAAGATCATAGCATCTGGTCCCATCACTTCATGGCAAATAGATGGGGAAACAGAGGAAACAGTGGCTGAGTTTATTTTGGGGGGCTCTAAAATCACTGCAGATGGTGATTTCAGCCAGATAATTAAAAGATGCTTACTCCTTGGAAGGAAAGTTATGACCAATCTAGACAGCATATTAAAAAGCAGAAACATTATTTTGTCAACAAAGGTCCTTCTAGTCAAGGCTATGGTTTTTCCAGTGGTCATGTATGGATATGAGAGTTGGACTATAAAGAAAGCTGAGTGCCAAAGAGTTCATGCTTTTGAATTGTGCTGTTGGAGAAGTCTCTTGAGAATGCCTTGGACTGGAAGGAGATCCAGCCAGTTCATCCTAAAGGACATCAGTCCTGAATATTCATTGGTAGGACTGATCCTGAAGCTGAAACTCCAATATTTGGCCACATGATGCAAAGAGATGACTCATTTGGGAAGACCCTGATGCTGGGAAAGATTGAGGGCAGGAGGAGAAGGGGAAAACAGAGGATGAGATGGCTGGATGGCATCACCGACTCAATGGACAATGGTTTGGGTAGACTCTGGCAGTTGGTGATGGATAGGGAGGCCTGGCATGCTGCAGTTTATGGGGTCGCAAAGATTCAGATGTGACTGAGCGACTGAACTGAACTGAATAAGCAAAATCCATTACAGTTTTTCTGATAATGTCCTTCTAGCCAAAGATTTCAGCTCAGCATTACAGTTTGCATTTGATTTTCACTTCTCTTTAGTTACCTCCAATTTCACAAAATTATTTAGTTATTCCTTAATTTTTATGAACTTGACAGGTTTGAATACTACAGGCCAGTTATTTTGAAGAGTGTCCCTAGACTTGGATTCATTCAATGTTTCTTTATAATATGATACATGTTATGACACTTTAGCAGGATTATTACAGAATTGATGCTATATTCTTAATGCCTCTTACTAGTTGGTACCCGCTTTAGATTTGTCCTTCAGTAGTTGTGGTCACTTTGATCATTCTGATGAGGTATTATCTATTAGATTTTATCAGTCAAAAGTCATAAACTTTTCCTTTTTAAATAGCAAATATTTAGTTTGGAGTTAATTTGAAACTACGTAAATATCTTGTTTCGTATGAAACTTCCAAATTATTCATGTTTTCCTATTTTATTTGATGTTACAATCTATTGTTATTATTTCAATTACTATTTTGTTTGCCCAGTTTCTCCAAATTTGACCAACTGAAATATTTTCAGCTTCCATGTGTTTTTGACGTACTTGCATCTTTAGGCAGTTTCTTGCTATCTGGCAGAAGTTGTTTAAGGATCATTGTATACTGTTATATGCCTATACCCTGTATCACCAGGAGAATTGATCTGTTCTGAAGGAAGATGGAATTTAGAAGCCAATCTTTGAGTATTTTTATGGTCATTGCAATTAGGATGCTGCTGCTTCCAGCTCTCTCATGAAAAGAGTTAGAAAATTTGTATTTTGTCACATTTTCATCTCCAGGTGTGCATCTATCTATCTATCTATCTATCTGTCATCAAAAGTCTTGAGTACACAAACCTTTACCCAAATTAAATTCCACATCTTTGGGTGTATTCTAGTTTTCTTCCTTTCCATATTTGTAATTACCTTGTTTAAGAACAAGAAATTGACTTCAGTGATTCCATGTATTTATTTAATAAATACTCTTTTGTGTTTCCATATCTCTGTTTGGATACTCCCTTCACACCATACAGGTTCCAAAACGTTGTATTATACCCTCTCCACACTCATAATGTGAATATTTTTTATGTTCCAATCACTTTTAGATCACTACCCCTGTGGGCCCCATCTACTTGTTTTAAGACTGAATATTCATGAGTCAAAGGGATGGCTAAGCAAAGGAAGAGTTGGAAGAAGAGAATGTAGAGGAGGAAAAGTCACCATTGTTTTAGAATATTTCCCTTTCTTCATTCCTATTATTATCCTATTCTAATTCCAATTTGTAATATGATAGGTCTTCTGTGTGTCAGTCACTTAGTCATGTCTGACTCTTTGCGTCCATGGACTATACACTGCAGGTTCCTCTGTCCATGGAATTCTCCAGGCAAAAACATTGGAGTGGGTTATCATTTCTCTCGCCAGGGGATCTTCCCATCCCAGGAATTGAACATTAGGTCTCCAGCATTGTCGGCAGATTCTTTATACCATCTGAGCCACCAGGGAATGCTAGATTTTACTCCATCAATAATAACAACACATTTATATTGTCTTCTTGTCTCTCAATGCCAAGATTTTTGCTATTCTTCAATATGTTAGTTTTATATTTTGCTGAATATAATCTGCTTTTAATTTTGAATTGAATTTCTAACTTCAAATACAGTGTCTGTATATATAAACTTCTGGAAACATTTTTTTTTTAAACACATCTTCCTAGATATATATGTTAACAGTCTATTTTATATGTAATATTTTAATACCTTATTTTATAATATATTTTGTATTCTGGTTCTGATAATTCCAGTATATGCAGTATGATTTTTCAGTTTGTTTGTTCTTAGACCTCTCATTCACAGTGAATTACTTCTTTATATATTTTTTGGTTCTTGAATGGTGAGTCCATGACACTTGCACTTTATCTCTGGGGATTTGTTGAAAGTTTAACTGCATTTCCCCAGCAAGTATTTATAGTTGTTTCTGACAGATCTTTCATGGCTTACAAATCCAAAACAGTCATTATTTTTACTTTTGCCTGTGTATTTTTAGGTGAACACAATGTTATAAATGTCAGTTCTAATACTGTGTGGTACTCAGTTTGTGATTAGGAATTGTTAGGGCAAAATCTTATTTTGTCACTGTCTATGGAATGTCTCTTCTTTTCATACTTTGTGGATTGTAGGCATTTAATTTTAGGAGACCCAGATTTGTTTGGGAAGCTTTTGCTTCACTCTAATAATGGAAGCCTTAGATTAATTCTCTTCAAAACCCATTAAAGTCTAAGGGCTAAGCTAGGTACATTTGGCAGAAGTTCCAAGAGCCAACATTATAAATACTTAGGCATACTTTCCCTCTATGGATTCTCAGTTTCATTCTATTTACAGTATTTTAAGATATATGTTACCTTCTCACTAACACAACTGTCATCATGTGTGTGTAGTGTGTGTGTGTGAATTTTTTTTTCCTATACTTTATCCAGTGTTTTGGTTTACTTCTTCTAGGTGATTCCCAAAGGGCTCTTTCCAACTAATTTCTATGATCATTGTATCTGCTATACTGCCAGAACAAGAAGTAACTAATAGGTTAAAAATTTAAAAAAATCTTGAAATGATTATTAATAGAATATGTGTATATTTTATGATGGAAATTAACACATACTATTTAATACTGATAATGTTACAGCTCTTCTTTTTCATTTCATCATTGGTTGTTTCCACCCAAAATCATTATCTTAAATAAAAGCAAGATTTTCTTTCTTAATATCATTTTTTAAAATAAATCTAAGTGGCCAGATGAGATTAAAGTTTTAATGAAAAGACTTGCTTTCATTTTTTAAAAGAGCATACTATTTTAATCATCAGCTGAAAATGGTGATAATTTTGAATTTTTTTTTCTTTTGTACAATATTTATAGGATGCAAAATATCTCTTTTAGGGGAGTGAAATTCCATATAACAGAGTGGAATTTAACAGAGTTAAATTCCACATAACAATTCCATAACTGGAGTGAATTGTCAGAAAATTACTCTAATTTCTTTTCATCCAACATTGAATTTGCAGAAACTAAGAAAAACATCTTACTTTCAGCTTTAAATTTTTTCAGCGAGCTTTTTAATTCTTTTCTTCACAAGCCTTCTGTTTTGATAGATGTGTTAGTGTTTGTAAAAATGTATCATCAGTAACTATTTAAAACTATATGCTTGAGCAGTCAAAGGTATGAGACTCTCTTGGTTACTAAGTGACCTTGGCAATAATCAATATAAATTTAAGCTCAAGAGACAGATAATAGGGAATACCTTAAAATTGTTTCTTGTAGAAGCGGGTTTCCACATGTCAATTCATTGCTAAAGTACATAGCAGCTCTATTTTTAGAAGTTTTGGTCTGTGACAGGTTAAATCAGTTGACAAAAAAAAAAAAAATTGTGCTAAAGAAGCTAGAAGCTGGGTTTAATTCTTAATGTGGTCAGTTAACATTCTTTGACCCAAAGCAAATAAGGGCACCCTTGTGGCTGATTAATCTGAATTCTCTCTTACTGGCTAGGGGAAAAATGTTGCATAGCATTTTACATGATTCAAAGCAGCTTTACGTATAATATTTTGTCTTTATTATAACA
This sequence comes from Antilocapra americana, assembly GCA_007570785.1. NCBI lineage: Eukaryota > Metazoa > Chordata > Mammalia > Artiodactyla > Antilocapridae > Antilocapra > Antilocapra americana. The sequence goes on from ML662447.1 coordinate 11,731,752, forward strand.
CTAAAATATAGAGGATGAGCCATCTTGCAGAAGAAATAATGGGATTTAGATGAGATTTTTTTTTTTTTCACTTAACCTTAGAGTGCCAGTGCGTGTGTGCTCAGTCACTTCAGTCGTGTCTGAATCTCTGCAACCCTATGGACTGTGTAGCCAGATAGCTTTTTCTGTCCGTGGCATTCTCCAGCAATAATACTGGAGTGGGTTGCCATGCCTTCCTAGAGGGAATCTTTGCAACCCAGGGATTGAATCTGCATCTCTAGCTTCCCCTGCATTGACAGGGGGATGTTCTTTACCACTGTTGCCATCTGAGAAGCCCCTAGAATGCCAGAATGAAGAGTAAAAACCTTAAAAAAGACTTTTTTTTAAAGGTGAACAGGCATAGAGAGCAGAGGAGGAAATGGCAACCCAGTCCAGTATTCTTGCCTGGAAAATTCCATGGACAAAGGAGCCTATTCAGTCTGTGGGGTCACAAAGAGTTGGCCAAGACTGAACAACTGAGCACAGAGGCATAGAGACAGTGTATATATTAACAAATTCACATAATTTGTGACTTGGTTCAATCATGATTTAAGTCCATATATTCAGATCTTAGATCTTATACTATTAGTCTAGATCCTTCACACTTAATGCAAAAGTCACTTTCTGCAGTGTTTTAAGAGTTACACAATATCATGCTTACACATATGTGTAAACACAAATTAAATGACTTTATTTTCACCAAGTTTTGCTGTCTCTTGAACTCAAGGAATTTTTTCTGACAAATTTAAAATATTTGAATTATTTTACTTCTAATGATTCTAATGCTATTTTTTTCTAATACACAGGTAAAGAAAGGCCCTTCATGTTTATACCAATTTGCTCCATGTATGAACATTGTGAAACAGTTGTTTTAGCTTTTACCTACAGATAATTTTTGCTTGACTCATCAGGGTACATTGACTTCTAAGTCACATGTCCGTAATTCATGAGAAAATGTTAGAGCCCATTAAAGCTTCTACCAACAAATTTTGAGCCTGGGGAATGGTGTCTGAGTTCCAAGGATTAATGGTCATTTGAAAACTCACAGAGATTGAAATTCACAGCTTCAATACCCTAAACAACTAGATAGCACTGTGGTGGCTTCCTATTCTCTCTCCTCTGTATAATGTGAATATTTAATTTTGGTTTTAAACATAAAAAATGGACTCTATTCATAACATAATCGTAGGATGGTTTATGTTAAAAACATCCAAAACGTAAAGCTATATTGTACACTTTAACTATTTAATAATGTTTTGATTAGAAAACATTCCAGAATTTGAGGCAGAGTTTTGGAATCCAAAGTACATTTCAGTATTCCACTTGAATATCTACATCCATGCAACAACTCTAACCTGCTCCTTGCAAAATTAGAAAATTAAAAAAAAAAAATTAACAAGATCTTTATGGAAGATGTTACCTGTCAAACATTAACTTCTAATAAACAGTTATTCATTTAAAAATACACTGAAATATGTGCATAGGATATATATTTATACAACCAAAATACAAAACAAAAACATACAAGTATTTATAAAATAAACTATTTTCATTTATTTGCATGAATGATGTAGATTTTCTTACAAGCACACTCAAGCTTAACTCTCTTTGAAAAAGTCCCATGACAGTGTTATGTACTCTGCTTAAATTTCTAAATGAAGACTGTGAGTTTATAGCCTATAGACATATATAGGGGCATATCTATTTTAAGAAAATATTAATCATTTGGATTGTTAACTTACCCAAATGTCAGATAAATAAATTATCCTAGGAAAGCTTTCACACTGAGTTGAGTTGATCTAAATATAAACTCCATAAAATCCAGATAATATATTAACTGTTTTAGATAAAGTTTTATATTTTGATAATCCTTAAGATTATTTTATAAATAACATTATACATAAAATTAACTTTCAAAATAAGTGAATGATGAAGTATACTTGAAAATTTGCCAATGAATATTGCAATATCATTTCCCCTGCTAATTTTCTCATCCTAATGTTTGATATAAATGATATATTAACAGTGGACTTTCTAGAAGATTAGATTTTCATGTAAAAGACACTTCATTTATCTTGATGATCATACCTCCTTTTCTAATGTTTGCCCTTGCCTGCATGCTCTCATGACCCTTACCTTCAATGACAAACTCTAGTCTCCGATGCACTCATGTCATGTCTTCACTATTTACAGCCCTAGCTGAGTAATCTCATTTTTTGTACTGCTGATGCAAAATATTACAAATAATGGATGTAATAAATTACATCTTAGCTTAGACAGATAGAACCAAACGCTTTTGGATTAACCAGAATCATTTCAGAAATTGACATACCTCTGTCACTGCTGCAGATCAATAGTGCTTCAGCTATTGTCACCATAGTCAAATGATTTCTGCCTATGCAGTTCTGATATGAGGTCTTCAATAAATGCACCCTAGGAAGGAAACTTATTGCTATTGTTTGTTTTATTTTTTTTACTAACTAATCAACTCTTCTTTATCATCCTTTTCTACTTCTCAATCATATTAATTGTCATTAGTGCTACAATCAATACAATGATCATTAACTTTTCCCTAGAATGTGACCTTGGAAATATCCAACACTATCTAGCATGACACTGTGCACAAAATTATATGATAAATAAATCTGACTGAATGAATTTTTATAGTAGATAGAAAAATTTAAGATGAAATGAGTGTACACATAAAATATGCATGTACATATACCCCAGAACATGTACATTTCCGAAGCTATCTGTTTTTCATTAAACTCATTCCTTGCTTTTAAATAGTTACTTAACCAACATTGTGTTTAAGGAAAATTATGAGAACATTTATTGATTACACATATACTAACCATTTTTCAATTTTAAATTAATTTTGTTATTTAATTCTTTTTTCTAAATCTAGGCACTTAAAATAAAAATAACATGTTACTTTATCTCTGAAACATGCTTGTATAAAGTGACCAAAATTATATATGACATACTGTTACCCCACTGGGTTTCCAGGAGTATTTTGCTAGTTTTTATTTTTTCAAATGTAAAGAAATTGCTGATATACTATACTTCACAATTTATCTGGGAAATCAAATTAAAACTCCTAACTGCTTAACTAGTATACTATGTTATAGATCTTATTCTAGGTGGAGAAATTATGAAGGGTAGCAAGCATAACTCTGGAGAGCATTTATCAAGCTAAATAGGCAGTCCTTCTCTATACATATTTTAATTTTCATATGCATTCAGATAATTTAAGAGAAAATGGTACACATTTATTGTAAGTTTATATCTACCTGATAAAAGAGTAAAAAGCTAACCTTTGCAGTTCCATGGCTGCATTAAGTGTTAATTTGGTTACACACACACACAGAAACATATGCATGCATGCATGCACACACACAACTCACAGAGAAAGGGAGAAAGAGAGAGAATATGATGAAAACATAATTTAGCTTCAAGAATATAATAAAATGATGTGAAAGGTAGGAAAAATCATTCTGTATTGGAAAAGAGAGGAGGAGAAAAGTGATATCCTGATCAAACAGTTTTATTCCTTATGGTTGCAAAGGATCTGTTTTAGAAATTTTTTGGTGTTATACTCAAAAAAATGAAAGAAATGGTTAACACTTAGATACATTTTGATTCTTCTGTATTAGTCCAATCACCCTTCAAGTAATCAATATGGAAAAGATGGCTAAGATAATTTTTTCCATGAGTTTTAAAATCTCAAATATAGGCTGTACATTTATATAACTTCCTAATAAAAGCTTTCAAATATGATATATATTTTTCCAGGCATAGAGAATTATAATAATTTAATCTGGAATTATGTTGACAGTTGACCATTTGACCATATTTACTAGTGCCATTTAGTCTGACTCAGCCTTATAGGAGAATGGTATAACTGTTTTTTTCTTTTAGTTCAGACACTACCCACTCACTAATGAGCTAAATAAAACTCTTTTTTCCTTAGCTTAATCAACACTAAATCTGCACTTAATATTAATAAGTGTCCTGGGCAGGAAATATTTTAATTTTCACATATCCTTTGGTCTAGCCTGAAGAAGTTTATTGGTATGATGTCCTGGAGACAAAGGAGAGAGGCACTGGAGGCACTTAGAATTTTGTATGGTCTTGTCACTTTCTTTAACCTGCATGAGGCTTTAAGGAAGAGGCTTAGTCTTTCAGAGAATCAGTTTCTTAATCTTTTAAAAAATCTCACTAATTTACTGAAAGAATTTATTAAGACTAAGTATATAAAGCCCTTAGCATACTCCTTAAAATATTGTAAGCACTCAATAAACTGTAGAGGTTATTGCAGTTTCTCTTACACTATGGGTTCATTATTGTTATTTTCCTTATTGCTGTAATTTTATATAACGTTCCCATTTAAAAGATCTAGGAAGTTGCATAGTAATCACTAGCAATATGAACCTATGAAATCTATTTTAAAATAGTTTAAAATACAAATTCAATCACACAAATTTTATAAAATTTTGTGAGTATTTAGAACTATGGATCCGATAGGTCATATCTAGACAATTCCTTTGGCATTAAGCTAAGAGCCCCTTACCCTGGAGCATGTTTTCTCTAAAACATGTACATAAACATGAAAATCTTAAGTATATGTTAGAATATAAAGGTGGACTGCTAATGGAAAATACTAAAAACTACCAGTAACTCAGAAGATGGAGAGTTATAGTGAAAAATGCATAAGATTAGGAATACTGTGCATAAGGGCTCAATGCAAATGCTAGAATTCTGTCTCTAATCAAGTATTTCTTCCCATGAAGATCCTGAGGAAAATGAATATGCACATCAAAGACTAGGGAGAAAACTTACTCTTCTATAATTATTTGAGGGTTTGTCCCAAAATATTATTAGAGTATTTTAGTGAACTATAATAGACTAGTTTGCCTCTGCATCCCTCACTGAGAGGGAGTTGCGAGTATCTTGCAGACTTGAAATGGGAACCCACTATGGTATTCTTGCCTGGAGACTCCCATGGACATAGGAGCCTGGTGAGCTACAGTCCATGGGGTTGCAAAGACTTGGACACTGCTGAAGTGACTTCACACATGCAGACTTGAGTGACAGCACACTGTTTACTTCAACCACACACACCCAGAATTACTGCCACTGCAGTTCTAGGAAATACTTAGAAAAGGATGAGAAAATTGCCAAGAAATGAAAAGGCACAACCAAATCTATACTTGCTGATCTCAACCACTTTGAATCGCCTATCCTTAACTATTTTTATCTTATCTGGATCCTCTAGTCTATTTATCAGCTTTACAGAAGAACCCTCTTTTTTAGTTGTAAATCACTTTGTCCTTAAACCTGACCCACGTTTTTACATAAATGAGGAAATTTAAGAGAAAGAAGGAGACTTAAATCCACCCTAAAACAAATTTTATTCATGTACTTAACTATGAGGGTTTAAACAAATTTCTTAGCTTCATCCGTTAAAAATTAAAGAATCTACAGTATATTCTATGCCATTAAGTGACAAAATTAATATTGTTGGATACAAGGTCAAGCCCTAATGCATATTTGAACTTTAATTAGACATCTTTTTTTTTTTTTCCTTAGTGAGACTCTGTATGTTTCAAATCTAAGGACAGATTCTAGAGTGTTAGCTAGTAGCTACCACTTCCTACTCTTTCAAAAGTGTCAGGCAAGTGTATGCTCCTCCATTCTGTCTCATCACAACAAAGATTTGAAGTGACAGACATTAAAGCCCTCAGCACATCACAGCTCTTGGGTCTTGGACAGACTGTGTTATAGCTCTTAAACAAACCAGTGTTACAGCTCTATTTTATTTAGAAAATGGCAGGAGAATCCATTCTCCAGGCATGAGGGCATGCCGACCCAAAGACACGAACCAGAGTGTGGGGTGGGGGGGGGGGGGGGGGGGGGGGGGGGGGTGGAGAGAGAGAGAGAGAGAGCCCTTTGGCTCCTCTTTTTATATGTTTTTCGCTCTCCCTGGGCCTGCCCTATGTAGATTGGGCTATCCGGGAGTGCTGTTTGTTCTACCTGAGATCCTCATTCAGGTCCTCAGACCTTCCTTTGACCTTCCTTTGTTCTATATTCCAGGGCTTTTCTCTTCCTTATCTTTTAGCCCCCGCCATTTTGGACTCCTGTTTCCTATTCTAACTACCTAACAAAGTACAGGGAAAAAGACTTTATGGGTAATAAGGACCAATTCTATACATCTATAGTATTTATATAGATATAGATGTGTGTGTGTGTGTGTGTGTGTGTGTGTATCTGGAGGGAAGAGACAGGAAGGGAGGGAGGGAAAGATACAGAGAGATTCCTGATTTGCAATTCACCTACTTGGTAAAATTCTGTTGTAGATCAGTACTTAAAGTGTTCCTGAGGTCATTTGGGATATGCAGAGAGCAGCAAAAAATTTTTCACCTGTCAGAATGTTCCTAACTGATGTCAATTAGGAAGAAACTCTTCCTTCTTCAGCTCTCATGCTATTGAGTAAGTTATAAAATTAATAATGACTCCAGGATGAAAAAGTTATAGGGGATGATGCCGTGTAGTACAGGAAATTCTGGCTTTGAGGTCAGTTGGATGATGTTTGAATTTCAGCTCTGACACTTGTTAGTGGTATTGCTTCAGGGAAGTTATTAACACTTCTGAACTTTGCTTTCTCTTTTTCAAAATAAAGGAAATTTTCCAATGAGTTTAATTTTAGGATTTAAAATTATAATTCGTGTAAGATATATGTTTAGACACATTTGTGTATATATGTATGTATATATGTATACACACACACACACACACACACACACACACACATATATATATAATAGGGGCTTCCCTGGTGGCTAAATCTGTAAAGGCTCCTTTACTGGTAAAGACTCCTGAAATGCAGGAGACTCAGCTTCAATCCCTGGATTGGGAAGATCTCATGGAGTAGGAAATGGCAACCCACTTCAGTATGCTTGTCTAGGACATCCCACAAACAGAGGAAGAGGAGAGCCTGGTGAGCTAAGGTCCATGGGGTTACAATAATTGGACATGAGTTTGTGACTGCACTGCAACCATGTATATATTATGATGAACGCATGTATGTTTTCATATTTATATATTTATGTATCAGTTCGGTTCAGTTGCTCAGTCATGTCCGAGTCTTTGCAACACCATGGACTGTAGCACAAGAGGCTACTCTGTCCGTCACCAACTTCTGAAGTTTGCTCAAACTCATGTCCATCGATGATCCCATCAAACCATCTCATCCTCTGTCATCCCCTTCTCCTCCTGCCTTCAATCTTTCTCAGCATCAGGGTCTTTTCCAAAGAATCAGTTGTATGTATCAGGTGGCCATATTATAGGAGTTTCTGCTTCAGCATCTGTCCTTCCAATGAATGTTGAGGACTGATTTCCATTAGCATTGACTGGTTGGATCTCCTTGCAGTCCAAGGGACTCTCAAGAGTCTTCTCCAACACCGCAGTTCAAAAGCATCAGTTCTTCTGCACTCAGCGTTCTTTACAGTCCAACTCTCACATCCATACAGGACTACTGGAAAAACAGTAGCTTTGACTAGATGGACCTTTGTTGGCAAAGTAATGCTTCTGCTTTTCAATATGCTGTCTAGGTTGGTCATAGCTTTTCTTCTAAGGAACAAGCATCTTTTCATTTCATGGCTGCAGTCACCATCTTCAGGATTTTAAAGCCCCAAACAATAAAGTCTCTCACTGTCTCCATTGTTTTCCCATCTATTTGTCATGAAGTGATGGGACCGAATGCCATGACTTTCATTTTCTGAATTTTGAGCTTTAAGCCAACTTTTTCACTCTGCTCATTCACTTTCATCAAGAGGATCTTTAGTTCTTCACTCTCTGCCGTAAGAGTGGTGTCATCTGCATACCTGAAGTTATTGATATTTCTCCCAGCAATCTTGATTCCAGCCTGTGCTTCCTCCAGCCCAGCATTTCTCATGATGTACTCTGCATATAAATTTAGGAAGCAGGGTGACAATATACAGCCTTGACATACTTCTTTCCAGGTTTAAAACAGTCTGTTGTTCCATGTCCAGTTCTAACCATTGCTTCTTGACCTGCATACAGATTTCTCAGGAGACAGGTCAAGTGGTCTGGTAATTCCCATCTCTTTAAGAATTTTCCACAGTCGGTTGTGATCCACACAGTCAAAGGTTTTGGCATAGTCAATAAAGCAGAAAGATGTTTTTCTGGCTCTTTCTTGCTTTTTTCCGTGATCCAACAGATGTTGGCAATTTGATCTCTGGTCCTTCGCCTTTTCTAAATTCAATTTGAACATCTGGAAGTTAATGGTTCATGTACAGTTGAAGCCTGACTTGGAGAATTTTGAGCATTATTTTGCTAGTGTGTGAGATGAGTGCAATTGTGCGGTAGTTTGAGCACTCTTTTGCACTGACTTTCTTTGGGATTGGAATGAAAATTGTCTTTTTCAGTCCTGTGGCCACTGCTGAGTTTTCCAAATTTGCTGGCATAGTTAGTGCAGTACTTTCACAGCATCATCTTTTAGGATTTGAAATAGCTCAACTGCAATTCCATCACCTCCACTAGCTTTTTTCGTGGTGACGCTTCCTAAGGCCCTTTTGACTTCACATTCCAGGATGTTGGCTCTAGGTGAGTGATCATGACATTGTGATTAACTGGGCCATGAAGATCTTATTTTACAGTTCTTTTGTGTATGCTTGCCACCTCCTGCTTCTGTTAGGTCCATACCATTTCTGTCCTTTAGTGTGCCGATCTTTGCATGAAATGTTCCCTTGGTATCTCTAATTTTCTTGAAGAGATCTCTAGTCTTTCCTATTCTATTGTTTTCCTCTATTTCTTTGCACTGATCACTGAGATTGGCTTTCTTATCTCTTCTTGCTATTCTTTGGAACTCTGCATTCAGATGGATATATCTTTTCTTTTCTCCTTTGCTTTTTGCATCTCTTCTCTTCACAGCTATTTGTAAGGCTTCCTCAGAGTCATTTTGCTTTTTTGCATTTCTTCTTCTTGGAGATTGTTTGCTCCCTGTCACCATCATGAATGTAACAGTGTCACAAACCTCCATCCATAGTTCATCAGGAACTGTATTTATCGCATCTAGTCCCTAAAAACTGCATGGGAGCAATAATTTAAAGAATCCTAATCGGCAATCTACAAGTCTGTATATAGTTAAGCCAACATAGGAAAAGTAGTTATGTCAACATTAAAGAAAAGAAAGCAAAATTCTTAGACTCTATGCTAAAAATGAATAGGAGTGAGTAAAAATAAGCCTTGAAGGAAGAAGGAATATTCTCAGGATGTTCTGTGTAACAGATAGCTCATATTTATCTATAACACTTTTATTCATTTGGAATCTACTTATTTATATTATGGTCATTTTGCCAATGGCCCACTGAAATCTCAACTTCAGTGTGTTAAAAAACAACAATAACAACAAAAAACTCAGAAGTGAGATGGTCATATTCCAGACCAGTTTCCTTCTGTGGCTGTTTATTATATTGTTTTCTTTAGTTTAGAGTGTCAACACTAACTATGCCTTTCTATTTATTAGTACCCCTACAGTAGATTCTCTCAAATCATTATAATTCATCTCTTTCCTGACACCATGTTATTATATCTGATGATACTGTTCTCTGTATGTAATGCTTCATCCACTAAGGGCTTAATAAAGCAGTGAAGGACAAAGGTCTCTGTCCTTATGGAGATTACAGGGTAATAAAAAGATGTTTGCTTTGACTTGAAAGTTGTTAACTATTGGTTATTTTATATGAAACTTTTCAATCCTGATTTACTTATGATTTTACAAATACCCTTCTAAGCTAGTCATATGGGAATGCATAAAGCCCTGGTCATGAATTATATATAGCATTTAGCATTTATGTAACATATAACTTATATGTAATATACATTATAACTAATGATAGATAGCAATTATAGCATAATATATGTTATTTAGGCTTCCCAGGTTGGCACTAGTGGTAAAGAATTCACTTGCTAATGTCAGAGAAATCAGAGACTTGAGTTTAATCCCTGGGTCAGGAAAATCCCCTGGAGGAGGGTATAGCAACCCATTCCAGTATTCTTGCCTGGAGAATCCCATGGACTGAGGAGCCTGATGAGCTACACAGTCTATAGAGTTTCAAAGAGTCAGATACAACTAAAGTGACTGAGCATGCAAGCAGGTGTGTTACTATCACATTATATATATACTACATATATATATATATATGTATACACACAAATATTATATATACATAGTATATAATATTTAATATGATAAAATAGCTGCAAGTTGAAATCGCTTTCAAATTATGGTTTTGCTGTATCCTGGGAAGTGTATGTCCTTAAATATCATTTCTACTTTGATTTGATTTGGAGAGAATATGCATCAAACAATAAATACTTTTCATTTTCAATTTATATTTTCAGTGACACCAACTGCCTTTGTATTTAAAACAAACAAACTAACTAACTCAAAACCAAAGACAACAAACAAAAAATTACAGGGTTATGCCTTACCATTCCAAAATGTAAAAACTCATATTTTCATATTTTAGTAGGTGTACAGTTGAATTTACTCAAGCTAGCTTTCTATTTACTTCTCTTATTGGTTTATAACTCTACCACACAATTCTTATTTTGATACTGTTATTTGGAGTCATATATAGACTTGTATGGTATTAAAGACACACTGGAGGCTTCATCACAGAAAGAAGCAACTTCTTCAAGGCAGTTTTCTAAAGCGTGAAGCTATCTCCAAGGTAAACCTGAGTCATTTTCCATTTAATTTGGCATTTTCTGGAAGATTGATTCCAAAATCCAAGGCCTTTACAATTAAATTCAGTTGCATTTATGTCCAGAAGATTTTCATAGGGGAATGGTTTCCTGCTGTGGAGCTGAGCTTTAAAGCTATTTGAACTAAAATACAGATCCAAGCCAACGTGCAGTCCTTTTAGCTATTCCTCCAACCAGTAACCTGATTCTCACAAGAGCTGATTAATTCACATCGTATCTTCATACCTAGAAAATGGTGGTCTGAAAAGAATCTCACTGTAGTAGAAATATATATGTGTGTATATATATGACATTTGTTAAAGCTCTAATCTGTTTCAGGGCATAGAAAATATACACATTTCAAGGGAGGTAATGGGTATCTACAATATTTTCTTATGATACAATTAAAAAATGTATTTATTTTTGTTGGGATTTAACTTTACTTTTGCTTTAGTTTTGTCATAGTTCTTTGGTGCCTTGGAAGCAGAAACCCTAAATATTTTCATTGGTTCAAAAATTATACTTCATGTAAGATTTACTACTCTCAAATTAAACATATCTATTAACAATGATTTTCTATTTCTAATGTTAAAGGATATAATGAAATGTAGATGTAGAGAGAATAAGGTATTATTTTTCCCTAAATGAGAAATAATTTGTTTGTTTGCTTTGTTTTTAATTACTATGCCACAAAAAGGACAGATTCTAAGAAAACTACTGGTTTTAAATTAGTAAAAGGAAAATGGCTATATGATTAAAAAAAATGCAACATTTAATATAATTCTTTTAGTATAAAGTTGATAAATGATATGAACAGAATTTACACTGTATGAAATATTAGGACAAAAATTTAGAAAATGTCCAATAATGGTAAAAATTTGTAAGACAATTATGAACTATGAGCATAAATATAAATTGATTTGTTCTCCTAACTTTTTACTATATTTCATAAGTGTTTTAAATAGTTGCCTCTTTTATCCTATAATTCCACTTTTTGAAAATTATCTTATGCTAATCAGAAGTTGACATAAAGATTCATGTTACAATAATTAACATCAAAGAACTATTTATTGTGGAGAAATATTGAAAACAACCTATGTACAGTTAATGGGAATATTTTGCATTTAATCCAAAAATAGTATATAATAGGTAAGAATAATCTTTGTGAAGTATTAAAATATTTATTAATATGGAGAGTAGTACATTATGTTAACTGAAAATAAGAATGAAAAAATGCCTGTATGGTATATTCATTTATAGTATTATAAAATATATATATGTATATATATATAAAACAACAACAGGAAGCAAGTTACCAAATGAATAGCAATATTTATTTTTCAGAGGATAGGCCTACTGATGATACTGGTTTAGATGACTGGTGCTTTGCTTAGCTTTATGTGACTCTCACATATAATACCTTTGTATTCAAAAGACAAGAGCAATGACTTGGGAATGGTTATTTTTACAACCATTAAAAAATTAGCAATAATCAATCATACAATAGAGCCAATATTTTCACTTAGGAAAATAGATAAAAGAAAAGAACAAGATATCCTAATTTGGGCCTTGCACATAGCATGCTTTTGATTAGCATTTCTTTAAGTACATGGTGGCCCTGTAAGAGTAGATTTTTTTTTTTTCTGTATATGTTGGAAAACCACCCTTGATTTAACTCCTGTAAGGTGGAAAATATCATGATTCTATGAAAATATACTTCATGTAGTTCAGTTCAGTTCAGTCACTCAGTCGTGTCTGATCTTTGCAAGCCCATGGACTGCATCACCCCAGGCTTCCCTGCCTATCACCAACTCCTGGAGCTTGCTTAAACTCATGTCCTTCTGGTCGGTGATACCATTCAACCATCTCATTCTTTGTCATCCCCTTCTCCTACTGCACTCAATATTTCCAGCATCACGATCTTTTCCAGTGAGTCAGTACTTCACATCAGGTGGCCAAAGTATTAGAGTTCCACCTTCAGCATCAGTCCTTCCAGTGAATACTTAGGATTGATTTCCTTTAGGATGCACTAGTTGGATCTCCTTGTAGTAAAAGAGATTCCCAAGAGTTGTCTCCAACAGCACAGCTCAAAAGCATGAATTCTTTGGAGGTCAGCTTTCTTTATAGTCCAGCTCTCACATCCATACATGACTACTGGAAAAACCATAGTTTGAGTAGATGGACCTTTGTTGGCAAAGTAATGTCTCTGCTTTTTAATATGTTTTCTAAGTTGGTAAAGTAGGAAGTCAAGAGATACCTGGAGTAACAGGCAAATTTGGCCTTGGAATACAAAATGAAGCAGGGCAAAGGCTAACAGAGTTTTGCCAAGAGAACACATTGGTCATAGCGAAAACCCTCTTCCAACAACAAAACAGAAGACTCTAAACATGGACATCATCAGATGGACAATAGGAAATCAAATTGATTATATTCTTTCCAGCCAAAGATGGAAAGAATATACAGGCAACAAAAATTAGACAAGGAGCTGACTGTGGCTCAGATCATGAACTTCTTATTGAAAAATTCAGACTTCAATTGAATAAACTAAGGAAAACCAGTAGACCATGCAGATATGACTTAAATTAAATTCCTTATGATTTACACAGTGGAAGTGACAAATAGATTCAAGGGATTAGATCTGATAGACAGAGTGCCTGAAGAACTATGGATAGTGGCTTGTGACATTGTTCAGGAGACAGAGATCAAGACCATCCCCAAGAAAAAGAAATGGAAAAAGGCAAAACTGTTTTTTGAGGAGGCCACACAAATAGCTGAAAAAAGAACAGAATCTAAAAGCAAAGGACACAAGGAAAGATATACCATTTAAATGCAGAGTTCCAAAGAATAGCAAGAAGAGATAAGAAAGCCTTCCTCAGGGATGAATGCAAAGAAATAGAGGAAAACAACAGAATGGGAAAGACTAGAGATCTCGTCAAGAAAATTAGAATACCAAGGGAACATTTCATGCAAAGATGGGCTCCATGAAGGACAGAAAACATATGGACCTAACAGAAGCAGAAGATATTAAAAAGGTGACAAGAATACACAGAAGAACTGTACAAAAAAAGATCTTTACCACCCAGATACTCATGATGGTGTTATCACTCACACTCACCTAGAGCTAGACATCCTGGAATGTGAAGTCAAGTGGGCCTTAGGAAGCATCACCATGAACAATGCTGGGAGAAATATCAATAACCTCAGATATGCAGATGACATCACTCTTATGTCAGAAAGTGAAGAAGAACCAAGAAGCTTCTTGGTGAAAGTGAAAGAGGAGAGTGAAAAAGTTGACTTAAGGCTCAACATTCAGAAAACTAAGATCATGGCATATGGTCCCATTACTTCATGACAAATAGACGAGGAAACAGTGGAAACATTTTTTTGGGCTCCAAAATCACTGCAGATGGTGACTGCAGCCATGAAATTAAAAGACACTCCTTGAAAGGAAAGTTATGACCAATCTAGACAGAATCTTAGAGAGCAAAGACATCCTTTGTCAACAAAGGTCCGTCTAGTCAAGGCTATGGTTTTTCCAGTAGTCATGTATGGTTGTGAGAGTTGGCATATAAAGAAAGCTGAACATGGAAGAATTGATATTTTTGAGCTATGGTGATGGAGAAGACTCTTGAGAGTCCCTTGGACTGCAAGGCGGTCCAAACAGTCCATCCTAAAAGAGATCAGTCCTGGGTATTTATTGGATGGACTGATGTTGAAGCTGAAGCTCCAATACTTTGGCCACCTGGTGCAAAGAGTTGACTCATTTGAAAACTCCCTGATGCTGGGAAATATTGAGGGCAAGTGGAGAAGGGGATGACAGAGTATGAGATGGTTAGATGGCATCACTGACTTACTGGACATGAGTTTGGGTATACTCTGGGAGTTGGTGATGGACAGGGAGGCCTGGTGTGCTGCAGTTCATGAAGTTGCAAAGAGTCTGACACAACTGAGTGACTGAACTGAATGAACTAGGTTGGTAATAACGTTTCTTCTAAAGAGCAAGCATCTTTTAATTTCATGGCCTCAGTCACCATTTGCAGTGATTTTGGAGTTCTCCAAAATAAAGTCAGCCACTGTTTCCACTGTTTCCCCATCTATTTGCCTTGAGGTGATGGGACCTGATGCCATGATCTTCGTTTTCTGAATGTCGAGTTTTAAGCCAACTTTTTTTCACTCTCCTCTTTCACTTTCATCAAGAAGCTATTTAGTTCTTTTTTGCTTTCTCCCATAAGTGTGATGTCATCAGCGTATCTGAGGTTTTTGATATTTCTCCCAGTCATCTTGATTCCAGTTTGTGCTTCATCTAGCCCAGTGTTTCTTATGATGTACTCTGCATATAAATTAAATAATCAAGGTGACCACATACAGCCTTAACAAATTCCTTTTCCTCTTTGAAACCAGTCTGTTGTTTCATGTCCAGTTTTAACTGTTCCTTCTTGATCTGCATACAGATTTCTCAAGAGGCAGATCAGGTTATCTGTTATCCCCAACTCTTTAAGAATTTTCCAGAGTTTGTCGTGGTGATGAGCACAGTAAAGTATAGAAATGTTGTGGACCTAACAGAAGCATAAGATATTCAGAATAGATGGCAGGAATACACAAAAGATCTATACAAAAAAGATCGTTATGACCTAGATAACCATGATGGTGTTATCATCTACCTAGAGCCAGACATTCTGGAATGTGAAATCAAGAAAGCTTTAGGAAGCATCACCACAAACAAAGCTAGTGGAGGTAATGGAATTCCAGTTGAACTATTTGAAATTCTAAAAGATGATACTGTTAAAGTGCTGTACTCAATATTTCAGCAAATTTGGAAAACTGAGCAGTGTCCAATAGACTAGAAAACATCAGTTTTCATTCCAATACTTAATATAATAAAATGCCAATTATTGAAGTGTAATTGATTCATTGTTGTGTGGTTTTCCCCAAGTTATTTCACTTGAAATTAAATAGCATGAAGTATACTATCTTTAAGATCTTTTCTTTCTTAGTTCTATTATTAAGAATGGCTTAAAAATTACAGGTGGACAATTATTTAAATCTTATCCCATTCCCTGCTTTAAACAGTAATTGTCTTGTTCTTCAAACTCTTATCTCTGTTGCATATTGTAGTAAAGAATGACCTAAAAAGAATTCTTTTAAGTGAAATACAGTGTCAATCATTTTCTTCTTAGTAAAATAAATATATGCTCCACTACTACTACATATTTAGGATATTATGAGGTTTAATTGAAATGACTGATATGAATAGGATAGATATACACATATTATGTAGTTTTCAATTTACTCCATTTTCTAAATATAATTCATCTTTCATCTCCTTTTTCTCTTTCATTGTAGCAAAACAATCACGAAATGAAAGATTAAGTAAGTAAATTAAATAAAGAATACAAACATGTAATTTTTTCCTTCAACAATTTGATTACTTTGGGATTTATATTTCTTAAGGTAAATCTTCACATTTTATGCACTAATATAAGTTTCAAAATGAAGATATAATTGGTTTAAAATGAATCTGAGCCTCTCTGTGTGTTTGTGTGTGTGTGTGTATGTGTGTGTGTGTGTGTGTGTGTGTGAGTATAGTGAGGCCTTATTTCTGTGTAAATCCAACACTGATGGGAAAAAGAAGAAATGGTAATGCTTAAACAAGTCCTAGGTCACCAATGCCAGTATAATTTGCCATCAAATATTATGTAACCAGTATATATGCTTTACTGGCAGATAATTTTGAAATGCTCCTTTATTTTTTATTATTTCAAGCAAATGTGTATCCTACATTGCTTTGTATCACCCTAAAACTTAATTGTTTGTAAATTCTCTGAAACTATTAGTAGCTTTACTTTTTAAAATCAAATAGCACTCTCTCTTACAGAAGATAAATTAAGCCACATACATACCTTTAAAATATTTAATGTTCACATAAAAAGGAAAATGTATTTATATCACATATATTCACATATTTCCTCATCATATGTTTAAAGGGACAAGTGTTTTGATAGTCAAATATTTTTTCTTTCACTCTTATGATAATGTTTAGATAAAATCTTGAAGCAAAACATCTCTATTTTGAAGAGAAGGAAGCATGAAATCAAGTAAATAACTGCCCTACTAAAGAAAATTCACCTTAGCTCCTTCTAACTATAATTGAAACTACAGCTGAAATAATATTATGACAAAATGAAGCATAAAAAGTTGATTATATAACCATACCTAAATTATGTCATTTTTCTAATGACTTCTAATGAGCATCCAGAGCAGCAGGAATATACCTGATTCATTAGTAATATTACCAAGTGGGTAATATTGCTGGAAATCTTACCTAAACTTTCTCTAATGTTAAAATTTCAGTTTTATTGAAATTGTGTTAAATGTCCAGTGTGTAAAAGGAAACATTGCAAGTCTGATATTGTTTATTACAGGCACGACGACACAGTGTTTACTGACATACTTTAAGGTGCAAGTTTAAAGTGGACTTGAAGGTCAAGGCAAATATCCAGCATAAAAGTCTACTTCACTATCAAAATTGGCTCTCTATAGCACTTATTTGTTAGATTGTTCCATTCTCAGTTTATCTTTTCTGAGAACAAATTCTGTTATTGTTACTTCCTTCCACAATAATGGAGTCCTAATGCTATTCATCACAATATTTTTAACTATACATACATTTAATTTTTTAAAACCCATGATATTGCTATGGCTGGAACCCACTGAAAAAGATGCATTGAAGTCATAAAGCCAGGTGCTTTACAACGTGACCTTATTGGGGAATAGAGTCATTGCAGACATACTTAGCTAAGTTAAGATGGGGTCTTATAGAAGTTGGATTGGCACTTAATCCATTTGACCATTGTCCTTGTAAGAATAGAAGAGATGCAGAGATAGAGATAAGAAGGAAAAACAATCATATCTAACAGGCAAAATATTTAAACTAATTTTCCTATTATTTCTTTCATCAAATTATAAGGTGTGGATGGTTAAAAGCCACCCAAAGCTTCAGTTGTACATGGTTGCTTCATTAAGTGACAACCAAATTTAAAGTTTAAAAAAAAATGTATCAACACTTTATCAAGAAGGAGAATGTGACTTTACACTATCAGACAGCTAGCTATCTGAGGAAAAAATTCAAAATTTTTTCTTGGAAAATCTGCTATCTTGGATTGTCTATGTTGGAAGTCTTTCCTTTAGCTATGCTTTTAATTCACTTTAGAACAGAGTGTGGAAAAAAGTGCATGATATTTGTTACAGTTAATATATAATAGGAATGTGTTTTGAATTAACATGTTTGTATTGTGTGAACCTGTGTCCTTTGGATATCCAAATTTAACAGCCTCATGTGCCAACATTTTCAGAGAAAAACTGGAATTTAGCCAGCCATGATATTTCCACTCAACAAGCATTCACATTTAGTGCCTTCCCAGATGACTGGCATAATTTGTCCAGAATTATATCTGTCAAAAAAGCTTGCTGAGAAAAAATATATATGAGGATTTTCGAAAAAATTTATAAAACTAGTAACCAGAGATAAAAAAAATAAAAGTATGAGACATCTTTTCTTCATTTCCCTAATTAAGTCTGATCAAGCACTTTCTCTCCTTCATTTAAGATTCTTGTGCTAACAATGAGTGTATTGAGCCTCCTTGAGTGATTTCACTACCCCAGAAGAGAGAAATCAAAATCACAAGCCCTAAAACATAGCATTCTAAGAAGCCAAGTTCAACATGTTGTAAGATAAAATATAGGCTTCTTTCATGGGGCTTTTTATGAGCTTGTGTTTTGAAGAATTCAATTAGCTAATTTTCTCTGATGAGCACAACTGCTCTATTGAATCTTTTATCCAAAGTTCTGTGGATTTATGATCGTCCTAGTAAGGGAATTGAAGATACTCTCCATGTTGTCAAGTCTTTTATAAGCCTTTAAAATGTATAGATTTCTTGTGCTTATAAGGCAATTCTATAGTGATTTCCCAAGAGAATCTTCAAAATGAACTAAGTTTCTTTCATTTTGAGTGTTTCATGCAGTTAATTCAGTTGACAAATATGTACTTCAGAAGATAATACACCATAATTTTCTAGCAATGCGTGCTGTGCCTTCCGTGCAACAACCATGAGAATTAATCACAGCTGCAGAAGTTTCCATTGGTGCAGCAATATTCATTTGAAGCTATTTCAAAAATTTGTGCATTTTTATAAAATCCAAGGAATAATTATTTATAATAAAGCTATGACAGATTTTATAAACTTAAAGGAAACTATGAAAGTAAGTCTATGAAGGTGTTCATTTGAATTCCTGGATGCACTATTTTGTAGGTAATAAATATTTTCAATTAGTAGAGTACCTATTATGTATCTCTTTTATAAGAAAAGCAAATATTAAAGCTTTTAACTTGCAGCCTGAGAAGAAAATATATTATAGAAGTGCTAACGGCCTTAAAAAATAAGTGAGTAAACAACATATGTAATTATTCTGTAGGGAAATGCTGCTTAATTAAAAAACAAAGTCATTCTATTAGCATATACACCTGCTGTGTATAGGGTTCATTTCTTCCTAAAATAACTTAATTCCTGAACAAGGTTCTCTCTCCACTTCATTTCCCTGGGAATTGACCCAGAGAGATGGAATTGGGAGAGAGGTGGGAGGGTGATTCTGGAAGGGGAACACATGTATACCCATGGTGGATTCATGTCAATGTGTGGCAAAACCAACACAATAATATAAAGAAAAAATAAATAAATTACTTAATTAAGACAAATAAAGGTCCAAATATTTTCCTATATTTATTGTCTTTGTGTATGTGTGTCTGTGTATAAATCACAGATATTTCATCAATTTATATTGACAACTGACCCTCTGGACTTAATACTCCTCTATTTTATTAAAGTATTCAGCATCCAGTCATGACAGATGCTCTATAAAGCATCTATAAACAAACTTACTGTCTCTACTAAAACAAGAGAATTATTATTTACCAAGGCTTCTATCTGACATACTCTTGTTTCAGGCTTTTATTCAAAGCTACTTTAAAGGCTGCTTCATTTAGTAAACTTTTTCTGTGTTGAAATGAGGTTTGTTTTCAGTAAACATGTTGAATTCTCTGCCCTACCTATCATTTATTCCCAAAACAAAACACATATTGGAACAATTGATAAAATTTGAATGAATATTGCAGAATAGATAATAGTAATATATTAGTGCTCAATTTCCATATTTCCATAGTTTATGGTTAGATAAGGGATTATCTTTGTTCTTAGGAAATATGATCAGAAGTATTTAAGAGATGTGTAACCTCCAATATGGGGCTTCACTGGTGGCACAGTGGTAAAATGCTCCTGCCAGTGCAGGAGACACATGTTTGATCCCTGGGTGAGGAAGATCCCTTGGAGGATGAAATGGCAGCCCACTCCAGTATTCTTTCCTGGGCAATCCCAAGGATGTAACCTGGTGGGCTACAGTCCTCGGGGTTACAAAAGAGATGGACACGATTCAGCGACTAAACAACAATAACAATAAAAATCTCCAATTTACTCTCAAATGATGAGGAAAATATTATATATAGATAGGGGTAAATATATGTTTTATATATTTACATATGAAGTAATATATATTTGTGAGATCGTGTAAATATATATATATGTATAATATGTCAATATACATCAATTGAATTAATCAGGCAACTTTCTGTAACTTGAAGTTTTGCTAATATAATAATTCACAGAAACTATTAAAAGACATAAAATGAAAGAAATCAAATATGGAAAAATGGGGAGTCCAAGGGGAAAAGCACTGAACAATGGTAATAGCCTCAAGACTATGAACAATTTCTTAAAGGGAAACTCCTACAATTATGTAACTGTTGAACAGTTGTATAACAAGAGAATTTTGATCACAGGGATAGCTAATTCAATTTTATATTATTCTATTGTTGTAGTGTTAATCCACTTTGTCATTTTGTCTTCCCTAACTCAGCAAAGTTGGCTGTATGTTAATAACACTGCTGTGAGAAGTTTTGAGACATTTTCTTTTTCCTTTCTTTCTTTTTAATATCATGAAAGGAGACCTACCTGGATAGGTTAAATAAGGTCAGTAAGAAGAAGAAAGACTCATTAAATGATATGGAAATTAAATTGAATTTCAGCAGCAACTTTTATTTGGTAGAAAAAGTAAGCCCCCAAGAATTTGCAGACATTTTAAAAATGTTATTTGATTTCCCATAGAATCTGTGGAGAGGAAATTATTTGTAATTTTATTTAACTGTCAAAGATTGAAGAGTCTCTGCTATTATCTGATTCTCCAAATAGAAAAGGTATAGTCAACACAAAATAATAGCCTAAAAGGGAGACTAGGGGATATAGCCCAAAAGGAAAGAAAGCCAGAGAAAATGTAGCCAATAAAAGTGAAGGGAACAAGTAAATATTTTTTCACGTGAGCAAAGAAGAGAGTCGTGATAAAGACAACAAGATCCACTGTATTTACCCACTTAGCAACTTTTAAAAGTTATTTCAGTATCTAATATGATGAGAGTGGTGGTTTCTGGGGGTTGGTAAATGAATTTGAACTGAACTTGTGAATCTGGAGCAATTATAAATTATTATCATAAAGGTTCATTTTATCACCATCACACCTAACAATTCAACAGAACCCTCTGGTTAGCTTTACCTGGCTGTTTCTCAGGTAGTATACCTCCTCTTTCTCCCACAAACATAATTTTCAGAGCTCCTAGATGACTTTACTTATCCCTGTGTATTTCTAACATCCACATTGTGAAAATCTCTACCCCTACAGTTCTACCCAATATATATTCCTTTTCTATTTCCTACATGAGACCTTTAATTTTTCCTTTAAGAATGATGATTTAACAATAACAACAAAAAGCCTTGTTTAACCTTTCTGCACACTGCTGGGATATAATAGTAGCTCCATAAGTCATTACTGAATGAATAGATTCTTACTATGCATTAAATGTTTGTTGAGAATACATTTACCAAGTTTGAATTCCTAGAAAGGAGATTCAGCAATTGTGAAAACTTGGAGAAAAGATACCTGCTGCTTGGTAACATCAAAAAAGACTAGAGCAGGGAGGCCCTTGAACTGCTTGGAGACAACTTGAAACACCAAACATCCTGTGAGAAGCAGGAAACTAGGGACAGAAAATTCTGCTTTTCAGTCCTAGTTAGGCTCATTGGAGTAAACCTAGAAAAACACTCTGCAAAAATCATCAGGTGTAAAGTGCCTCACACAGCATTATCTATTATATTTGAATGCTTGGCAGAAATTGACTACCAGGAACCACACAACACAATTACTAGCTTATATAAATTTCTGCTTATTAGATTGTTGAACAACTTGAAAAATTTTGCAAGTCCATTTGTGTAAATTTTGAGCTTTTTTATTGGATGGTAATGGAATGAGTGTGTTATTTCTCTTGGAAAAAATAAAGACACCTCTAATGCTTAGCCAAGACACTCACTGTACACAGCACTGTGTATTTATATGGGCTGTTCCTAGCTTAAAATAAATAAAAGAGAAGAAAACACATTTATAAACACTCCTTTACTCTTGTAACACATTTTTTAACTCAAACTCAGAAATATGTGAATAATTCATAGCTTAAATGTGCTACAATTTCAGTTAATAACACCTTACTGAGGTTACCGCTCCTTTGAAAACTAAATATTGCAAATTGTTGTTTCCTGGGCCATCTCTTCTTTCACTTTCCTCAAATACACAAATTGTCACTCTTTTTAAAGGCCCAGATCTGAAGGTGTGTATATTTATTTTAAATTCATGAAACTATTGTAAGAATTCTAGAATTTCTTTCAGTTGTATTTTTCAAATTGATATATCATGAGTGTTATTTCTGGCCCTTCCCTTTTACATTAGCAAATATTTATTAGGACTGTTCCTGTTCCAGAAACTTTACCAGTGTGTTTCATTTAATTCGCAATACTCTGAGAGGGTCTCTATGATTCATTTTGCTTTGCCAATGAGTAAGTTGAGTTTCAAGAGCCTCACTAATTATTCTAAGGTTGCACAGCAGAAAGGTGACTGAATAGAAATGTAGCCCAGGCCAGGCAGTCTGACAGCAGGGCTGATATTTCAACTACTCTGTCTCTCCCTATTTCTTATCAGGAGATAATGACATTAAAAATATGATTACCCTTGACTGACTGGACCAAATACAATAGAATAATGCTAGATTACAAAAACTTAACCTGTACCCTGGTAGAAAATAGATAGCAATTATACTGATGAGGCAGAGAGACAGTTTCCACACAATATAGTCTAACCATTCTCAAAGTGCTAAACCCAGACCAAGAGCAGCAGCATCATATATGTTATGCATATGCATTAGAAATGAATATTCTTGAGCGCTACCCTAGAATAGTGAATTAGAAATTCTGGAGAAACCACTATCTGTTTTAACAAACCCTCAAATGAAACCCATAATTATTAAAATGTCAGAACCAGTGCTGTAGGCCAAGGATCAGCAGATTACTGCACATGAGGGAAACTTAACTCTCACCTACTTGTTTATATGGTTTTAATATTTTATTGTGGTAAAATATATACAGAATACAGTGTCATTTTAAATGTTTCACATATATGATTCAGTGATATAACTACATTAAAAAATCACAACCATTTATTTCCAAAATGTTTCTATCCCTCCCAACAAAAATTCAATATTCATTAAGCAATGACATATATTTACGGCTCTCATCCACCCTTGATAATTTCTAATGTTTTCTGTATCTATGAATTGCCTATTTGAGATATTTCATGGATGTGGAATCATACACTTTTTTTGTGTGTGTGTCATTTATTGTACCGAGCATAAAGATTTCAAGAGCTATTCTGTTGCACCATATATCAGAACTCCATTCCTTTATATGTTTGAATAATACTCCTTTTATATTCCACATTTTGTTTATCCTTGCATCTGTCAAGACACTTGGGTTGTTTCTGTCTTTTAGCTTTCAGGAGTAATGCTACAATGAAAATTGATATGCAGATATCTGTCTGAGTCACTATTCTCCCTTCTTTTGGTTATATACCAAGGAGTAGAATTGCTGAGAAAGTGGTATTTCATTGGATTTTTGATCTGTGTTTATTGAATTACTGATGATGTTAGATGTTTAAGCATATTTTAATGTACTTATTGAGCATTTTTACATCTTTCAAGAAATGTCTATATGAATCATTTGACTACCTTTAAATTGTGTCATTTGCCTTTTTACTATTGAGTTGTAAGAGTTCTTTATATATTTCAGTTATTAAATGCCTATGAGACATATGATTTGCAATTATTCTCTCATATTCTGCATGCTGTCTTTCACTATCTTTTTTTTTGTTTATTAGTTTTGCCATAAAATGACATGATATCGCCATGGGTTTACATATACTCCTCATCCAGAACCCCCCTACATCCTCCCTCCCAACTCCCTCCCCCCGGGAAATCTCGGTGCACTAGCCCCGAGCATCAATCCTGGGCTGGCGATTGATTACACATATGATAATTAACATGTTTCAATGCCATTCTCCCATATCATCCCACCCTTGCGCTCATCCACAGAGTCCATGAGTCTGTTCTATACATCTGCGTTCCTTTTGCTGTCTCACATGCTGGATTCTCGTTACCATTTTTCTAAATTCCATATATTTGCGTTAGTATACTGTATTGTTGTTTTTTCTTCTGGCTTACTTCACTCTGGATAATAGGCTCCAGTTCTGTCCACCTGAGTAGAACTGATTCAAATGAATTTTTTTTTACTGCTGAGTAATATTCCATTGTGTATATGTACCACAGCTTCCTTATCCATTCGTCAGTTGATGGGCATCTAGGTTGCTTCCATGTCCTGGCTATTGTAAACAATGCGGTGATGAACATTGGGGTACACGTGTCTCTTTCAATTCTGGTTTTCTCGGTGTGTATGCCCAGCAGTGGGATTGCTGGGTCATATGGCAGGTCTATTTGAAGTTTTTTGAGGAACCTCCACACTGTTTTCCATAGTGGCTGTACTAGTTTGCATTCCCACCAACAGTGTAAGAGGATTCCCTTTTCTCCACATCCTCTCCAGCATTTATTGCTTGTAGATTTTTGGATGGCAGCCATTCTGACTGGTGTATAGTGGTACCTCATTGTGGTTTTGATTTGCATTTCTCTGATAATGAGTGATGTTGAGCATCTCTTCATGTGTTTGTTAGCCATTTTTATGTCTTCTTTGGGGAAATGTCTGTTGAGTTTTTTGGCCCACTTTATGATTGGGTCGTTTATTTTTCTAGAATGGAGCTGCAGGAGTTGCTTGTATATTTTTGAGATGAATTGTTTGTCCGTTGCTTCATTGGCTATTATTTTCTCCCATTCTGAAGGCTGTCTTTTCACCTTGCTTATAGTTTCCTTTTTTTGTGCAGAAGCTTTTAATTTTAATTAGGTCCCATTTGTTTATTCGTGCTTTTATTTCCAATATTCTGGGTGGTGGGTCATAGAGGATCCGGCTTTGGTTTATGTCGGAGAGTGTTTTGCCTACGTTATCCTCCAGGAGTTTTATAGCACCATACACAAAGATAAACTCAAAATGGATCAAAGATCTAAGCATAAAACCAGAAACTATAAAACTCCAATTTAGGGAAGTTTTTAACAATTATCTCTTCAAGAATTTTCTGATGGTCTTTCTTTTTGTCTTCTTCTTCTGGGACTACTATGATTCGAATATTGGTGCGTTTAACAGTGTCCCAGAGGTCTCTGAGATTGTCCTCATTTCTTTTAATTCTTTTTTCATTTTTCCTTTCTGTTTCGTTTATTTCTGCCATTCTGTCTTCTACCTCACTTATCCTGTCTTCTATCTCTGTTATTCTACTGTTAGTTCCCTCCAGGGTGTTTTTGATCTCATTTATTGCATTATTCATTGTATTTTGACTCTTTTTCATTTCTTCTAAGTCCTTGTTAAAGCTTACCTACATCTACTCAATCCTTGCCTGCAGGTTATTGAACTGCAACTCCAATTTATTTTCCAGGTTTTGGATCATTTTCACTATCATTATTCGGAATTCTTTATCAGATAGACATCCTATCTCTTCATCTTTTGTTTGGTCTGGAGGACATTTATCCTGTTCCTTTACCTGCTGGGTATTTCTCTGCCTTTTCATTTTGTTTATCTTGCTGTGTTGTCCCTTTATTTTGGGGGTTCCTCACTATGGGTGGGTTTGGATGTGTGGTTTGTCAAAGTTTCCTGGTTGGGCTCCAAAGCGGTTCCCTCCACTTGTTTTAGCGTCTTTTGCTTGCTGATCTCTTCAGTGTCTATTCAAGGCTCTGGGGTTTGTCTCCGCTCCTGGGGAGTGCACTTTCCCCGCCCCTCTGCTCAGGCTCTCGGTGGCTCGCCCAGCGCGGTTGGGTTGGGGGCTGCGGCTTCTCCCCTCCCCCGGCCCAGCCACTTGGTTTTCTCCGTGTGCAGCTGGGCGCGTCTTCTCAGGTGTGTGGAGCGCCAATCTCTGGCGGCGACTGTCCAGAATCCCCAGAAGTCTTGGCTAGCACCCAATTCTGCCCACGGTTTGGGAGCAGAAGCCTCCCCGGGGCCGCTCTCCGGCGGGGGCTGGGCCGGTCCGCAGCCCGCAGCCGCCCAACTCCGCCCGGCTGCCTCACGCAGCAGACCAAGTCCTTGCTGCCCTTTGTTCTGTGCGCGAGCCTGGTGGGAGTTCTTCCTCGGGAAGGCTACCCAGCGGTCTATCTCCGGTTAGCACCCTCGGTTAGGACCCTCAGTCTGCCCCAGGTGTTCAGTCCCAGTCTTCTCCCTAAGTGCGCTGGCTTGTGGGGGATGGGGCGCCCGGGCCGCCGCTCCGCTGGGAGTTGCAGTTAGAGAGGTACTCTGGGGGGCTTAATTATTTATCTGCTTCTACTCCCAGCTATTTTGCCCTCTGAAATTTGCCTCAGATCCGCCAGGGAGAATGTTTCCTGGTGTTCGGAAACCTTTCTCTCTTTCGAGACTCCCCTTCCGAGATGGATCTCCATCCCTAACTCTTTGCCTCTCTTTTTACATTTTTTTGGTCCTACCTTCTTTCGGCGGCAATGGGCTGCCTTTCCAGATGCCTGATGTCCTCTGCCAGCATTCAGATGTTGTTTTATGGAGTTTGCTCGGTTTTTAAATGTTCTTTTGGTGTATTTGTTGGGGAGAGTGTGGACTCCCCGTCCTATTCTTCTGCCATCTTAGTTCCCTCCTCTCACTATCTTGATAGTGTGTTTTGATTCACAAAACTTTAAATTTGGATGAATTCCCATTTATCTATTTTTTCTTTAGTTCCTCAATTTTTTGTGTCTTATCTAAGAACCCATTGCCAACATAAGTTCATAAGATCTACCCCCTGTGTTTTCTTTTAAGAGTTTTGGAGTTTTACTTCTTAAGTATTTGGGTCATTGATCCATTGTGAGTATTTTTTGTGTGAAGTAGAGGTCCACATCCATTCATTTGCATATAGAAATTCAGTTGTCCCAGAACAATGTGTTGAAAACTGTTCTTTCTCCTGCGTTATCCTTGCTTGGAGAATTCCATGGACAGAGGAGGTTGGCAGGCTACAGTCCATGAGAATGCAGAGTCTGATAGACTGAGAAATTTTCGCTTTCATGACTCTCCCCATTGAAGAAATTTAGCAGCCATCTTGAAAACTGGGTTCATTCACCATAAATAAGTAGCTTTATTTCCAGATTTAATTATTCAACTAATCTCTATACGATTATGCCAGCACCATGCTGTTTTATTACTATCACTTTTTAGTAAGCTTTTTTTTTAAATAGTGAGGTGTGTGTCTTTTAAGGTGTGTGTCTTCCTTCTTTTTCAATAGTATTTTTTCTGTTTGATGGCCTTTTGCAATTCCATATGAATTTGAGGATTGACATATCAATCCTGTAAATAGCTGTTGTAAGTTTGATAGAAATTGAATTAGATATTTATATAGCTTTGAGTAGTGCCATCTTAACAATTTTAAGTCTTCTAATTCATAAACATGGGACGTCTGAGAAAAGAAGAGAAGCTAAAGGCAAAGGAGAAAAGAAAAGATATACTTTCTTGAGTGCAGAGTTCCAAAGAATAGCCAGGAGAGATAAGAAAGTTTTCCTCAGTGATCAATAGAAAGATAGAGGAAACCATAGAATGGGAAACTAGAGATCTTTTCAAGAAAATTTAGAGATACCAAGGGAATATTGCATACAAAGATGGGCACAAGAAGTCTGAAGTCGAGTGGGCTTTAGGAAATATGACTAGGAACAAAGCTAGTGAAGGTGATGAAATTCCAGCTGAGCTATTTCAAGTTCTAAAAGATGATGCTTTGAAAGTGCTGCACTCAATTTGCCAGCAAATTTGAAGAACTCGACAGTGGCCACAGGACTGGAAAAG
This sequence comes from Antilocapra americana, assembly GCA_007570785.1. Classification (NCBI taxonomy): domain Eukaryota; kingdom Metazoa; phylum Chordata; class Mammalia; order Artiodactyla; family Antilocapridae; genus Antilocapra; species Antilocapra americana. Next base: position 11,759,927 of record ML662447.1, read on the forward strand.
GTCAGTTTTCATTTCAATCCCAAAGAAAAGCAATGCCAAAGAATGCTCAAACCACTGCACAGTTGCACTCTTCTCACTAGCAAAATAATGCTCAAAATTCTCCAAGTCAGGCTTCAACAGTACACGATTCAAGAACTTCCAGATTTTCAAGCTGGAATTAGAAGAGGCAGAGGACCCAGACATCAAACTGCCAACTCCTGTTATATCATCAAAAAAGCAAGAGAGTTCCAGAAAAACATCTATATCTGCATTATTGACTATGCCAAAGTCCTTGACTGTGTGGATCACAACAAACTGGAAAATTCTTCAAGAGATGGAAATAGGAGACCACCTCACCTGCCTTCTGATAAATCCTTATGCAGATCAAGAAGCAACAGTTAGAACTAGACATGGAAAAACAGACTGGCTCCAAATTGGAAAAGGAGTACTGCAAATCCATATATTGTCATCCAATTTATTTAACTTATATACAGAGTACATCATGTAAAATGCCGGCCTGGATAAAGCACAAGCTGGAATCAAGGTTGCCAGGAGAAATATCAATAACCTCAGATATGCAGATGACACCACCCTTATGGCAGGAAGTGAAGAGACGCTAAAGAGCCCTTTGATATAAGTGAAAGAAGAGAGTGAAAAATCTGGCTTAAAACTCAGCATTCAAAAAATTAAGATCATAGTATCCAGTGCCATCACTTCATGGCTAATACATGGAGAAAAAATGGAGACAGTGACAGACTTTCTTTTTTGGGCTTCATAATCACTGCAGATGGTGACTTCAGCCATGAAATTAAAGACTTTTGCTCTTTGGCAATAAATTTAGGCCAAACCTAGACAGATTATTAAAAAGCAGAGACATTACTTTGCTGACAAACGTCCATCTAGTCATAGCTATTTTTTTTTCAGTAGCCATGTATGGATGTGAGAATTCGACTATAAAGAACGCTGAGCACTGAAGAATTGATGCTTTTGAACTGTGTTATTGCAGAAGACTCTTGAAAGTTCCTTGAACTTCAAGTAGATCAATCCAGTCAGTCTTAAATAATATCAGTCCTGAATATTCATTGGAAAGACTGATGCTGATGCTGAAGCCCCAGTACTTTGGCCATATGATGCAAAGAACTGACTCACTGGGAAAGACCCTGATGCTGGGAAAGATTGAAGCCAGGAGGAGAAGGGGAGGACAGAGGATGAGGTGGTTTGATGGCATCACGCTTGATAGACATGAGTTTGAGCAAGCTTTGGGAGTTAGTGATGGACAGGGAAGCCTGGTGTGTTGCAGTCCATGGGGTCACAAAGTGTCCGATATGACTAAGCAACTGAACTGACTGACTGAAGATATTATGTCAATGCAAGATGTACCTCATGTTCAAATGAATAAAGAGGCTCTACTAAACTGTGTCTTCCTAACTCCAATATGCCCCATTGTGAGTTCATTATGTACTCAGCTCTGTTACCAGACTCACAAACCCACATTATAACTGCTTATTCACTTGTCTGAGTTCTCTTGTTAGAAATTATGGCAGAGTGGTTTTTGAATTCTATATTTCTCAATTGTCTTTTTAAAAATATCTGGTACATAGTGAGCCTTCTACAAATATCTGTTCAGGAAAATATAACCTCTAGCATTATAAAACACACACACACAAAGGTAAATGACAGATAGGAATGAAGGTGGATAGGTAAGTGGATATGTATATAGATAGAAGTTACAAAGTTTAGTGGTTGCAGGTTTTTAAAAAGAATTGAAGTGTTTATTGTTGTTGTTGATTTTGTTCGAAATTAACTGGCATGATTGATCTCATTGATACTAGTATCTATATATCTGATGCTGTTATCCTTTACACATGTTAATTAAATGTTTGTGTTATTGTCTCCCATCACCATTTCTCACTTCAGTGATTCTTAGCGATCTATTTTCTCACCAAAATCAAAAGCAATTTCTCCTAATCAAGTCTATTATGAATTTGTAAGAAATGGTTTTTTGCAGCGATGACTTCAAATGTCATTGAATGTATTTAAATATAGCTTTATATCACATAATATGTTCAAGACTTACTATACAACCAAACAGACCTAATGAGGCAGGGAATCATGCTTTCAAATATAATCATAATCTTAGATTACCTCCACATAAGGTTTCAGTTTAAATATTCTACAAAAATATGCTTTTACATTAGATGTAGTATACTACTAGTCATTTTTATGGTTTACCCTTGTTTTGCATCCATTTTTGTTCAGGTAGATGTCTCTGAGGTAAAGCATCTGTGTGTCTAACTATTAATTTTCTTGTGGTGACCTGTTTCACATCCTACAGCAGTATTCCCCTTCACTCAGACTGCTCAAATACTCTTATTTGTATATAAGCACTTCATAAAAATTTCCCCTTTTCCTTCTGCAGCTGCATCATGGTACTTCCTCTACCTAGAGTTCTATATTTAGAGAGTGTCACAGATCTTCTTACTAAGCAGGAGAGAGTAAAAATTTTGGCTTTTTTTTTTTTTTTCTAACCATAAACTGCTGCTGCTGCTGCTGCTGCTAAGTTGCTTCAGTCGTGTCCAACTCTGTGCGGCCCCAAGACGGCAGCCCACCAGGGTCCCTCGTTCCTGGGATTCTCCAGGCAAGACCATTGGAGTGGTTTGCCATTTCCTTCTCCAGTGCATGAAAGTGAAAAGTGAAGATGAAGTCGCTCAGTCATGTCCAACTCTCCGCAACCCCATGGACTGTAGCCTACCAGGCTCCTCCATCCATGGGATTTTTCCAGGCAAGAGTATTGGGATGGCTGGCCATTGCCTTCTCCAAACCATAAACTAGGGGTACTTATTTTCTTTTAAATCACAAAGTGTGATTGCCATAGCACTGCTTCTAAGGCGTACTTCCTTCTTATAATACCTTGTAAATTGAAGTAGATACGCAGTTTCAAGTAACAGTAAAAAAGTAATTTATTGGCCCTGACAACTGTGTTTTGTAGATTCTAGTCTCTAAATTCTCTGGCTTGTAATGTTTATGAGGTAATGCATGTAAAGAATTCACACCTAATTTATATTAGCTCTTTCATTTATAGAATATACTACTGAGTAGAAGTAAGAATGTATTGTCTGTATGTAAATATGCACATAGGTATGTTGAATGATAGACACTTCACAAAGCAATTTTTACAATGTAGTCCTTCCATCACAATATGCTCCTTTAACTGTACAACCCCTGGAAGTTGTAGAGAAGAGACAAAGTTATTAAATATTTTTTATAGGTGCATGCACAGAGATGGATTACAGACAAATGCCGCTGTTTTTCAGAAATAGTGTTTGTAAACAAATTTTTAAAATAGAGACAAACCAAAATAAGTACATTGTGATGTTTTGTTTTAATAAGTGAACATAGATGATTAGCTTATTCAGTACATAAGTCTTTCAGAAGATTGTTTAATATCAAACGTGTTATACTGTTCAGCATATTCAAAGTTCAATTCTTATAAAAATCAATGCTAAAATCCTGACAATGCTAAGGGTAACTTCAGTTCAGTTCAGTCACTAAGTTGTGTACCACTCTTAGTGACCCCGTGAACCTCAGCAGGCCAGGCCTCCCTGTCCATCACCAACTCCTGGAGCCCACCCAAACCCGTTTCCATTGAGTCGATGATGCCATCCAACCATCTCATCCTCTGTCATCCCCTTCTCTTCTTGCCCACAATCTTTCCCAGCGTCAGGGTCTTTTCAAATGAATCAGCTCTTCACATTAGGTGGCCAAAATATTGGAGTTTCAGCTTCAACATCAGTTCTTCCAATGAACACTCAGGACTGATCTCCTTTAGGATGGACTGGTTGGATCTCCTTGCAGTCCAAGGAACTCTCAAGAGTCTTCTCCAACACCACATTTCAAAAGCATTAATTCTTCAGCACTCAGCTTTCTTTAGAGTCCAAATCTCACATCCATACATGCTTATGGGAAAACCCACAGCCTTGATTAGATGGACCTTTGTGGACAAAGTAATGTCTCTGCTTTTCAATATGCTGTATAGGTTGGTCATAACTTTCCTTCCAAGGAGAAAATGTCTTTTAATTTCATGGCTGCAATCACCATCTGCAGTGATTTTAGAGCCCCCAAAATAAAGTCAGCCATTCTTTCCCCATCTATTTCCCATTAAGTGATAGGACCAGATGCCATGATCTTCGTTTTCTGAATTTTGAACTTTAAGCCAACTTTTTCACTCTTCCCTTTCACTTTCATCAAGAGGCTCTTTCGTTCTTCTTCACTTTCTGCCATAAGGGTTGTGTCATCTGCGTATCTGAAGTTATTAATATTTCTCCCGGCAATCTTGATTCCAGCTTGTGCTTCTTCCATCCTCGTGTTTCTTATGATGTACTCTGCATGTAAGTTAAATAAGTAAGGTAACAATATATACCCTTGACATTCTCCTTTTTTTTATTTGGAACCAGTCTGTTGTTCCATGTCCATTTCTAACTATTGCTTCCTGATCTGCATACAGTTTTCTTAAAAGGCAGGTCAGGTGGTCTGGTATTCCCATCTCTTTCAGAATTTTCCACAGTTTATTATGATCCACACAGTCAAAGGCTTTGGCATAGTCAATAAAGCAGAAATAGATGTTTTTCTGGAACTCTCTTGCTTTTTTGATGATCCAGCAGATGTTGGCTATTTGATCTTTGGTTCCTCTGCCTTTTCTAAATCCAGCTTGAACATCTGGAAGGTAACTTAGAATAAAATATATGTACTATTCTTCCATTTGCAGAAAAGAGCTAATTTGTAGATAAATTAAATGTGAAATTTTATAAATCAGATGTGTTTTATAATCATTTCTATGAGAGAAAGTTTTTCTTGTGGCTTCTAGAAATAAATATCACATACCTAAAATAAATAGCTGGAAGGTCAAGAGAAATTTATATTCTCTTTCATTTTTACAACTAGGAAAATAATAGTATGAACTAACATAATTGGGAGGGCAAAATATCCATTGAAATAATATTTTACAAAATGAAATATTTATTTCAAATAAAAAAATGAATGTATTTTTAGCCGTGATGAGTACAGTTTGCTACTGTGGATACCTGATGGCTTCCTTGGTTAAGCCACAGCCAGTGGTCATGATAAATGTAATAGACACAATTTTAAAATGTTGCTGGTCAGCCCTCATTCCTGAGCTCATATTATCAAGGAACTTCATTTCACATTTGGAGGTGTCTCATTATTTGGGGAACTGGGGAACAGATGTATTGAAAATTGTCTGTTTAACTAGTTAGAATCACCTTGTTTGAGCTGCAATATGTAAATAATGTAGACATTAAACAGACTGGCATTCTATCTACTGTTCACCTAGCAGAGAATATTTAAGAAGTCGTCCATGGGCTTCAGTGTGTGGGGTCGCTAAGAGTTGGATATGACTGAGAGACTAAGCACACAGTCAGAGGGGCACATGGATACTTTAAGCAGCCTGGTTCCCCAATAGTTAAGCAAGTATTGCTGAATTCATTTCACTCTTGAGAAATCAAGTTTGTATTTGAGTTATGCAATCCAGTGACGATTGACTCTCTTCTTTGAGTGCGTGAGATAATTTATATACATTAGAAGTGAAGTCACTCAGTCGTGTCTAACTCTTTGTGACCCCCATGGACTGTAGCCTGCCAGGCTCCTCTGTCCATGGGATTTTCTAGGCAAGAATACTGAAGTGGGTTGCCATTTCCTCTCCAGGGGATCTTCCTAACCCAAGGATCCAACTCGGGTCTCTTGCATTATAGGCAGAGTCCTTACCCTCGAGCCACCAGGAAAGTCAATATAAATTAGCATATAATAAAATTAGGTCCTTGACTATTCTCACTTATAAATAAGGAGATAAAAGACTGGGTTATTTAATTAAACAAAATCACAGTTAGTTAGGACACAGTCCAAGATTAAAAATTCTGTCAGGTTCCAGAACTATGCTCTTCGGATAATGACATTTTTGCATAATTACAAACCTCAGTACTTAAGAGTCCCCAGTGAATTCTTTGCTAACCACAGGAGGTCCAGGCAACCAATAGTTTGTCTATAGTTTCACTTTCAACCAAGCTACATTAATACAAATCAAACCAACTGGGCAATTTAGTATATATATATATAAATGATGGATGGATAGATAAACACAGAGATAAAAATAAGATCCATTAAATTAACAAAAGTAAATCTTAGCATTTAGCAGAAGTTCTTCATTCTTTTTCTTTTGAAATTCTGTCACACACAGTTATCTAAAAATAAAAAGATTCAACCTTACTTCCTAAGATAGATTTCTACAAGTCACTTGCATCTCTAAAATGGATAGACATCTAGAAAAGATAAGAATATTGTTAATTTAGATATTTCTAACTAGTTGTAAGTCCAATATGGGAGACGTTATGTGTACACAGTAAATCGATTCTGATGTGCAAGATAGCAGTGTTCAAGGATGTAGTCTGTTAATAGAGCAATATTCAACAAAAATTTTAATGGTTACATTTTCAGTCCTTCCAACCTATAGAAGTTTTTGTTTTTCACTTAATTGCTTTTTCAGGGCTCTGAGGCCCTTAGGCAGTCACACTCTGAATGCAAGTATCTGCATTTATTTCCAACATGTCTCTCAAGGTTATATGCAGGTGACAAATCTATTTCATTTTCTATTTGAATGTTCTTTAAAAGCTAGATATGAATCCTCAGCAAATAGACAAACACGCATACACACATACACAGGCACAATGGTCTTTTTACTCAATTTGTTAATTTGTTCACTTAAACTGACTTGCAACTATACACACATATACATACTCTCAGGAATCAATGACTTTTGTAAACACTATTTCTCATTAGTGTTTCCTTTATCTGTGCTTGATTTTTTATGGTTTATTGTCTTCCAACTGTAACACTTTTATTTTAAGAAAAAAAAGGAGAGTAGATAATGTGGACCAAAGTTATAAGATCTGTTACTTTGTGTAGTTTTCTCATTCAGAATATACACTGGCTATTTCAGTTGTTTTTATAATTATTGGGCAAGTTTGTCCAATTATGCTAAAAATTGTTTGGGAAAAGTGTACACTGTATACACTCTTTTTCATATATATTTATAAACTTCATTAGGAAATAGAGAAGTGTTTCAGAATGAATTTATCAAAGTTAGAACTCAGGTCAGTTTTAACCAGAGGTTATCACCTGAGCATTATAGTCACTACGAATGACTCAGACTGAAATACCCACTGATGGAGTTAACAGATAACAAGCTCCTCTTTTACTTTAAAATTACCAAGATCAATAATATATATCCTCATTATTCAGGTTTTCAATTGATTGCTCCTACCTCAGCACCATTTCCTCTATCACTCACAAACACAAACACACTCATGCACACACACACACACACACACACACACCATTTCACAAATGCCACTGTCATGAATCTATCAAAGGTAATCTCACTATTTCCACTCATTAAATCATTGAGTCAAGATAGTTGAGGAAAATAGTTGTGTCATTATTGGCAGTTAACTCATGAACTTGGAAATGATCTGCCCACATCTTAATAATATTTGATCTTAGAAAATTAATCCATCAAAAAATGGTGGAGAACAAAGTCCTATCATAGGGTGTCCATGAAGATGAAGGGTAAAATAAATCTAAAAAACCCAGTGTGGTGATGGATACATAGTAAAGACACAACTTATGTTGAATATTTACTCTTTTTGCTTTAAAAAATCAAATGATATGATCTGGTATAGCTTTTTTTATAATTCCCACAATATTGATATTTTATATTAAGTAAAACTTTGAAAAGTTTTACTTGAATTTATGAGTTGTCTTTCTTTTGTAGAGGACTCAACACCCTGCATCAAAACACTTTGGTGTTTGAATTTGAAAAATGGAATTATTTGATTATATATCAAAATGAATTTTGTTCTTTACATATATAATATTTGTGTAGCAATTCACTTCAGTTATTACAATGGATTAATCAAATTAAATAATTCTACTTCTAAGTAGCACTAGCCTGTAAGTTAAGAGTTAAGCATTTTACTTTTAACTCATTAGCTCTGAGTTTAGGGACAATTCATTCATTCTCTTCATTCTTCCTAAATAATTTAGCATCGCCTTCCTACATGTGATTGAACTTAGATGCTTTTTTTGCAGCTTCATGATTCTGTTCTCAAATCAGAGGAAAGAATTTATTGTCAAAAATTAAGGGGAAAAAAAGCCATAGGCAAAAGTGATCTATTGCCACCTCAAAGCAATAGAAATTGAAATACCTACATTAGATACAGAAATTAAAATGAGAGAAGCAGCCTGTGTGTGAAAAACTATAGCTGAAGCATGAAAATAAATGATAAATGTCATTGTCATAATTTAGAACACTATTGAATGCTGGGGACTGAAGATAATTGAAGAAAATACCTGCCTAACCATGGCAGCTTCGATTAGACTTATGACTATTTATGAAGAATGAGAGTAGATATTTTGATTTTTCAAAATATATCAGACATTAAATTGTTCATGTAAAAATTCCCATTTTTATATTGTAGTGATTAACGTGATTATTTAAAAATGCTTTTGTTAAGTCACTAAGCCATGTCTGCAACTCTATAGACTGTAGCCAACCAAGTTTTCTGTCCGTGGGATTTCCCTGGCAAGAACAATAGAGTGGGTTGCCATTTCATCCTCTAAGGGATCTTCCCAACCCAGAGATCTCCCACATTGACAGGTGAATTCTTTACCACAGAGCCACCAAAAATGTAGTGATGCTTTTCAGTCAAGCAAATATATAATCATCTTAAAAACAACCAGTTTGTTAAAACCCAGGTTTCCATTTGATAACTTGAATTTCCTTTGTAGCACTACACAGAAGTGATTGCTTATGCTTGAAAAAATGTATAGATGAAATTATTGTTACTTTCTTTGACAAATGTTTCCACATTCGTAAAATTTCCATCTCAAGAATTTATATATTTTGCTAGTAATGTCTTGACTGTAAACAAAGAACAAAATTGCTCACCACTCATTTCTTTAAGAATTAAGTCATAACCTACTGCATTTGCTGACTGATAATGCACTGAGTGGAAATTAAAAAGGTAACAGAATTAGGTACTCTGTGCTTTAGACAAGTAGGCTCCTTAGAGAGTTAAGTGCATATTTCAGGAAGAATCTTAATAAACCCCTATTCTTGCATCTTCCCATACATAGAAAAGGACTAAAATAGTTTACTTGAGATATCTATTCTTTGTGATTAGCAATAATCTTTTACCAAGATGTATGCTTGACTACACATATTCCTTAGACAAAAAAAAAAAAAAAAAAAAAAAATCACATATAAACTGGCTTCCCAACCTACATCTTCAGACAAGTTTTCTCAGAGCTACTGAGAGACTGTCAGTCTCAGTTCTTACTGGTTCTCAGTAAGACTCTGAATAAAACTTAAACTCACAACTCTTATGTTGCGTATTTTCCTTTAAATTGGTGTTACCATTCTTAAATATACTGTTTTTAGTTTAATCTCCTAAAGTTACATTGAAGAAAAATTACAATTTTTCTGCTTTAATGTATTAAATATCACATTCCTGTCCTCTCACAATATCCAGGTTTTTTTTTCTATTTATTTCATAGTTATAGTTGGATTTTCATCACCATCCAGATAGAGCTCCTCTGACACAATAAAATCATTTAATATTCTCATACTAAAGGGCCAGAGGATAGTTGTTCTTGTTAATCAGTCACTAAGATATTTCCAACTCTGAAACCTAAAGGACTGCAACACTCTAGGTTCCTCTGTCATCCACTATCTCCTGGAGTTTGCTCAAAATACAGGGTGCTCAGGGCTGGTGCACCGGGATGACCCAGAGGGATGGAATCAGGACGGAGGTGGGAGGGGGGTTCTGGAAGGGGAATGCATGTATACCCATGGTGGATCTATGTTAATATATGGAAAAACCAACACGATATTGTAAAGAAAATAAATAAATAAATATTTTTTAAACAAAGGGAAAAAAAAAAGTCATGTCCATTGAGCCGATGATGGCATCCAACGATCTCATCATCTGTTGCCCACTTCTCCTGCCCTCAATCTTTCCCAGCATCAGGGTACTTTTCAATGAGTCAGCTCTTCACATCAGATGGCCAAAGTATTAGAGCTTCATCTTCCGCATCAGTCCTTCCAATGAATATTCAGGGTTGACTTCCTTTAGGGTTGATTGGTTTGATCTCCTTGCAGTCCGAGAGACTCTCAAGGGTCTTCTCCAACACCACAAATCAAAAGTCTCAGTTCTTTGGCACTCAGCCTTCTTTCTGGTTCAACACTAACATCTATACATGACTACTGGAAAAGTCTTAGCTTTCACTAGATGGACCTTTGTTGGCAAAAGTGCTGTCTCTGTTGTTTAATACCCTGTTTTGGTTTGTCACAGCTTTCCTTCCAAGGAACACGTGTCTTTGAATTTCATGGCTGCAGTCACTGTCTACAGTGATTTTGGAGCCCAAGAAAATTAAATCTGCTGCTGCTTCCACTTTTTCCCCTTCTATTTGCCATGAAGTGATGGGACTGGATATCATACTAGTTTTGTAGTGTTGAGTTTCAAGCCAGCTTTTTCACTCTCCTCTTTCACCCTCAGGAAGCTCTTTAGTTTCTCTTCACTGTCTGCCATTAGAATGGTATCATCTGCATATCTGAGGTTGTTGACATTTCTCCTGGCAATCTTGATTCCAACTTGTGACTCTCCAGTTGGCATTTCACATGATGTACTCTGCATGTGAAAATTGCTCAGTCGTATCCGACTCTTTGTGACCCCATGGACTTTAGCCTGCCAGACTCCTTTGTCCATGGAATTATCCAGGCAAGAATATTGGAGTGGGTAACCTTTCCCTTCTCCAGGGGATCTTCCCAATCCAGGGATTGAACCCAGGTATCACAGTTTGCAGGTGGATTCTTTACCATTTGAGCTACCTACATAGAAGTTAAACAAGCAGGGTGACAATATACAGCCTGGTCGTATTCCTTTCCCAATTTTGAGCCAGTTCATTGTTCCATGTGCAACTCTGTTGCTTCTCAACCTGCATACAGGTTTCTCAGCAGACAGGTATAGTGGTCTGGTACTCTCATCTCTTTAGGGATTTTCCACAGTTTGTTGTGATCCACACAAAGGCTTTAGTAGAGTCAATGAAGAAGAAGCAGATTTTTTTTTTTTTAACCTGGAATTCTCATGCTTTCTATGAACAAACAAATACTGGCAATTTAATATCTGGGTCCTCTGCCTCTTACAAACTCAGCTTATACACCTCGAAGTTCTTGATTCTCACCAAGCTGAAGCCTAGCTTGGCAAATTTTGAGCATAATCTTGCTAGCCTGTGACATGAGCACAATTGAACATGAGAACATGTTACAGAAGGACTATTAATTTGTCATGTATCACAACTACCGTATGTAAATAATCATTGTTTTGAGAAGTATTTGATTATTCAGATTAAGTTTTGCATCTGTTAATTTTTTTTAATTTTCTGAAAACTTTATTAACTAAAAGGTTAATTATATGCACCACAATCATTGTAAATAATACACACCATTTTAAGTAATACATACCACAATCACTGTAAATGTAATGCAGGAATATAACATATTCCTGTTTCATAAACTCATTCTGAACCACAGTTCCACTATCTTCTCCTGAGTAGAATTAACATGTTTTAAAGTGACAGCAATTATTTATGTCTAAGACTCCATCCTCAATAAACAATTTGTTCCACAATTGTCTAACTGAACACAATATCTTTTATATTAGCTCCCTACACTACTTCGAGACCACTAGTGCTCCACATTTCTGATGTTGCATTCTAGGAACTTTTTCTACTTTCCGCTTTAAATACACTTGCTGTTATCTCAGATTTGATACTGTTGCCTGTTGTTACTTAACTTCCACATTTCTTCCCAGGCTATTTAGATACATATTTTCTATTAGACTATCCATTCTGACATTTAACAGATGGATGATGTAAGTTACTGAGGTGGTAAGATGAAATAATGTGTGATAGATACCATTTTCTCTTAAGGAATTTCCTTCTCAGGCTGTCAAGCATGGTATAGTTCAGTACAGTGCTAACAGCTTCTGTTCATAGGGCACAACTAATGGAGTTCATAGTCCATATTAACCTAAACAATTTCTTAACCTCCTTAAGTTGGTTTTCCTATTTTATAAAGAGGTGATAATAAAACTGTCTACCATACAGAATTGCTGTGAAGATTTTAAGAACATTGTATAGAAGATGCTTAGTGCAATGTCTGACATACAATAAATATTTAATAAATAAATAAACATTTGACCCTTGTTTTCATTGTTATTTTCACCGTTAGCTTTCTAACTTACCCTTGGAGCCTGTGGATTTGTAGTATACCACCTCTGTCCCATAACTAGAACTTATAACATTTACCTTTACATGATTCCTATCCCAAATCCCACAAATATAAGAGAGGAAGATTTTGCAATAGCAGCCAGTAGATCCAGAAGCAAATAGCTATCCCTTCTGGTTTGGGGGTTTTTAGAATCTGACATTTTGTTTCCTTAACATATTAAAACTGCACACACCTATAGTTTATGCTCTAAGTATCTATTCAGGTAAAATGAAAATATTCATCCCAGGTCTAACTTAACTAAAAGCTGCTGTTAATATTTGTGTGATCTTATTAAATATTACTTCTCCAACTGAAAAAAAAAAAGAAACTAACCAGGAAATAGGTCTCAAATGAATCAAAAGCGAAGAGTTTCAAGCAAGAAAAATCATGTATGTTCTTGGCAGGATGCTAAATGATAGGGAATGGAGACAAAACATTGTTTTCCTAGTGATTCTTCTGACCCTTTGTATTTGCTCCATAATGTAGGTATGAAAACTTATAAACTGTGGTCTTCCCTTCTACTTTTAGAGATAAATGAAAATCATCAATATAATCCTGCTGAAAGTTATCTTTTCCATCATTCTTTACATCAGGACAGCTGTCAGCTACAGCCGAATGCTCAACAGGCCACCTTTTGGGCCATCCACTGTACTGTGTTGATGAGTTATTATTTTCACTGGTAACAACTGCTATTAGCATGCTCCAAACAGCAAGTGTTGAACGAGAGACAGGCCTACAGTGGTCTCATCAGTCACACTCTTGTGCTTGACAGTCTTTAGATGGAAATTCCCAAAGAGAAAATAGGTATTTGTTATGAAATATTTTATTTCACACCCTCAGTGGCTAATGCCTTTCACGGTTGGTAATGTAAGCGACATGCTGAGCTTAAACAAATAGATTATTTTGCTTTGAATGGTACAGCTGTGTTTTTCCCCTATTTTAAGTACTGAGCAGGAGGTATTTTCTAATAATTTATGTTCAACTTTTCTTCCATCATGAGAGAGAGCTTAGAGATGTACACAGTGACATTTGTAGTCAAATGACAATAAATAAAAGATGGTTCTGTATACTTTGATTAGGAAAGCATTTAACTTGGGACTATAGAAACAGAAGAATGTAAGGTGGGGCTGAGTCCTGCCCTAAGTAATTCAGAAGTCATTTAACATCATCTAGCAGCCTTTGTCTTGGTTCTTATCACTTGTTAAGAAATGATGAATTGGAGCAGGCAATCAGTAGAAGTGTTTAAGACACTGCCTGCATTTAATAAAATCAAGTAGCACTTGGTAAACATTTTGTGTGGGAAAACTTTGAAGATGGTTCAAAAATGACTATAATATCCATAATATGAGTTATAGAGTGTCCACCTGTGGTCAAGGAATTGTGCATTATCAAGAATATCAGCTTTCTCATCCAATGATACAATTTAAAGCTATTTTTTAAAATAAATTCTATATTTCATTCTCATTATAAATTTAAAAAAAACAGACATTATGCTCAGTAAGTATTCTGTATATCAAATCACTGACTCATATAGGTCTTTTTTCTTTCTATTTCCACTTTTATTTTTGAATTCTGGACTGTACACACATAAATCATTATGAGTCATACAAAGTCCATAATTTTCCATTGGATGCATCCTTGCCAGAAAAGAAGAGGAGTCTTTTGTTGAACACAGCTATCATCACAGGGCATAGGTGCTTCTCCTTCTGGTCTATGGACTCTATTTAATTGAGATGTCTGATTATTAATTTTTAAACAAATTAAACATTTATGAAAAGTTTATGAAATTTATGAACATTTATGAAAGAAGTAGGATTATTTCCTGTCCTTGGGATTTTCTTCACTTTCTGTTTCTCACATTTTCCTAAACTAAATGGACAGTTTCAAACTTTTTGAAAGGAGTTTTGGCTTAAAGAAACTCTAACAAGTTAGATGGCTCAGAATTACTAATATATTCAAAGCAAGTAGGGAATTTTGAAGACCATATAATCAATGACAAGAGTTCAAACCATGGCTCAGAAAAGAGGAAATGATTCAGGGTTGAAACATTAGTGCTTTTAAGGCACTAGGCTAGCCCCAAATTAGGAGGATGATTTATGAGATTAAGCACAATAATGAATAAGAGCAGGAGATCACAAATGATATATAATGAGCTAGGTAAGAATTTTAGTACCAAATCCATCAAGAACTGTAGTAAGCCAAGAGTTTCTTTCTATGGGTTACTAGCTGTGTGTTTTGAGAATAAGGCTGCAAACGTGACTAGGCAATACTGGAAAAATTCAAGAATAGATTTTCATCTGTTCATCTATTCTTGAGTTTATTCATTCTTCAAAAGACTATTTATGTGTGTTGATGACTCAGAATAGTAAAATCACATAATTATATGTGATTAATTATAATCACATAGAAGTCAGTATTAAAATGGAAATAGAATGCATTATGTTAAAAGAAGTTTTTTAAATAAAAATCTATTTTTTTGTCTTTATCAGCAATCCATTTGAAGTCCTACATTTTCCCCACCAGTTAATAGCCTTATTTTCATAATCACCTTTATTGATTTTTCAACTGATGCATGCAAAAACTTCAGTTAATCTTCAGAGAAATATATTAGGTGAATAAATCCAATCACAAAAGGTTATACACTATAGGATTTCACTTATATAACACTATTGAAGTGACAAAATAGTATGAATGGAGGCTGGATTAGTAGCTGTCAGGAATTAAAGGCAGTATGTGAGGATTTAGGTATGACTATTAAAGACTAGCAGGAGGAATCTTTTTTTTTTTTTTTTTTCATTTTTTTAAAATTTTATTTATTTATTTTATTGTAACAAATTCAAGAAAGACTTTTTTCTTTACATTATTGTGTTGATTTTGCCATACATTGACATGAATCCGCCATGGGTATACATGTGTTCCTCTTCTTTGAGATGATGGAAATGTTCTTTACCATGATTATTTCAGTCTCTATATCCTGGTTATAATGTTTTACTAGTTTTTCAAGATGTTATTAATGGATGGAACTGAGTAAAGTTTACATAAGATTTCTCTGTATTATTTCTTACAACTACATATAAACCTGAGATTATTTCAAAACAAAGATTTAATGTAAAAAGAGAGATAGTTAATCAGTAAATAATCTCAAACCTTTAGAAAATAGAAAAATAAGACTAAACTCAAAGCAAGCAAAATGCAAATATAATACAGATTCAAGTTGAAATCAAACAAACAAAAAAGAGAAAATGAGTGACCCAAAAATTGAGTCTTGGAAAGATCAACAAAACTGACACGTATTTAGTTGGTGAATAAAAAGAAAGACTACACACATCATTAAATTTAAAAATAAATGGAGGTTAATACTACTAACCCTAAAAAATTAACAACTTTGGGAGACATAACTTTATGCCAACAACTTCTAAAAGGTACTTACAAGGCAAATTCCTAAGTAAGACACAGATGGCATTTGCATTTGCATTGCATGCTCAGTTGCTCAGTTGTGTCTAACTCTGTGACCACCTGAACTGCAGCCTGCCACGCTCCTCTGTGAAGAGGAGCAAGGATATTCTTCCAGGCAAGAATATTGGATTAGATTGCCGTTTCCTCCTCCAGATTGTCTTCCCAACCCAGGGATCAAATCCACTTTACTTGCATCTTCTGCATTGCAGGTAGAACTTTACCGCTGAGCTACTGGGGAAGCCAGACATAAATTACCAAGATAAAAACAAAAATGAATAGAAAATCTGAGTATACCAATTAGAATAAATTTATTGAATTAGTAATTAAAAGTCTTTCATAAAAGAATTTCCAGGACCACATGGCTTCACTGGTAAATAATTTCAAATATTCAATTGAAAACTATTACCAATCCTTCATGAACTTTTTCAGAAAGTAAGAGAAATAATTCCCAACTCATTTTGCAAATTTTATATTACCTTATACAAAAACTAAACAATGAAATCTTTAAAAAAGAGAAAAAATATGAAAACTCAAAAATATAGACATAAAAATTCTCAGTAAAATATTAGCAGGCTAAATCCAGCAACATGTGAAAATGATTGTCTCCCAAGACTAAGAAAAATTTAATCCAATAATGCAAGATTATTTGAATATTCAAAAAGCAATAAAAGTAATATACCATGTTATCAATAAAGAACTAAAACAACATGCCCATCTCAGCATATAAAGAAAAAGCATCTGAAAAAATCTAGCATCTCTTAACAACAACAAAAACCACTCATAAGCAAGAAGTAGACTGTAACTTTCTCTACTTGAAATAGGGCATAAGCAAAAAATCCAGCACTTTCTAACATGTCTCATGATGAAAGACTGACAATTTTCTCCCCCAAATTTGTAACAAGTCAAGGATTTTCACAATTGTTCTTATTGTCAGTTATATCCAGTATTGTTCTGAAGAGTCCAATTAGTGCAATGGAGAATAACAATAATAAAGGTATACAGACTGAAAAGAAATACAACTATCTTTATTCATAGATGATTTAGTTTGTATAGAAATCCCAAAATAATTCACAAAATGTATATATTAAATTATTTTAATAAAGTTTCAGAATATGCATACATCCACAATGACACAGTTCAATTTCTATGTATATACAAAAAATAAATGATTTAATTTTCACATAAAAATGACAAGTGAAAAACATTCACAAAACCTTTTTTTAATAATCAGCAAAAGCTAGAAAAAGTCTATCAAGAGGATAAAATATTTAAAAACTGTAATACTGACTTATATAGTAATGATACACACCAATAAAGAACTAAGTACTAATACATACAATAAAATGGACAAATCTCAAAGAACATGCTGTTGAATAAAATAAGCCAGACATAAAAGGTTAAATACCATATAACTGCTAATAAATAAAGTGCAGCAGGAGGCGAAAGAAAATTGTAGTGATAATAGTTAGAACAGTCTTAGCCTTCTGTGGTTATTGAGTAAAATGGAGAAAAAGAAAACTTTCTGATGCTGTTCTTTATCTTGATATGGGTAAAGTGAATATGAATGCATAAATATATAAAACCCAAGAAGGTATACGTTTAAGATTTGTGCATTTGACTAATTGTAAATTTAGTCTCAGTAATGCACCTCCAAAATCTTTTTTTAAGGCTGTAAATTATTTTATATCAAACTATGATGATATATTATCTTATATCAATATTTACATATTTTTCTAAGAAATGGCCTTATGGTCTAAGATTAAGTATTCTATTTAATACTTATCATACATTTATAATTAAGTAAGTGATTTATAACTGAGTGATAAATTACATATAAATATCACAATCTACAATTTAGGTAGTATTATCTTTATTTTAAATTCAAGTAGTAGTTCAGTGATTTTACGTGGCTTGCCCAAAACCACACAATTATTTAATGGTGTATGTATTTGGTACTCAAATCTAGGTCCGTTTCTAAGTTGTAATATGTTCATTCTTCTTCACCTTGATAACTTTAAAATAAACTTTGAAAGAGTTTTATTTAATTAATTGGTTAATACGCCTTCTTAACATACTGTAAATTGTGTGGATTATGTAACATTAGTTGGGTTGACATTATGCTAATACTTAAATCTTCTAATAGTCATCTGAACATGGCTACTGAGTTTTCTCTTGGCAAAAGGGGATGATAATATCTCCCATTCTTAAAGTTACCAGTGGTTTAAATGGAATTTTTTTTAAAAAAAAATCCATTTTGGAAGATTCTCTCAGGACACAAAATGCAAAAGATGATTCTCAATTTTCAGAAATCTGAATTTTTTATTTACTTTGTCATTCTTATTGTCACTTCTCTCCTCAATGCTGCTACTTTCAGTTTAGCCCTCTAGTTCAGTTCGATTCAGTCGCTCAGGCATGACTGACTGTGACCCCGTGGACTGCAGCATGCTGGTCTTCTCTGTCCATCAGCAACTCTCAGAGCTTGCTCAAACTCATGTCCATCAAGGCGGTGATGCCAACCAATCATCTCATCCTCTGCCCCCACCCCACCTTCTTCTCCTGCCGTCAATCTTTCTCAGTATCAGGGTCTTTTCTGATGAGTCAGCTCTTCACATCAGGTGGCCAAAGTATTGGAGTTTCAGCTTCAACATCAGTCCTTCCAATGAATATTCAGGACTTATCTCCTTTAGGATGGACTGGTTGGATCTCCTTGCAGTCCAAGGGACTCTCAAGAGTCTTCTCCAATACCACAGATCAAAAGCAACAATTCTCCAGTGCTCAGCCCTCAAAGTGGTAGATTATATCTTACACTCAGCTCTATCCACTGTCTCTAGAAGTGAAATAAATATCCTCTCCTGCACTTTTCTACTTCCAGAGTTTTCTCACTTGCTTTTTCTCCCACCTCTCCAATTTGAAATCACATGCCATTATAATCTGTTAACTTTTCTATTCAACTTTTCTTGGCATGTTCCCTTGTTCTATGAAGATTTTATATCCTGTTTTCCTGTCAATATTTGTAATTCTGCCCCTGTTGTTGTTTTGGTGTTCCATGAAATTCCTCATTCTTAGGCATTTAATGTACTAATTTTCAATACTCTTGCCTCAATTACTCAATTCCATTATCTCAGCTCCATGTGATTACTCATAATACAAATCGTTATAATCTAAATTGTAAGCGACCAACTCTCTGCATATTAACTGTCATCTTTCCAGTTCACTCCTTTACTACTAGAACTCCAAAAATTTATTGGTTCTTTCTGGTCCAGCAATCTCATAATATGCAAATTTCAATCATGCATAACACTCATTTCTCAGCAACTCTATCCTCAAAAGTATCTAAGCAATTCCCACTATTATTATTATTCATCCAGTGTAAGTCAACTCATATTTCATCTGAATTTTTAAATATTCTATTTCTTTCTTCCACATTTGCCATCACTTGTAGTCTATTCTCAATACATAAACAAGAACATAAAATAACTGAAGTCATATCACTCACCTGCTCAATTTCCTTCAGTAACTAATGGTCTCACTATGAGTGAAAGGCAGAATCATATAACACTTTACAAAACAATGTATATGCCCTGCCTCATGTACCATTCTGAACACACTGACGATTTTTCTCCCCTTCACCCATTCCAGCATTATTGCTGCACTAACGTCCTGAGGATTTGAAAATGCCAAGGATTTTCTTACATTAGATTCTTTAAATGTGTTTTCTCTAACTGAAAATACCCATCTCCAGATATCCATCATGATTGCTCTCTTACCTCTTGTACCTTTCACTCAAATGCTACTTTCTCCACCACAACTTCCTTGATTTCCTTTGTTAAAATTAAATGGCACTCCCAGTTTACTTTTCCTGCTTTGCTTTTCTCCACAGAACTTATCTGTGAAGAAAGTAGGGAAAACCACTAGACCATTCAAGTATTACCTAAAGCAAATCCCTTATGATTATACAGTGGAAGTAACAAATGGGTTCAAGGGATTAGATCTGATAGACAGTGCCTGAAGAACTATGGACAGTGCTTCATGACATTGTACAGCAGGCAGTGATCAAGACCATCTCTAGGAAAAAGAAATGCAAAAAGGGGAAATGGTTGTCTGAGGAGGCCTTACATAGCTGAAAAAAGAAGAGGATCTAAAGGCAAAGGAGAAAAGGAAAGATATACCCATCTGAATTCAGAGTTCCAAAGAATAGCAATAAGAGATAAGAAAGCCTTCCTCAGGGGTCATTGCAAAGAAATAGAGGAAAACAATAGAATGGGAAAGACTAGAGATCTCTAAAAGAAAATTAAAGATACCAAGGGAACATTAATACCAGTTAGTCTCTCTTATCAGGAAGCTTCCATAAGCCTCCTATCCTTCTCCATTATAGGGCAGACAGACTGAAAACCATAATCACAGAAAACTAACCAATCTGATCACATGGACTACAGCCTTGTCTAACTCAATGAAACTAAGCCATGCCGTGTAGGGCCACCCAAGATGGATGGGTCATGGTGGAGAGTTCTGACGAAACTTTGTCCAGTGGAGAAGGGAATAGTAAACCACCTCAGGATTCTTGCCTTGAGAACTCTATGACCAGTATGAAAAGGAAAATAGATAGGATACTGAAAGATGAACTCCCAAGGTTGGTAGAGGCCCAAGATGCTACTGGAGATCAGTGGAGAAATAACTCCAGAAAGAATGAAGAGACGGAGACAAAGACAAAACAACACCCAGTTGTGGATGTGACCGGTGATGGAAGTAAAGCCCCTTGCTATAAAGAGCAATATTGCATAAGAACTTGAAATGTTAGGTTCATGAATCAAGTCAAATTGGATGTGGTCAAACAGGAGATGGCGAGACTGAACACTGACATTTGAGGAATCAGTGAACTAAATGGACTGGAGTGGGTTACTTTAACTCAGGAGGCAGTTATATCTACCACTGTGGGCAAGAATCTCTTAGAAGAAACAGAGTAGCCATCAGAGTCAATAAAAGAATCTGAAATGCAATACTTGGATGCAAACACAAAAACAACAGAATGATCTCTGTTTCCAAGGCAAACCATTCAATATCACAGTAATCCAAGTCTATGCCCAAGCAGTAATGCTGAAGAATCTGAAGTTGAACAGTTCTGTGAAGAGCTACAAGACCTTCTAGAACTAACACCCCCAAAAGATGTCCGTTTCATTATAGGGGACTGGAATGCAAAAGTAGCAAGTCAAGCAATACCTGGAGTAACAGGCAAACATGGCCTTGGAGTACAGATGAAGTAGGGCAAAGGCTAATAGAGTTTTGCCAAGAAAATGCACTGGTCATAGGAAACACCCTCTTCCAACAACACAAGATAAGACTCTACACATGGACATCAGCAGATGGTCAATACCAAAATCAGATGGGTTATATTCTTTGGAGAAGCTCTATAGAGTCAGCAAAAACAAGACCAAGAGCTGACTTTGGCTCCTTATTCATAGTTAAATTGATGAAAGTAGGGAAAACCACTAGACCATTCAGGTATGACCTAAACAAATCCCTTATGATTATACAGTGGAAGTGAGAAATAGATTCAAAGGATTAGGTCTGATAGAGAGAGTGCTTGAAGAACTGTGGGTGGAGGTTCATAACATTGTACTAGAGGCAAGGAGCAACATCAGCCCCAAGAAAAATAAAAGCAAAAAGGCAAAATGGTTGTCTGAGGAGGCCTTAAAAATAGCTGTGAAAGAAGAGGAGCAAAAAGCAAAGAGAAAAGGAAAGATATACCCATTTGAATGTAGAATTCCAAAGAATAGCAAGGAGAGATAAGAAAGCCTTCCTCAATGATCAATACAAAGAAATAGAGGAAAATAGTAGAATGGGAAAATCTAGAGATCTCTTCAAGAAAATTAGAGATACCATGGAAATACTTCATGCAAAGATGGGCACAAAAAAATACAGATATGTTATGGACCTAACAAAAGCAGAAGAGGTGGCAAGAATACACAGAAATATACAAGAAAGATCTTCATGACCCAGATAATCATGATGGTGTGATTACTCACCTAAAACCAGTCATCTTGGAATGCAAAGTCAAGTGGGCCTTAGGAAGCATCACTAGGAGCAAAACTAGTGGAGGTGATGGAATTCTAGTTGAGCTATTTCAAATCCTAAGAGATGATGCTGTGAAAGTGCTGCACTCAATATGCCAGCAAATTTGGAAAATTCAGCAGTGGCCACAGGACTGGAAAAGGTCAGTTTTCATTCCAATCCCAAAGAAAGGCAGTACCAAAGAATGTTCAAACTACCACACAATTGCACTAATCTCATACCCTAGCATAGTAATGCTCAAAAATCTCCAAACCAGGCTTCAATAGTACGTGAATTTCCAGATGTTCAAGCTAGATTTACAAAAGACAGAGAAACCAGAGATCAAATTGTCAACATCCGCTGGATCATCATAAAAGCAAAAGAGTTCCAGAAACCCATATACCTCTCCTTTATTGACTATGCCAAAGCTTTTGACTGTATGAATCACAATAAACTCTGAAAAATTCTGAAAGAGCTGGGAATACCAAACCACCTGACCTGCCTCTTGAGAAATCTGTATGCAGGTCAAGAACAACAGTTAGAACTGGACATGGAACAACAGATTGTTCCAAATGTAAAAGGAGTATATCAGGGCTGTATGTTGTCACCCTGCTTATTTAACTTATATGCAGAGTACAAAATGAGAAACACTGGGCTGGAAGAAGCACAAGCTGAAATCAAGATTGTTGTGAGAAATATTAATAACCTCAGATATGCAGATGACACCACCCTTATGGTAGAAAGTGAAGAAGAAAAAAGAGCCTCTTGATGAAAGTGAAAGAAGGGGGTGGAAAATTTGATTTAAAAGTCAACAATCAAAGATAAGGTGTCCATAGATGCGTGGATTTATCTCTGGGCTTTCTATTCTGTTCCATTGATCTATGTTTCTGTCTTTGTGCCAGTACCATACTGTCTTAATGACTGTGGATTTGTAGTATAGCCTAAAGTCAGGTAGGTTGATTCCGCCAGTTCCATTCTTCTTTCTCAAGATTGCTTTGGCTATACGAGGTTTTTTGTATTTCCATACAAATTGAGAAATTATTTGTTCTAATTCTTTGAAGAAGACCTCTGGTAGCTTGATAGGAATTGCATTGAATCTATAGATTGCTTTAGGTAGTATACTCATTTTCACTATATTGATTCTTCCAATCCATGAGCACGGTACATTTCTCCATCTGTTTGTGTCCTCCTTGATTTCTTTCATCAGTGTTCTATAGTTTTCTATATACAAGTCTTTTGATTCTTTAGGTAGAAATACTCCTAAGTATTTTATTCTTTTTGTTTTGATGGTGAATGGGATTGTTTCCTTAATTTCTCTTTCTGATTTCTCACTGTTAGTGTATAGGAATGCCAGGGATTTCTGTGCTGGGCATATACACCGAGGAAACCAGAATTGAAAGAGCCACGTGCACCCCAATGTCCATCGCTGCATTGTTTACAATAGCCAGGACATGGAAGCAACCTAGATGCCCATCAACTGACGAATGGATAAGAAAGCTGTGGTATATATACACAATGGAATATTACTCAGCATTAAAAAAAAAATTCATTTGAAGCAATTCTACTCAGATGGACGAAACTGGAGCCCATTATCCAGAGTGAAGTAAGCCAGAAGCAAAAACAACAATACAGTATATTAACACATATATATGGAATTTAGAAAGACAGTAATGAGAACCCAACATGGGAGACAACAAAAGGAACTCAGATGTATAGAATAGACTTGTGGACTTTGTGGATGAGGGTAAGGGTGGGATGATATGGGAGAAGGGCATTGAAGCATGTTAATTGTCATGTGTCTAATCAATCGCCAGCCCAGGATTGATGCTCGGGACTGGTGCAGCGAGATTTCCTGGGGGGGAGGGAGGAGGGAGGGGGGACCCGGAGGGGAAGCATATGTAAACCCATGGTGATATCATGACAATGTATGGCAAAAACAATAATAAAAAATTAATTAATTAATTAATTAATTAATTAATTAAAATAAAAGTCAACAATCAGAAAACTAAGATCATGGCATCCAGTTCCATCACTTTGTGGCAAATAGATTGGGAAACAATGGAAACAGTTGCTGACTTTCTTTGTTTGGGCTCCAGAATCCCTGCAGATGGTGTCTACAGCCACAGAATTAAAAAAGGTCTGCTCCTTGGAAGAAAAGCTATGACCAATTTAGACAGCATATTGCAGGGCAGAAACATTACTTTACTAACAAAGGTCCATCTAGTCAAAGCTATGGTTTTTCCAGTAGTCGTGTATGGATGTGAATGTTGGAATATAAAGAAAGCTGAATGCTGAAGAACTGATGCTTTTGAACTGTGGTGTTGGAGAAGACTCTTGGGAGTAACTTGGGCTGCATGGAGATCAAACCAGTCCATACTAAAGGGAATCAGTCCTGGATATTCACTGGAAAGACTAATGCTGAGGTTGAAACTCCAAAACTTTGGCCACCTGATGTGAAGAACTGACTCATTGTATAAGACCCTGATCCTGGGAAAGATTGAAGGTGGGATGAGAATGAGATGACAGAGAAAGAGATGTTTGGATAGCATCACCAACTCGATAGACATGGTTTGAGTTAGCTCCCAGAATTGGTGATGGACCTGGAAGCCTGGTGTATTGCAATCCATGGGGTCATTAAGAGTCGGAGTCAACTGAGCAACTGAACTGGACAGAACTTATCATTTCCAACATATCATGGGGCTTCATTATTTATTTTGTTGTGTGTCACCTGCCCCATAATGTACACTACATGAAGGCAGAGCTTTTTGTCTTTTTTGTTCACTGTGGTATCCACAGTACCTATCATAGTATGTGGTACATGGATGGCATCCCTTATGAATGAATTAATGCTAGTCTCATTCTCTTTTAGGTTTAATTTTCCATTTTCTGACTTCAATCCTTTGAAATATGCTCATGGAAAGTAGCAATGTTCCGGAAGAAAAGTTTAACCTTTTGTTTCATCTTACAATCTTGAGACTTTTTTTTTTTTTACCCCTGTGGCCTTTAACAAAATTAACTGTGTACCTGTTGTTGTCATTTCTGATGCACTAAGATAATCATACCTGAAAACTTACTTGAGAAAAATACCTTCCTTAGTGTTCTAGGATTAAGATGAAGCAGTCTTCTGCATCCTCATTTCATTTTTCTTTTACTTTTCTCTCTTTTTTCTTTTATTCTCCTTTCTTATATTTTGCATTTTGTCATTTATTAGAAATCCTAAAAATGCCATAGTATAATCTATTTTGAAATGTGAATTACTTGCTAGTTTTTATTGTATAAGAAGATTTTTGCATTTTGAATTTTCTTATATCATTACACAGATATATTATATTATACACATCAAACCAAAAGGCAATTAATAGCATGTTGGTTTCAGTCTTAATACTGTTTAAATATGAGACACAATGCCTTTATCTCAAGGAATGCTGTTAATGATATATCAAATATGATCAAACTGTAATCACAAAGGATATTATCTATTTGAAGCATCTTAGGGAGTCAGTCAAATAGTTTCTTATCAATTTTATTCAATTGACACACAACTTAGGTCATTATTCAAAAATGAATTTTAAGAAGTAAAAATAAAACATTCTGGATATTGGTCACTCAATCAAAACAGATGTTAAACTGAAAAAATAATAAGAATCTATTATTTTGGATCTCTGTACTCTGATCTCCTCTTCATGGATCACAGCCTTATCACAGCTAAGGGGCTTGTGTAACTCAGTGAATCTATGTGCCATGCAGTGCAGAGCCACTCAAGATGGACAAGTCATACTGAAGAGTTCTGACAAAATTTGGTCCACTGGAGGAGGAAATGGCAACCTACTCCAGTATTTTTCCTGGGGAACCCCATGGACAGTATGATAAGGGAAAAAGATATGACACCGGAAGATGAGCCCCCGGGGTTGGAAGGTGTCCAATATGCTACTAAGGAAGAGTGGAAGGCGATTGCTCATAGCTACAGTGAGAATAGCTGGCTGGGCTAAAGCAGAAATGATGCTCAGCTGTGGATGTATCTGGTGGTGAAAGTAAAGTCCTATGCTATAAACAACAATATTGCATAGGAACCCAGAATGTTAGATCCATGAATCAAGGTAAATTGGAAGTGGTCAAGCAGGAGAAGGCAAGGTTGGACATCAACATCCTAGGAACCATCAAACTAAAATAGAAGGGGATGGGAGAACTTATTTTGGATGACTTTTATCTAATACAGTAGGCAAGAATCCCTCAGATGGAATGGAGTAGCACTCAGGTCAGTTCAGTTAAGTTGCTCAGTCGTGTCCGACTCTTTGTGACCCCATGAATTGCAGCACGGCAGGCCTCCCTGTCCATCACCAACTCCCGGAGTCTAACCAAACCCATGTCCATCGAGTTGGTGATGCCATTCAGCCACCTCATCCCCTGTCTTTCCCTTCTTCTCCTGCCCTCAATCCTTCCCAGCATCAGAGTCTTTTCCAATGAGTCAACTCTTCTCATGAGGTGGCCAAAGTATTGCAGTTTCAGTTTCAACATCAGTCCTTCCAATGAACACCCAGGACTGATCTCCTTTAGGATGGACTGGTTGGATCTCCTTGCAGTCCAAGGGATTCTCAAGAGTCTTCTCCAACACCACACTTCAAAAGCATCAATTCTTCGGTGCTCAGCTTTCTTCACCATCCACTCTCACACCCATACATGACTACTGGAAAAACCATAGTGTTGACTAGATGGACCTTTGTTGGCAAAGTAAAATCTCTGCTTTTCAATATGCTGTCTAGGTTGGTCATAACCTTCCTTCCAAGGAGTAAGCATCCTTTAATTTCACAGCTGAAATCACCATCTGCAGTGATTTTTGGAGCCCCCCAAAAATAAAGTCTGGTACTGTTTCCACTGTTTCCCCATCTGTTTCCCATTTGTCAACAAAAGAGACTGAAATGCACTAATTAGATGAAATCTCAAAATGACAGAATGATTTCAGTTTGTTTCCAAGGCAAATCGTTCAATATCACAGTAATCCAAGTCTGTGCCCTGACCACTGATGTCCAAAAATCTAGTTGACAGGTTCTATGAAGACCTACAAGACTTTCTAGGACTAACACCACGAAAAAGGTGCCCTTTTCATCAAATGGGATTGAAATTCAAAAATAGACAGTCTAGAGATAACCAAAATAACAGGCAAGTTTGGTCTTGGAGTACAAAATGAAGCAGGGCAAACGCTAAGAGTTTTGTCAAGGTAATACACTGGTCATAGTAAAAAACTCTTTTCCAGCAACACAAAAACAGTGCCACACATGAATATAACCAGTTGTTCAATACCAAAATCAGATGGACATAGAGTTAAATGTTTTTGATCTTTAAATTTCATGGAGTAGACATTACAGACATAATTTGACAAAGTTCACGGAGTAGAGATCAAAAAAGTAGAAGTCATTCTCTTTAAAGAGTGGACAAAATTGAGCAGGATACAGAGTCACTCTATGTAATATTTACCCGCATGTTTGACTAATTATCAGTTCCATTCTCAAGCCTGAGATATGTTTTTACAAGATTGAATTCCAGCCTTGACAAAACTTTATCTCCAGGATTCATATGGTTAGCTCTTAGTTCTATAAATGACACTTCAAATGGAAGACGATTCATCAATTTCAAATCTTTCTTGCAGTGTAATACAGGATGAAAATTAACCTGGCAAATATAATTAACATTCATGGGTTATTAATTACTCTTGTAAGAAAAGTATGTTCATTTTAAAGGGCTTGATTAACGCACACATTTCCTTAATTTGGCAGTGTAAGTGGAGTATGTGGAAATATTTAAACAATTTTTGCTTCATTTACAATTTAAAATGGTTTTCTAGAACTTTATGTTGCACCAGTCTTTCCACTTTATCCAAGCTTATATTAGCCAGCTCAGGCTACTATAATAAAATACCATAGGCTGGCTGGCTTAAATAAAATATATCTATTTCTCACAGAGTAAATTCTCACAGTTCTGGAAGCTGGAAAGTTGATCATTAGGATGCCCATAGACTCTGATCCTGCTAAGGGCCTTCTTTGACTTATAGATGGATGCCTTGCTTCTATATGCTCACATCAGAGAGAGAGAAACTGCTAGCTCTGATCTCTCTTCCTCTTTTTATAAGGAGACTAATCACACCACGGAGGCTCCACCTGCCTGAGTTAATCTAAGCTCCATTACCTCCCAGAAGAGCATGCTCTGCCACTAAGTCGTGTCTGACTCTTTGAGATCCAATGGACTATAGACCACCAAATTTCTCTATCCATGGGGTTCTTCAGGCAAGAATACTGGAGTAGGTTGCCATTTCCTTCTCCAGGGATTCTTCCTGACCGAGGGATCGAAACAGAGTCTCTTGCATCTGCTTAATTGGGAGGTAGATTCTTTTATTACTGAGCCACCAGGAAAGCCCAGACACCTACCTCTAAATACAAATCACTCTGGGAGTTAAGGGCTTCAACATATGAATTTTCAGGAGGCTCAAACATCTAATACATAGCAAATCCTCATAAATTAAAAAAAAAAAAACCAGAGTCATAGGAGATGGTATTCAGTGGTGACACATCCAAGCAAGACTTGTATAGAATAAAACATGTTTGATTAAATATAATAATATTCATTGTTAAGTAGAAATTGAAAAAAAAAAAACACCTGAAAATAAACTGTATGTTTACCATAATCAACACTGATGACTACTCTTTTGAAATGTGTAGTGGTAGTATTTGTTTAACCAAATACTTGAGGCATGTATAAGTTTCTTAGGGTTACTGAGCAAACTACAACAAAATTGATAGTTTAATACTATATAAATATATATATATATATATATATATATATATATATATTTCTTGTCTCTCATTGTTGTAGAAGCTAGAGCATTAAATCAAAATCAAGGTGTTTGTAGGACCATACTCCCTTAGAAGACTCTAGGGAGAAACTTAACCTTGACTGGGTCAGCCAGGAGAGGCTCATGGAAAGCCTTGGCTTGTATCAGCATAATCCCGTCTCTGCCTTTGTTATCATGTGACCTTCTTGCTTGTGTCTTTGATCGCTCTAATTTTTCTTAGTATAAGGCCACTGGTCATTAGATTTAGAATCCACCCTTATTCTAGATGCTTCCTTCCTAAGATTCTTACCTTGATTATAGCTGCAAATATCTTGCTTCCAAATAAGCTCACATTCACAGACACTGATGGGGAGATGGAGCGCACTGGGGTCTACAACTTGGTCATACCTTTAGGGTGATACCACTCAATCCATTACAAGGCACAGAATAATAACTATGGGCTAGGTGCTTGCTAGAGTTCAATGCAGTTTGGGATATATTTATATTTCCCTATAAGAGAAGAACTTGTCCCTAACTCAGTTCATCTTGGCATCAATATAGAAGTGGGACTCAGAGATATATAGGTGTGGGGTATAAATCCTACCACACTTAAAAACAAAAATATGTATACTAAATTCACAGAAAACTTGGAGTCTGAAGTTTAATTCAAAGCTTTGGTACCAAATATTTTATGCAGCTAATAATGATCTTAGCCATGCATCTAGTAGTTTTTTCCCCAATGTTGAATGCCAAACAATAAAATCAATTAAAGAAAAATTAGAATGAAAATTATCCTTTTAACAGAAAAAAATTTAATATACTTTATTCTTTTTTCCTTTGTATAAACTCTCAATAGTGCTATCTTTAGAAATATTTTAAAGATTTTGATAAATTATATCTAATCTTAATTACATGCAAGAATAAATGGAATGAATAGTATATTACACCACTTTTTCAAGGTTTATATATGCCATAAATAATTCTATCAATAGAATTAAAAAGAACTGAAAAATTCAGCTTTTAAAAAACTAAAATCCTGAATAAGTTTAACATGGTATTATTATTTACAAAACCTTATGTATAAGTTCAGTTGACATTCAAAAGTTTCTTTATAAATAACAGAATTTATCCAGAATAAATATTCCATTACTTTCAAGGAACAAATCAATGGATTAAATCATGTATTTAAACTGTTCATTTGGCCCACACAAATACTTAAAACTTTGTTTTAGCAATTTATTTTACAGTTTATTTTATCTAAAGATATAATAGGAAATTCTAATTTTAATTTTATTATTTTCTTTTGCCATTTATTTGCCAAACAATATTTTAACCCAAGGAGACAACTAAAGCACAAACAAACACAATGATCCTTCTTTTATGAATCATTAATCCATTTAATTTGTAATTAGGGCTACTGCTGTTCAAGATGTTAGAGTGTACATTATAGCCAATGGCATTTGTAGTTGAATAACTGCAGAGCAGAAGCTGAAAAAACAAATAATGTATAAAAGCAGCTTAAAACAGATGATAGCACTTTTCTGACACATGGCTGTCTCAAAATTGGTAGTTTTAGGCCTTTATGCTACTGTTGGATTTGGGCTTATGACAAGGCATTTATGTCTGACTCTTTGCTTTCCTTTTACCATGCCATACCATCAAATTCTCCTATAGAATAGCATTTGAACTATTCTTGGGGGGTTGTTGATGGGAGGGCATAAGTATGATTACTTACTGCCTAGGCAATTCCATATAATTTGTAATTAGTGTTTAGTAAAGGATTTTTCTATCTAAAATGTGTCTACATTTGATCAATGAAAACCAAAGTAATATGTGTTTTTAAGTCATAAGGCAGCAAGCACTAAATACAGAATTGTTTAGGTAGTGTGAAAGCTCATTTGGTATTAATGGTTTATTAATAAGTGCAAGGAAACCTACTAAATATTTATGCTAATTTTAGTTTGATTCCACTAGAGAAACTGAATTCCACAGACAGATACAGTTCAGTGCCTAATTTACAGAAGCTCTTTCTCAAATGCCTCTTATGAGCCAAAGGAAGACAAAGAATGTGAATCAGTAGGCCTATGCCATGAGTCTGTGTTAAACAAAACATTGTTTAGCAAAACATTTGGAGATGTTCTATGAATCTGTTGGAAGCTGTCTTGGTACCCAGCAAAAATAGTGCATAAGTTAAGATTTTTATTAATTTTACTATTCTTAATGTGCTTCCCTTCGGAGAACTCTAAGTAATATGTGTCAACATATAGATAACACTTGTTAAGAACATGTGCTGAGAATCAAAAGATCCATGTTTGCATTCCTGTTAATTATTATAATATATACACAACTATTTGATGATCTTTTTAGAAACTGTCACAAATACTTAAATTTCTTCATAATTAAAAATTAATCTGTCACAGAGAACCTTGATAGCTCAGTTGGTAAAGAATCCTCCTGCTATACAGGAGACCCTTGATTCCTGAGTTGGGAAGATGCACTGAGGAAGGAGTAGGCTACCCATTTCAGTATTCTGGCCTGGAGAATTCCATGGATTATATGCTCCATGGGGTCCCAAAGAGCTGGACATGACTGAGCGACTTTCACTTTTCAGAAAACCTTGCCCCAGAGAGATAATAGCTGTCAACTAAGTAATAGCTGATGAGTGCCTGATGAACTATGGATGGAGTTTCATGACATTGTACAGGAGACAGGGATTAAGACCATCCCCATGGGGAAAAAAAATGCAAGAAAGCAAAATGGCTGTCTGAGGAGGCCTTACAAATAGCTGTGAAAAGAAGAGAAGTGAAAAGCAAAGGAGAAAAGGAAAGATATTCCCATTTGAATGCAGAGTTCCAAAGAATAGCAAGGAGAGATAAGAAAGCCTTCCTTCTTCTGTGCAAAGAAATAGAAGAAAACAACAGAATGGGAAAGACTAGAGATCTCTTCAAGAAAATTAGAGATACCAAGGGAACATTTCATGCAAAGATGGGCTTGATAAAAGACAGAAATGGTATGGACCTAACAGAAGCAAAAGATTTAAGAAGAGATGGCAAGAATGCACAGAAGAACTGTACAAAAAAGATCTTCATGACTCAGATAATTACGATGGTGTGATCACTCACCTAGAGCCACACATCCTGGAATGTGAAGTCAAATGGGCCTTAGAAAGCATCACTACAAACAAAGCTAGTGGAGGTGATGGAATTCCAGTTGAGCTATTTCAAATCCTGAAAGATGATGCTGTGAAAGTGCTACACTCAGTATGCCACCAAATTTGGATAACTCAGCAATGGTCACAGGACTGGAAAAGGTCAGTTTTCATTCCAATCCCAAAGAAAGGCAATGCCAAAGAATGCTCAAACAACCACACAATTGCACTTATATCATACACTAGTAAATTGATGCTCAAAATTCTCCAAACTGGGCTTCAGCGATTTGTAAACCGTGAACTTCCAGATGTTCAAGCTGGTTTTAGAAAAGGCCAAGGAACCAGAGATCAAATTGCCAACATCCGTTGGATCATCAAAAAAGCGAGAGAGTTCCAGAAAAACATCTACTTCTGCTTTATTGACTATGCCAAAGCCTTTGACTGTTGGGTCACAATAAACTGTGGAAAATTCTGAAAGAGATGGGAATACCAGACCATCTGACCTGTCTCTTGAGAAACCTGTATGCAGATCAGGAAGTAACAGTTAGAACTGGACATGGAACAATAGACTGGTTCCAAATAGGAAAAGGAGTAGGTCAAGGCTGTATATTGCCACCCTGCTTATTTAACTTCAATGCAGAGTGCATCATGAGAAATGCTGGGCTGGAAGAAGCACAACCTGGATTCAAGATTGCCAGGAGAAATATCAATAACCTCAGATATGCAGATAACACCACCCTTATGGCAGAAAGTGCCATAAGAAGCCTCTTGATGAGAGTGAAAGAGGAGAGTGAAAAAGTTGGCTTAAAGCTCAACATTTAGAAAACTAAGATTATGGCATCTGGTCCCATCACTTCATGGGAAATGGAGAAACAGTGGAAACATTTCAAGACTTTATATTTTTGGGCTCTAAAATCACTGCAGATGGTGACTGCAGCCATGAAATTAGAAGATGCTTACTCCTTGAAAGGAAAGTTATGACCAACCTAGATAGCATATTAAAAAGCAGAGATTTTACTTTGCCAACAAAGGTCCATCTAGTCAAGGCTATCATTTTCCCAGTGGTCATGTATGGATGTGAGAGTTGGACGATGAAGAAAGCTGTGCGCCGAAGAATTGATGCTTTCGAACTGTGGTGTTGGAAAAGACTCTTGAGAGTCCCTAGGACTGCAAGGAGATCCAACCAGTCCATCCTAAAGGAGATAAGTCCTGGGTGTTCATTGGAAGGACTAATGTTTAAGCTGAAACTCCAATACTTTGGCCACCTCATGTGAAAAGTTGACTCATTGGAAAAGACCCTAATGCTGGGAAGGATTGGGGACAGGAGAAGAAGGGAAAGACAGGGGATGAGGTGGCTGAATGGCATCACCAACTCGATGGACATGGGTTTGGTTAGACTCTGGGAGTTGGTGATGGACAGGGAGGCTTGCCGTGCTGCAATTCATGGGGTCACAAAGAGTCAGACATGACTGAGAGACTGAACTGAACTGAACTGAACTGAAGTAATAGCTATCAAAAAAAGAAATTTAAATCTTTTTATATTACTTCTTGAAAAAAATGAAATATAGAAGTGATATACTGTGATACTTTTTACAGTAAATTGGAATAATATGAATTGGCACTGTTTTCTGTGAAAGTATCTCATACCAAGTACTTTTCTTAAGCTTTAGCTTAAAATATTGGGTTTCTGTTGTACCTATCAAACTTTGTAAAATTATAATAACTCTTCTGCATACCTGTATTATTGGAATTTATAATAAGAAATATATATTTTGATTTTGTCCCCTTTCCTGGCATGAAGTTCCTAGACTCTTGGGTTTCTTAAGTGATGACAGTGATAATCTAAGTTAACCTAAGGATAGGAGCAGTAACTTAGGATACCATCGCTGTGGTTAGAGGGTTGGAACTTTCATTCTCACCCTGACTCCTGGGTAGAGGAGAGGGACTGGAGATTGAATCAACTGTCAATGGCCAATGATTTAATCAACCATGCCTATGTTATGAAGCCTCTAAAAACAAGCTAAGGGATAAGGTTCAGAGAGCTTCCAAGTTGGTGAACACATGGAAGCTCTACACTCTTTCCCCATAATTTGCCCTACATATCTTCCTCTGGCTATTTCTGACATACAATCTTTTATAATAGATCAGTAATCTAGTTAGTAAAATATCTTCCTGAGTTTTGAGCCACTCTAGCAAATTAATCAGACTCAATTAATAATCCTGGAAGCCTCTGGATTATAGCCAGTCTGTCAGGTGACCACCAGGACTTGTGATTGGCATTCTGAGATGGAGGAGTTTGTTAGAACCTTCAATTTGTATCCCATCAGTTAGAAGCACAGGTAATCTAGAGTAGGGATTGATGGGAAGCAGTCTTGTAGGACTAAATCCTTCACCTATGGAATCTGAAGCAATCTCTAGGTAGATTACAGCAGAATTGAGTTAAATAGTTGGACAAATATCTGATGTCAGAGTCTTGCTCATT
Organism: Antilocapra americana; assembly: GCA_007570785.1. NCBI lineage: Eukaryota > Metazoa > Chordata > Mammalia > Artiodactyla > Antilocapridae > Antilocapra > Antilocapra americana. The sequence goes on from ML662447.1 coordinate 11,794,263, forward strand.
GATGTCGTGGTAACCCTTCTACCACACACTGAAATTGGTGACCAAAACCTAAATTCCGTTTATATGTGGTCAAGAATAATTAGGTTTTAGTTTCACTTCTTTGTCTACTTAGATTACTTAGTAGGCAGATTCATTATTTACCAACCTGGGTTATAAATATTCTTTATTCTTATCTTTCACTATAAGCAGAGAGAAGTGATTTATATGCAGCCTGATCAACAAAAAGTGTTATGTATTGTTTCTATTTAAAGAAAGTCAGGGAGTATTTCAATAGTTAAAATAATAATTGCAAATAACCAGAGAATGCAAATATATCTTTGGATATAAAGTTTGCTTTCATTAAGATACCTATTTTATGTTCTGAAAACACATGTACATGAAATGCTTGTCAAAGAGATCTAAGCTGATTGCAAGAACATATTAAATGAGATCACACTCACCATGTCAAGTCCCATAGGACAGCTTATATGTCATAAATCACACTTTGTCAGGCAGCCTCAGGAGGAACAATGAATAGCTGGACAAAATGATGAATTTGAACTTTCATGCCTTTGATTTATTAATTACTAGTTAGACTATGGAGTATCTTGGAAGAATCACATCAAGGGTGGGAACTTATTTGCAGAAACCTTTGTTTTCTATATTAGTGTCAATACTACTTGAAATACTCATATGAAAGAGGGCTGCACTACCTTTTGATTTCTCATGTCAACTATTAATAATTTCCCTTTTATCTAGAAAAAAATCACTTTTTATCTTTCTGTAAGTTATCTTTGTCAATATTACTTTATTTCTGCTAATTCCTAAGATTACACTTTATTTCTGACAAAGCATTCACAGATTGCTGTAATATATTTCTCCTCATTCAAATCTTATGACTCTCAGTTGAATTATTCAAAGGATCCTATAATTCATTGTGTTAGGTTTTAAGAAAAGTGACATCAGCATGTATATTAAATTGATTTTTGTTTACTTTTTCACTTTTAAGAGAATCTTTGATCATTTTAAGGACATCTATTGTTTTACTTAGAGTTTTAAATTCATTCTACAAATATCCACTGAAGATCTACAGTGTGCAGGGACTGGGCTAGGCAAGGGTAACATATCATGGTGAACAAAGTCAGGGTCTTCCTTTTTTCCTGGAGTATGTATTATGACTAAGATCTGTGAAGGAAAGGTAATGGCACATTAGAGAGACATGAGAAAAGGGCTCACTTGATTTTATGTAGACTGTTCTTAAGGAAGACTTCCTACAGAGTTGGTATTTGGGTTTCAATCAGAAGTTCAAGGGGGAGTTAGCTAGGTAATTAAAGGGGGAAAGTGTTTCTTAGCAGAGGGGACATGGTATACAAGGTTGTTTGAGCCAGTTAAGAGTATGTGTGTGTGTTTTTCCTACGAAAATGAAAACGTGTTTTTTGAAAGTGCTTATTGAGGAAACTAACATTCTAATATTAAGGTTTTGGAACATTCTCTATCTTGCTGCTTTTAATATTTGGTCTTTGTATTTGATATTTGCCAATTTGATTAATATGTGTCTTGGGGTGTCCCGCTTGGGATTCATTCTATTTGGGATTCTCTGTGTTTTTGGAGATTATAAAAAAGCATGCATAGAAACAATTTGGAAGGTTATTGCAGTTATTCATGTTAGAGAAGAGTAGTTTGTAGCTGATTAATACTGATCATGTCATCTAATAAAATATTAATGTCTTATTTATATAGAATTTTTGCATTACTTTTAATTTTGGAACATTAAAAGTTTACCTGATTACTGATCTTTTACATCCTCTTAAATTTCATGCCCAAAGTGAGCGCTTTACCTGCTTCATCCAAGTCTTGGCCCTGTATATTTTGTTTTGTTTTTAGTGAGGTGTAGTTAATTTATAATATTTTATTAGTTTCACTTATATAACAGTGATTCAAAATTTTATAGATTATACACTCCAATTAAAATGATATAAAATATTGGCTATATTACCTGTGCTGGGCAATGTATCCTTGTAGCTTATTTATTTTATATGTAATAGTTTGGACCTCTTAATTCCCTTCCACTATCTTAGCCTTCCTCCAACTGGTCTCCCTGCTGGTAACCACTAGTTTGTACTGTGAGTCTATTTTTTATCTAGTCATTTGTTTCAGTTTTTAGATTCCACATATAAGTGATAGCATACAGTATTTGTCTTAGTCTGACTTATTTCACTAACCATAATACCCTCTGGGTCCCTCTATGTTGTTGCAAATGGCATAATTATTCTTTTCAGGCTGAGTGGTATTTCATCCACATCCTCTTTATCCATTCATCTATTGATAGACACTTAGATTGCTTCCATATCTTGGCTATTGTAAGTAATGCTGAAGTGAACATTGAAGTGTGTGTATCTTTTTGAATTAGAGTTTCCATTTTCTTCAGCTATATACCCAGGAGTGGAATTTCTGGATCATATAGTATTTCTAATTTTAATTTTTTGAATCCCATGCTGTTTTTCACAGTGACTGCACCAATTAGCTTTCCCACACATAATTACAAGAGTTCTCTTTCACCAATATCCTTGCCACCATTTGTTATTTGTTGTCTTTTTGAAGATAGCCATTCTGATAGATGTATGGTGATATGTCATTATGGCTTTGATTTGCATTCCTTGGATTAAGGGATGTTTTATGTCTTTTGAAGTACCTATTGATCATCTGTATATCTTCTTTGGAAAATATATATTTAGGCCTTCTGCCCATGTTTGAATCAGGTTGTGCATTTGCTTGATATTGAGTTGTATGAGTTTTTAATATATTTTGGATATTAACCTCTTCTCAGTCATATCATTTGGAAATATTTTCTCCCATTTAATAGATTGTTCCTTTTTGTTTTGTTGATGGTCTCATTAACTATCACAATAGCAATTGACAGATTAAAAACTATATTTTCTTTAACTGATTTTGAAAATTGCTTCTTCAGAGAGGTAGACATTTCTGTTCTGAATGCATAATGTTTGATAATGTTATAATAATCTGAGAGATGATCCCAAAATCTGAAGTTAATTTTTCTTAATATTGTCTGTAATATGAAAATAATATAACTGCATAATAGGATGAATTAGTCCTGAATTTAACAGTATTCCTCTATCTCTACATACTCTTCTCTGCAGCTATTTTATACTTGTTTGAATATACCTGATAGAGTTAACATTATCTCAATATTGATCTTTAGTAAACCACTACATTTCTGGAAATTTAAAGGTAGAGTAGGCTTCCTGCGTTGTATCCTTAAACACTATCGTTTATTTCTGTTAATCCTGATAAGCACTGACTATCTGGAGTTACTCTTTCCAGTTCTTATTAGGTGCTTGGAACACCATCAGCCGTATACTATAGAGAGTTTTTTTAAGGGTTATTTGAAGATTGTTTACCAAGTGAAGAACAAATTTTCTTGGAAAGTTGACTATAGCACGTCTGTAAAATGATTTGTACAATAACTGCTTGAAGAGGAAAAGGGACATAATCTAGTGAGCAAATTTGCCATGTGTCCCAAACACTGTTCTTACATATTGTAGAGCTTGAACTTTGATGGCTAGGGACACTCTGTAATCTCTTTGAAGAAATTTATCTAGTAGCCTTAGGAAAATATCACAGAGAATTACCTTTTTGGTTTTCTTATAATTTGTTTTATTTTCTAATAGCTTTCTAACCATGTACCTCATTTCATGTTCAATATTCACTCACATCTGTTTTTCTTAAGACAACCTTATGTAACACTGTTAACAACTAGAAAATTTGTTTTACAAAATGCTGGTTAATTCCACATAAGACATTTAGAGGATTTTTGGTTCTCTGAAATGCTGGTTAAGACATTTAGAGGATTTTTGGTTCTCTGAAAAAGCAGCCACTTATTTGTTCCTTGTGCAGAACCTATGTAGGGCACTGATCCTTGATTCATAATATATAAGGGAGGTGCAGCTTACTCAGGTAAACCCAGTCCTGAACAAGACCCCACTAGGAGCGGAATGAGCAAACCTTGTTAGTTTGCAAGGATTCTGCTCTCATGCAGGAGGGAAGCTATGAATAAGTTTGATAAATTAGAAAGATATATACAGGATGATCTGGAACATATAACAGAATAAACTAGCATAATTTGGGGGAGATAGAATAAAAAAACAGATCCCTAGGGAACCAAGGAGCGAAATATTTAAAGGTACATAAGATTAAGGAATATGGCTGTAGACAGAGATTTAAAAAATGAAAAAAGGCTAATGAGGAAGTCAAGGTTTGTAGACTCCTATTAAAATTTGTTACTATCAATAGAATGCAATTGAGAAGCTTTAAGAATAGGATCATGGTACAACCATAATTGTGTTTTCAAAATATAGCAATGACTTTAGTGTGAAGCATGGATTATCATTCACTCAGTCATGTACGACTCTTTGTGACCCCATGGACTGCAGCATGCCAGCCTTCCCTGTACTTCACTATTTCCTGCAATTGTCTCAAACTCATGTCCATTGAGCGATCTAACCACCTCATACTCTGTTGTCCCCTTCCTTCTGCCTTCAATCTTTCCCATAATCAGGGTCTTTTGCAATGAGTCAACTCTTCGCATCAGGTGACCAAAGTATTGAAGCTTCAGCTTGAGCATCAGTCTTTCCAATGAATATTCAGGGTTGATTTCCTTTAGGACTGACTGGTTTGATCTCCTTGCTGTCTAAGGGACTCTCAAGAGTCTTCTCCAGTGCCACAGTTCGAAGGTATCAGTTCTTCAGCACTCATCCTTTTTTATTGTCCAACTCTCATATCTGTATGTGACTAATGGAAAAGTCACAGCTTTGACTAGATGGACCTTTGTCAGCAAAGTAATGTCTCTGCTTTTTATATGCTGTCTAAGTTTGTCATAGCTTTTCTTCCAAGAACCAAGCTTTTTATAATTGTATGGCTGTAGTCACCATCTGAAGTGATTTTGGAGCTCAAAAAATGAATTTTGTCACTGTTTCTATTGTTTCTCCATTTATTTGCTATGAAATAATGGGATTGGATGCCATGATCTTTGTTTTTTGAATGTTGAGTTTTAAGCCAGCTTTTTCATTCTCCTCCTTTACCTTCATTAAGAGGCCCTTTAGTTTCTCTTCTCTTACTGCCATAAGGGTGGTGTCATCTGCATACCTGATGTTATTGATATTTCTCCCAGCAATCTTGATTCCAGCTTGTGCTTCATCCAACCCAACATTTTGCATGATTTATTTTGCATAGGAGTTAAATAAACAGGATGACAATATACATCTTTGACATATTCCTTTCCCAATTTGGAACCAGTCCATTTTTCCATGTCTAACTGTTGCTTCTTGACCTGGATACAGGTTTCACAGGACACAGGTAAGGTGGTCTGAAAATTCCCATCTCTTTGAGAATTTTCACAGTTTGTTGTGATCCATATAGTCAAAGCCTTCAACATAGTCAAGGAAACATAAGTAGATTTCTTTTTTCTCAAATTCTCTTACTTTTTCTATGATCCAATGGATGTTGGCAACTTGATCTCTGATTCCTCTGCTTTTCCAAAATCCAGCTTGAACATCTAGAAGTTCTTGGTTCATGAACTGCTGAAGCCTGGCATGGACAATACTGAGTATTACTTTGCTAGCTTGTGAAATGAGTGTAATTGTGTGTTACTTTGAACATTCTTTTGCATTGCCCTTCTTTGGGGTTGGAATGAAAGCTGACTTTTTACAGTATGGATTACATGGTGTCAAGGGTGGAAATGAAGTCATCATATAGAAGATTATTTCAGTAGGATGAAAAATGGGAGTAACCTGTGCAGTGATGATAAATAAAAAATATTGCAAACAGAAGTAAAAGGAAGTAGAAGCTACATCATTTTGATAGCTTTACTTCATTCATGAAATATTTATCTAGTATTTATTATGAGTATATAGTGAATGGGGATACCACTCTGAGGAAAAGTAAGTCCCCATCCTTATGGAACTTTCACTTTAATGAAGGAAGATAGACAGTAATGAAATCAGTGGACTCACAGGTAGATATAGAATATGATGACAGGTAATCTGATGAATAAGTGTTCCTGCAGAGAACAAAGCAAATCCAAATATTATAAGTTAGAGAGATGGTCAAGGTTTCTGAACAGCAATAAAAAGTCCATTGTGGCTAAAAGGTAGTGAATGACTTGGAAAAAAGTAAGACATGAGAACAGAAGCAGCCAAGAGTTGAGTCATTTAGACAGTTAGGTAATGATAAAATGTCTGTGTTATACTGTAAGTGAACTGGAAAGGCATTGTAGAGATTTGAGTAGAGGTGTGACTTTGTCACTCATGAAAGAAGAAGATGAAAGTGAAGTCGTTCAGTTGTGCCTGACTTTTTGCGACCCCGTGGACTGTAGTCTACCAGGCTCCTCTCTCCATGTGATTCTCCAGGCAAGACTACTGGAGTGGGTTACCATTTACTTCTCCAGGGGGTCTTCCTGACTCAGGGATTGAACTCTGGTCTCCAGTATTGCAGGCAGACACTTTAACCTCTGAGCTACCAGGAAAGCCCCGTCACTCATAGAATCACTCAAAAAATATTATAATGTAATGTCTGAGTTCTTTATTGATCAATTGGGAGAAAAGTAATGTCATTTATTGAGAGCATAAGCATAACCCTGAAGAAGGAGTAATTTTTGTTTGTTTATCTTTTGGAGGGGGGAAAGTATAAATTAGATGATATGATAGGAAATAATTTATAAGTTTAGTTTTCTATAATTATTCAAGTAGTATCCAGATAGTATATTGAAACATAGAAGAAATTATGTTGATATACTTTAGTCATATCCATGGGCCTCTTTTTTGTTGAGTAATATGATGAAAATTAAAAAAAAAAAAGAACTCTAAGTGAATGTTGCAAAGTTCTGCAAGAAATGAAGTTTGTATGTATTATATTTAAGTTGATTTCCTACAATGACCTTAACATAAAAGAAAAGAGACTGAAGCCAATAAGTATGGCAGCTCAGTGACTCTGAGGTCACTCAGTCAGGAAAACAGACTACTTTTAAAATGTCCTTAGAAAAATATGAAGAATGGTTTATCCTACTAAAGAATGTATTGATACTTAAGTTCCATTTTGATTCTGAAATGCAATCATTTCCTGAATATTCTCCAGAAACGTCTTGCTGCAATGATGTTTCCTCAACATTTCATTTTCAGGGTATCTTCAAATATCCATTCTGTTTATCTGAGGTTTGTTATTTATGAAGCGAATACTATAACTGGTATATGATTAAATTCTCTATTCAGTCTAATAATAGGTATAGTATTAGCTACTTCTTATCATGCTATAGATAGATGAATAGATAGTCACAGGTAAGATCCTTTGAGAAGCTTACTTTGAGGTGGAAGCTATTACAAAAAGCATTTACACTAGAAAAATTTTCTTATTTATCATAACATTGTCAATAGTGTAATCAGGAGGCACCTAAATGCAGGCCTGAGTAACAAATGTATATTTCTCCCTACTGCTTTCTAATGGTCGAGGTGTATTGGTATGAGGAGCCAAAAATGCTCTCTTTATTAGTACTTTAATTGTATCTTTAAGGCAAATCTTGATTTCTGAACTTTAGACACCTTAGTTTTTAATCACACAGAATCTAGTGATATGAGGATAGAAAGCATAAGCTCCTAAAATCCATCATTGGAGTTCTGATAAGCAGTGCCAACTATGTTTCCATTTCATGGTTCCCAAACAGATGACATTTCCTTTCTACTAGGGACATCATATAAATATATTTACTTTAAAATGCATGAAAATCATCACCTTTGATTTGGCACTTCAACAGGCCATTCCAGTACATACTCCTACACTTTTTTGCTGTAAAATGGGTGATTTGGTTTAAAATAATATAATAGGAGATGTGCCATATGATAAAACACACTGAAATCCCTCTAACAGTAGTACTAAATGAGGCCCTAAAGCATGAAATGTAAACCTATACTTGGAATATGTGCCAATTTCTGCTAAAACAAATAGCTATCCCTTCAGAAAAGAAGAGTTATTTATAATCAGTTTGCTATTAAGTAACCTTCGAAAGTGATGGTGCATAATTGGGCTGTCTTCTCACTTAGCTTGCTGATGCCCTCTGCATGGACTATTTCCATCTTATGGTATTTTAGTGTGGCTCTGCTGGAGATGAATTCTCCCAACTTTCATCCGTCTGAAACTACTTTACTTTATCTTCATTTTGAACTGTATTTTCACTGAGTATAGAATTCTAGCTTGACAATGTTTTCCTGTCAGCACTTTATAGATATTCTATTGTCTTTTGGACACCATTAATTCTAGAGAAAATTCATCCTTATGTATCATTAGTGAAAAAGTGAAAGTCACTCAGTTGTGGTGAACTCTTTGTGACCACATGGAGTATACAGTCCATATAATTCTCCAGGCCAGAATACTGGAGTGCGTAGCCTTTCCCTTCTCCAGGGGATCTTCCCAACCCAGGGATCAAACCCAGGTCTCTCACATTGCAGACAGATTGTTTACCAGTTGAGCCATATTTATGAGCTGATGAGTTAGAGAGAAACCACTTCCTAATGGGAAGTTCTGGTTGTAAGATGATTTTGTGTTTCATTGTCACTTGGTGTCCTAAGTCCAAGTACTCTATCTCTCCATGGCTTATTAACATGACAGAAGCTCTCAAAATGTGCATAATCTCCCAGTGAAGATGATTTGTCCTGGTTTTATATCTCTAGGGGTCTATATTGTGATGTATCTGTTGGAACTTGCCATAAACACCACATACGGTCCTTTTCAATCACTTATACCACAAATATCATAAGATTTGATGTGTCGTATGATCTAACTTACAGGGTTGTTTGTACTATACCCTGAACTGATTACTGTAATCGCAGTAATCTGAATCACACTCAAAACTGACAACTTTCCAAGTTATAGCAGTATTCTTAAATAGGGAATATTCAGTCTCCAAATCTGAGGAGGGCATCCAAGTAGTTTACGAAGTAATTTCATTCCACTTTTATTTATATATACAGAAAATTCATAATTAATTCCAAGTTGGGTAATGCCACTGTCACTAAACTTACCACAAACTCCAACATGAAAGTATTACAGAATGACTCTTCATTTCAATTTATTTTGCATACCTTTTCTAATGAAGTGATCCTCTGAAGTTAGAATAAATTGAACTCCTAGAGCAAATGTTAAAAAATTGTCTAGAAATAAGGAAGTCTTAAGATGCTTTAAATCATATGTTGAAACATATTAGTCTTGAACATAGAAAAGAGAGGAAAACTTGAATAATTTTACATAAAATGCTAAGCATTTTCCCCTGAAGATGAAAACTTCAAAACAAACTTTCAAATCAAACACTAATTAAACAACAATCATTTAACTTGTACATCATAGAATATTTTGAGCATTTCAAATTCTAATTTTCTACCAAAATATTTTATAAATGACACATCAAGGGCACTTTTGCTTTTTCTCTGGTCAATATCCTTTGGTAATAAATTTTATTAAAGTTAATTATGGGAACAATTTTGGATATCATGTAAATCGTTTTGGATTTATTTTATACTTAGCAAAACTGTATTTAAGAACCATTTCCCTCTGTTGTTGTTATGTATTTATTCCAAGCACTGCATTTACTTTAACATTCTGAAGAAACTAAGTCTGGGCACTTACAATCACAGAGCGTAGGTAGTGGGAATTTGGTGCTGTGTTTTATAAGAACGGTGTATTGCTTTTAGCTTGAATTTAATATTCCAGTTACTTGGAAAAATGTGAATAAATTTCCTAATATTAAAAAATGAAAATGGATAATGCAGAATCCAAGATCAGGAAAAAAATCCTGAGCAGAGAGCTGGGAAGCTGCCAAAGACTAAGGTAATAGTTTTTTGTTTTTGTTTTTAATCAACATTTCACTCTTGGGCAGGATTTTTTCTCTCCTCTTTAATTCTTTGGATCATCAATTTTCCAATCAAAGCTCTCCGCTTAAATGTAATGATATACTCCTTGACACTATATGGTTTCACTGGTCTAGTATGCTTCATTTTTATATTCTCTATCCCAATTAGGATTCTCAAGTGAAAAAATCTTATGGATTTCTGCCCAGTAGATGGTTAGCCTCCACTTGAATCATTTGTCCATCCATATTGCAATCCACTAGGTTATGTGGGTTTTAATGACACGTACAAGCAGACTTCTGAAAATGTGAAAGGATTAGATCCCAAAGAAGAGGTCTTGAATGGGTGCTGTGCTTTGCTCAGTCACTCAGTCATGTCCAACTCTTTGTGACTTCATGGACTGTAGCCTGCCAGGCCTTTCTGTCAGTGGGACTTCTTCAGGCAAGAATACTGGAGTGGGTTGCCATGGCCTCCTCCAGGGTATCTCCTCAACCCAGGGATCAAACCCAGGTCTTCCTCATTGCAGGCAGATTCTTTACCGACTGTGCCACTAGGGAAGCCCCTTGAGTTGATGGGTTGCCTTCAAATGACTGATGCTCTAAACAAGAGTTGTACAAAGAGCTTCATGGATCCTTAAGGAATTTGTGAATGTAAATCACCAGGTAACATGGATTGTCAGGTGGTGTGGACCAGGTGAGCTCTGGTCTATGCTGTCACCTCAGTTGTGTCTGACTCTTTGTGACCCCATAGACTGTAGCCCACCAGTATACTCTGTCCATGGGATTCTCCAGGCAAGAATACTGGAGTGGGTTGCCATGCCCTTCACCAATTCAATGTTGTTTGTTTTATATATTGAGTTGATTATTTCATGAAAGAGTTGTCTGGAAAAACAAGTTTAAATTCCCTTGCTAAGAAATTGGTGGCTTTTATAAACCTGTAACTTAGTTTGAATCCCCCATGTAAAATGTATGAATACTTCTGACAGATTAACAAACAGATTTCCATGCACTTGGAAACTAACATAACTTCTTAAGTAGAATTCTCTAATATGAAACTTCTAAGTAAAGCCTTAATTACACAAGGTTACAGAATTCAATATACCTGCAACTTTTGTTTGCCCATGGAGACAAATATATTTCCTATTATAGACGGCTGACAAAAGGCAGCTTTGTTGTGAATAAAGCACGTTCTGTTTTGGTTTTAGATGAATACTGCTTTATATGTACTCAATTACCTCCCATTAGAGAAAAATAAAAAAAATGTATTATTTCTTTAGTCCATAGCTTTATTTCTCTCTTACATAACAAAAAGTGTAAGGCATACTTAAAGTAAGACTTTTTTAAAGGTAATAATATCCCATAGAATGTTAATGAAAGCCAATATGAAGACCACTTTTACATATCATTGGAGAGAATTGAGACAGGAATATAACCCTGGTTAATCTAAAGAACATTTCTATATTCCTCTCCATTTCCCTAAGTTATAAAAAATGCTGAAACATTTGAACGTTAGAGAAAACAACCTAGGGGCAAGTACATGTGTATTCCATAATGTGATATGATTGTTCCGTTTCAGTGTACATATATTTCGTTGTGGGTCAGTCACTCAGTCATGTTTGACTCTTTGTGACCCCATAAACTGCAGCACACTAGGCTTCCCTCTCCTTCACCATCTCCCTGAACTTGCTCAAGCTCATGTCCATTGAATTCAATGATACCATTCAACCGTCTCATCCTCTGCCGTCCCCTTCTCCTACTGCCTTCAATTTTTCCAAGCACATATATATTTATATATCAGATTCTGAATATATACATATATATATATATATATTTAAGTCATATATATGTGTCAACCAAAAGGATATGTTAAGAAAATAATATGCATGTAAATTATTAAATATGGAATATGTGTGGATTATTTTCAGAAAATTGTCAGTATATTTTAACTTACAAATTTAATGACAATTATTATAAGCCCCATCTTATAATTTTATTTTACATGGTACACATATAGGTGAACACGTTTCATTAATAATTCATAGAATAAAAGTGTTTTAATAAGAAAAATAAAAATAGAAAGAAAAATAAGTTATATTTTGTGTCATTATACAGTACTGAAATTCCATGTTATTCTATTAAGTGATTTTAAATACTTAAATCTTTCTGGAGTATTCAGTGTTCATGGTGAGAAAGAAGAATAAAAACAGAAGAAAATATTGAAAATTCAATGTAAACTATTCTTGATCTATGAATATTAAAAATATGTCTTTAAATATTTCTATACTATGTCAAAAATCATAATGAAAGATAGGGAAACATATAATTTCTTCCTACAAATATAAAAGTGAGATAAATTGTGTTAAAATATCTTTATTGAAGCAAAATCTGTACATACTGATTCTCAATATATACAATTTGAAAAGTTTTGTCATACTGAGAAAATACCATGAAAATTAAGATAATCAAAATATATATTTACTCCCAAAGTATTTTTTTACCCTTTGTAATCCTTCTCAATATTCCTCCACTGCTCCATTTCCATGCAATTTCTTATGTATTTGAAATATAGAATAGTTTGCACTTGGTAGAATTTTATATAAATGGAATCACAGAGAACATGGTCATTCTTGTTTGCCTTTTTCACTCAGCATAGTTAATGTGAGATTCATCCATGATGATATATGTATAAATAGTCTATTAATTCAGTTCAGTTCAGTTGCACAGTCATGCCCATCTCTTTACTATCCCATGGATTGCAACAGGCAAGGCTTCCCTGTCCATCACAAACTCCCAGAACTTCCTCAAGTGCGTGTCCATCAAGTCAGTGATGCCATCCAACCATCTCATTCTCTGTTGTCCCCTTCTCCTTCTGCCTTCAATATTACCCAGCATCAGGGTCTTTTCCAATGAGTCAGTTCTTCACATCAGGTGGTCAAAGAATTAGAGTTTCAGGTTCAGCAAAAGTCCTTCAATGAATGTTGAGGACTGATTTCCTTTAGGATTGACTGGTTTGATCTTGCTGTCCAAGGAACTCTAAGGGTCTTCTCCAAAACCATAGTTCAAAAGAATCAGTTCTCTGGCACTCACCTTTCTTTAAGTCCAACTCTCACATCCATAGATGACTACTGAAAAAAACATAGCTTTGACTAGATGGACCTCTGTCGGCAAAGTAATGGCTGTGCTTTTTAGTATGTTGTCTAGGTTGGTCACAGCTTTTCCTCCAAAGAGCAGGGTCTTTAAGTTTCATGACTGTAGTCACCATCTGCAGTGTTTTTGGAATCCAAAAAAATAAAGTCTGTCACTGTTCCATTTTTTAACCATCTATTTGCATGAAGTGATGGGATGGAACAGTATTACCTGCCTCCTGAGAAATTTGTATGCAGATCAAGAAGCAACAATTAGAACTGGACATGGAACAACAGACTGGTTCCAAATTGGAAAAGGAATATGTCAGGGTTGTATGTTGTCACCCTGATTAACTTATATGCAGAGTACATCATGGGAAATGCTGAGCTGCTTGAAGCACAAGCTGGATTCAAGGTGGCCTGGAGAAATATCAATATACTCAGATTCATCAATGACACCACCCTTATGGCAGAAAACAAAGAACTAAAGAGTCTTTTGATGAAAGTGAAAGAGAGTGAAAAAGCTGGCTTAAAACTCAACATTCAAAGAACTAAGATCATGTCTTCTGGTCCCATCACTTCATGGCAAAAACAAGGGGAAATAATGGAAAGTAACAGACTTTCTTTATTTGGGCTCCAAAATCACTGCACATGGTGAGAACAGCCATGAAATTAAGATACTAGCTCCCTAGAAGAACAGCTATGACCAATGTCGACAGCATATTAAAAAGCAGAAGCATTACTTTGCCAACATAGGTCCATATAGTCAAAGCTATGATTTTTTCCAGTAGTCATGTATGGATGTGAGAGTTGGACTATAAAGAAAGCTGAGCTCTGAGAAACTGATGCTTTTGAAGGGTGATGTTGGAGAAGAATCTTGAAAATCCCTTGGACTGCAAGGAGTTCAAACCAATCAATCCTAAGGAAATCAGTCCTGAATATTCATTGGAAGTACTTTTGCTGTAGCTGAAACTCCAATACTTTGGCTCCCTGATGTGAAGAATTGACTCCGTGGAAAAGACCCTGATACTGGGAAAATATGAAGGCAAGAGGAGAAAGGAAGGACAGAGGATGAGATAGTTGGATGGCATCACTGACTCGATAGGCATGACTTTAAGCTCTGAGAGTTGGTGGTGGTCAGGGAAACCTGGCCTGTTGCAGTCCATGAGGTCACAGAGAGTAAGACACGACAGAGCGACTGAACTGAACTGAGTGAATGGGACCAGATGAATGCTGTGTTTTAAGCCATTTTTTTTTACTCTTCTCTTTCATTTTGTAATCGAGACTCTTTAGTTCTTCTTTCCTTTCTGCCATAAGCGTGGTGTCATCTGCGAATATGAGGTTATTGACATTTCTCCCAGCAATCTTGATTCCAGCTTGTGCTTAATCCAGCCTGGCATTTCACATGATGTACTCTGCATATAAGTTAAATAGGCAGGATGACAATATACAGCCTTGATTTACTCCTTTCTAAATTTGGAGCCAGTCTTTTGTTCCATGTTCAGTTCTAACTATTGCTTCTTGACCTGCTTACAGATTTCTCAGGAAGTAAGTAAAGTGGTCTGTGGTCTGGTATTCCCATCTCTTTAAGAATTTTCCACAGTTTGCTGTGATACACACAAAGAATATGGCGTAGTCACTAAATCAGAAATAGATGTTTCTCTTCAACTCTTTTGCTTTTTCTATGATTTAACAGATGTTGGCAATTTGATCTCTGGTTCCTCTGCCTTTTCTAAATCCAGCCTGAACATCTGGAAGTTCATGGTTCACATCATGTTGAAGGCTGTCTTGGAGGATTTTGAGCATTACTTTGCTAGCGTGTGAGATGAGTACAATAGTGTGGTAGATAAACATTCTTTGGCATTGCCTTTATTTGGGGTTGGAATAAAAACTGACATTTTCCAGTCCTGTGGCTACTACTACATTGTTCAAATTTGCTGGCATATTGAGTGCAGCCCCTTCACAGCATCATCTTTTAGGATTTAAAATAGCTCAAGTGGAATTCCATCACCTCCACTAGCTTTGTTCATAGTGATTCTTCCTAAAGCCCACTTGCCTTCAGATTCCAGGATGTCTGGCTATAGGTGAGCGATCACACCATCATGATTATCTGGGTCATGAAGATCTTTTTTGTACAATTCTTCTGTGTATTCTTTCCACCTCTTCTTTGTATCTTCTGCTTCTGTTAGGTCCATACCATTTCTGTCCTTCATGGAGCCCATCTTTGAATGAAATGTTCCCTTGGTATCTCTAATTTTCTTGAAGAGATCTCTAGTCTTTCCCGTTCTGTTGGTTTCCTCTGTTTCTTTGCATTGATCACTGAGGAAGTGCACTTATCTCTCCTTGCTATTCTTTGGAATTCTGCATTCAAATGGGTATATCTTTCTTTTTCTCCTTTGTTTTTTTCTTCTCTTCTTTTCATAGCTATTTTTAAGGCCTCATCAGACAGCCATTTTGCTTTTTTCATTTCCTTTTCTTGGGGATGGTCTTGATCCCTGTCTCCTGTACAGTGTCATGAACCTCTGTCCATAGTTCATTAGGCAGCACTCTATCAGATCTAGTCCCTTAAATCTATTTCCCACTTCCACTGTATAATCATAAGGGATTTGATTTAGGTCATACCTGAATGGTCTAGTGGTTTCCCCCACTTTCTTTAATTTAAGTCTGAACTTGGCAATAAGGAATTCATGATCGGAGCCACAGTCAGCTTCTGGTCTTGTTTTTCTTGACTCTATAGAGCTTCTCCATCTTTGGCTGCCAAGAATATAATCAATCTGATTTCAGTGTCGACCATCTGTCGACGTCTGGTGACAAGACGTTCTTGTGTTGGAAGAGGGTGCATTTTCTTGGCAAACCTCTATTAGTCGTTGCCCTGTGTCATTCTGTACTCCAAGGCCAAATTTGCCTGATACTCCAGGTGTTTCTTGAGTTCCTACTTTTGCATTCCAGTCCCCTATAATGAAAAGGACATCTTTTTTGGGTGTTAGTTCTAGAAGGTCTTGTAGGTCTTCACAGAACTGTTCAATGACAGCTTCTTCAGCATCACTGGTGAGGCATAGACTTGGATTACTGTGATATTGAATGGTTTGCCTTGGAAACAGAGATCATTCTGCTGTTTTGGGGATAGCATCCTAGTACTGCATTTCAGACTCTTTTGTTGAGTATGATGGCTACTCCATTTCTTCTAAGGGATTCCTGCCCACAATAGTAGATATAATGGTCATCTGAGTTAAATTCAGCCATTCCAGTCCATCTTAGTCTACTGATTCCTAGAATGTTGGCGTTCACTTCTGCCATCTCCTGTTTGACCACTTCCAATTTACCTCAATTCATGGACCTAAACATTCCAGGTTCCTATGCAGTATTGCTCTTTACAGCATTGTACCTTTCTTCTATCACCAGTCACATCCACAAATGGGTGTTGTTTTTGCTTTGGCTCCATCCTTTCATTCTTTCTGGAGTTAATCTCCATTGATCTTCAGTAGCATATTGGGCACCTACTGACCTGGGGAGTTCATCTTTCAGTGTCCTATCTTTCTGCCTTTTTATACTGTTTATGGGGTTCTCAAGGCAAGAACACTGAAGTGGTTTGCCATTCCCTTCTCCAGCTTGCTTTAGGGTGGTATATTTGTTACAGTTGGTGTTATTAGCATTAATATGTTGTCAATATTATTGATATATATTGATCATATTGAAAATCTTATTTATGGTTTTGTTAATGATAAAATATCAATATCACTGATACATTATTGTTTACAGAAGTCCATAGTTTACGTTAGGGTTCACTTTTTTGGTTTGGGCTTCCCTGGTGGCTCAGATGGTGAAGAATCTGTTTGCAGTGTAGGAGACCCAGGTTTGATCCCTGGTTTGGGAAGATTACCTGGAGAAGGGAATGGTTATCGAATCCAATATTCTTGCCTGGAGAATTCTGTAAGCAGAGAAGACTGACAGGCCTTATTCCTCAGATATGACTGAGCAAATAACACTTTCACTTCACTTTCTCTTGGTGGTGTACTTGCTAAGGGATTTGGAACATGCATAGTGAAATTCCCCTACTACAGTATCATAAAGAATAGGTAAAGTTGCCTAAAGTGTTTAACCTATTCATCCTAAACTCACTACCCTGGAAATAACTGTCTTATTTTTTACTGGCTTTGTAAATAATTTTAGCTCCCCAGAAAATCATACTGCAGAAATCTTACAGTTTATAGTGTTTTCAGGCTGGCTTCTTTCAGTTAGCAATATGCATTTTAGGTGTCTCTGTGTCTTTTATTGCTTGATACTTCATTTATTTTTATTGACATAGTATAGTATAGATAGTATCCCACTTTATAAAAGTACTACGCTTTGTTTTTTCCAGTAGTCACGTGTGGATGTGAGATTGAACTATAAAGAAAGTGCAAGTGCAAGTGAAGTCGTTCAGTCATGTCCGACTCTTTGTGACTCCATTGACTGTAGCCTACCAGGTTCCTCTGTCCATGAGATTTTCCAGGCAAAAATACTGGAGTGGGTTGTCATTTCCTTCTCCAGGAGATCTTCCCTATCTGGGATTGAACCTGGGTCTCCCTCATTGTAGGCAGACTCTTTACTGCCTGAGCCACAAGGGAAGCTGAGCACCAAATAATTGACACTTTTGAACTGTAGTGTTGGAGAAAACTCTTGAGAGTCCCTTGGACTTCAAGGAGATCCAACCATTCAATTCTTAAGGAAATCAGTCCTGAATATTCATTGGAAAGAATGATGCTAAAGCTGAAACTCTGATACTTTGGCCACCTGATGCCAATAACTGAGTCATTGGAAAAGATCCTGATGCTGGGAAAGATTGAAGGCGGGAGAAGAGATCGTTGGATGGCATCACCAACTCAACGGACATGACTTTGAGCAAGTTCCAGGAGTTGCTGATGGACAGAGAGGCCTGGCATGCTACAGTCCATGGGGTCACATAGAATCGACCCAGCAGAGAGACTGAACTGAACACTTTGTTTACCTGTTCACCTATTGAAGGGCATCTTGGTAGTTTCTAAGCCTTGGAAGTTACAAATAAAGCTTCATTAAACATTTGCATGTCAGTATTTCTGTCATTCAGTTCAGTTGCTCAATGTCTTCCAAAATAATTGGAGCACAGCATATTCCCACTAGAAATAAATGAGAGTTCTTACTGCTGTGTATCCTTTCAGAGATTTCTTACTCTAATTTGTAATAATAGTTCACTGCAGATGGTGATTCCAGCCATGGAATTAAGACGCTTATTTCTTGGAAGGAAAGTTATGACCAACCTGGATAGCATATTGAAAAGCGGAGACATTACTTTGTCAACAAAGGTCCATCTAGTCAAGGCTTTGGTTTTTCCAGTAGTCATGTATGGATGGGAGAGTTGGACCGTGAAGAAAGCTGAGCACCAAAAAATTGATGCTTTCGAACTGTGGTGTTGAAGAAGACTCTTGAGAGTCCCCTGGACTGCAAGGAGATCCAACCAGTCCATCCTAAAGGAGATCACTCCTGGGTGTTCATTGGAAGGACTGATGTTGAAGCTGAAACTGCAATACTTTGGCCACCTCATGCGAAGAGTTGACTCATTGGAAAACACCCTAATGCTGGGAAGGATTGGGAGCTGGAGAAGAAGGGGACGGCAGAGGATGAGATGTTTGGATGGCATCACCGACTCGATAGACAAGGATTTGGGTGGATTCTGGGAGTTGGTGATGGACAGGGAAGCCTGACGTGCTGCAATTCATGGGGTCGCAAAGAGTTGGACACAGCTGAGCGACTAAACTGACTGAACTGAACTGAATAGTTCATTTGCTATCTCTAGTTTCTCTGGTAAAACATATTCAAACCTTTGCTTCTGCTTATTTTATAATTAATTTTTTATTATTATTGAGTTTATATATTCTGGATACATGTCTTTTATCAGACATATTATTTGCAGATATTTTCTCCCAATGTGTCTTGTAGAGTATAAGTGTAGAATTTCTAACTTTTTGACTTTTTTTTTTTCCTTTTATAGATAGTGCTTTTGGGACGCATTTAAGAAATCTTTGGCCAAAAGTTACAAAGAATCTCTATCTTGCCTTTTTTTCTGGAAGGTAAATATTTTAAATTTTACATTTGAATTCTGATCTAATATTGTCAAATTATTTTCTATGACATTACAATTGGATTGAAGGAAAATTGACAAATATTAACAAAATTTTACAAACTGTATAATCCATATACAATCAGGAAGAATAGATAATCCTCTATATTTTTCTCATTTCTCCTTAATACAATTTTTATTTAGGCATTCAATTTCTCAGAATAAATATTACAGTCCCCCAATTTTTATCTACATTTGGTTGTGCAACTGTATCATGAGGATTTAGATGTGAGGAGAAATGATATAGATTCATTCTTGTCAGTATCTTCAATATAATGAATATCACCTTCTTCTCTTTTTTATTCACTTTATTACAGTGGATATAGATATATTATCTTTAATCTTAGGGTTATACAATCAGATAATGAAACAGCTCTAAGAATGACTATGTGAAAATACAGAAGTTATCTAAATTTGTTAACAATCATCTGAAATTAAAGCCCCCGTACCAATCCCAGATCACCTAATCACCAACTGTCTTGGGTTAGAAAAAAGCTTTCAAGTATTTAAAACTTACTTTATGTTACATGATGCTTACATTTTCATAGAACTAACAAAGAGTTTGATATTCAAAGTAAATTACTTCATGAAAAAAAACATCTCTTATGTATGTGGTGATGATTTTCTAATTGCATAACAGATTAGGATATTATTGACCTTTTTTATTCCATGGCAAAACATTTGTTGAATTGCCACTCTTCCTGCCTTTGTAGTAACCTATCATTTTTACAACACAAGGAAAAATGAAGTAAGAAATAATACTTCTGTGTGTTTGAGCACTGGCTTGTTCTTACCATGTTTTTCAAAGTCTATTAAAGGCAGATTTCTTCAAATTCCAAAGAATATTTTCAAGTATATTCTATATGCGTTTAAGTAACTAAATGCTTGGAAAACAACTGTCATCAGATAATTATATAATTGTTGACATTTTCCAAAAATATTTTGATCATGAATCATTTAGAGTAGATATGATCAAATGCTAAATTCACATATAATAATTTACCTATTTGGCGCTTCCCTGGTGACTCAATGGTAGAGTCGCCAGTATGTATACCATTGTGTATACCAGTGTAAGAGACAAGGGTTCGATCACCCACATGCCTCAGAGCAACTAATCCCATACAACATAACTATGAAGCCTGTGTTCTGGAGCTACAGCTACTGAAGCTAGCAAGCCCTAGATCCCATATTACGCATTGAGAGAAGCCATCACAATGAGAAGCCCATGCACTGCAACTAGAGAGCAGCCCCCACTCACCACAAGTAGAGAAAAGCTTGTGCAGCAAGAAAAACCCAGCAAAGACAAAAATAAATAAATAAAATTATTTTTTAAAATGACCTGCTTGAAGTAACTTAATAAGCTCTCTAATATCTCTGTATTATAAACATTATAGAGCAGAAAAAAGGTTTTATAAGTTATTATTGTTTTAGGTGTTTTAGATTGTAGTGCATGACTGGAAGATAGAAACAAAATTCAAATAGCATATTTAATTGTACTCAGTTGTGTTATTATATGCCAAATGTTTTAAAACATCTGCTTGCACATAATGCTCATTTAAGTGAACTGGGTTATCATAAAAAATGTGGGTTTTGTTTTATTCAGTCTTTTTCTTCATTTATTGTTGGTAACATTTCTTCTAAAATTGTATTTCCTTGACACTAGGTATTTACATATTTTGACTCAATTAACTTATAATTGGTGTTGTTGTTGTTGAGTGGCTCAGTCATGTCCAACCCTTTGGACCCCATGAGCTGCAGCAACCCAGACTTCCCTGTCCATCACCATCTCTTGGAGCATGTCCATTGAGTCAGTGATGCTATCTAATCATCCTCTGTTGCCCCCTTCTCCTCCTGCTTTCAGTCTTTCCCAGCATCAGGGTCTTTTCTAATGAGTTTGCTCTTCTCATCAGATGGCCAAAGTATTGAAGTTTCAACTTCAGCATCAGTCCTTCCAATGAATATTCAGGATTGATTTCCCTTAGGATTGACTGGTTTGATCTCCTTGCAGTTCAAAGGACTCAAGATTCTTACCTAACATCACAGTTCAAAAGCATCAGTTCTGCGGTGCTCAGTTTTCTTCATGGTTCAATTTTCACATCCATTGACATGACTAATGGAAAAACCATTAAAGGTTATCACTTCTTTTCAAAACTTAAACTTAATTGGACTAAAAATCCAGGAAATATCTGGGATCAAAAAAAGGTGCATTTTCCTTAAAGTTCAAGCTCCTTTTCCTATACAAAACTGCAAGACTTAGAATTTTAGTAAAACTCTAGTTTCTTTCTTTCAAAGATTAAAAGAGGTGGGTATTGAAGGTAATTTTCAGCATACTGAGGTGATTTCATTGTAGTTTTGATTCACATTTCCCTGAAGATTTTCCACGTTGAATGTCTTTCCATGTAACTTATGGTAATTATTATTTCTTCTTAGGAAAAATGTCTATTTAGCTTCTCTGTCTATTTTAAAATAAATTGTTTGCTTCTTGCTGAGTTCTGTGAATCTTTATATATTTTGACTATTAATCCCCTTCTGAAATATATAGTTTGAAATATTTTTACTCATTCTGTAGGTTGCCTGTTAATCTTGTTGGTTTTTTCTTTTCCCTTTCAGAATAGAGTAGAATGGGACTTGCCAGGGACTGGGAAGTGCAGAAAATTTTGAGTGGTTGAATAAATTCTGGAGGGCTACAATAAAACGATCACTGAAGAAATTATATGTTTCTATCTAACATATATAAGAACTTGATATAACTTTCTGATAAGAAATAGTGAGGAATGGTTGAAATTTTACAAATGTTATAAAATGAATATTTAATAACTAACATTTTGATAGTTAAATTATTTAAATACTCTAAATATATACATCTGTAGAAATAGCTACTTTCATCCTATGATGGTGATTTAGTCAGTAAGTCCTGTTTGATTCCTGCAACCCCATGGAGCCCATCAGGCTCCTCTGTCTATGACATTTCCCAGGCAAGAATACTGGAGTGGGTTGCCATTCCTTCTCATTTTCCAAGGGATGTCCTGTACCCAGAGATCAAAGTCATGTCTCTTGCATTGCAGGCGGTCTCCTGTTTTGCAGGCGGTCTCCTGTTTTGCAGGCATATTCTTTACCAACTGAGCTACCAGAGGAGCCCATTTCCATCCTATAAGCAGTTAGAGTTCCTTGTGCTATACAGTAGGTCATTATTATCTCCCAATTCATCCCTGCCCTCCCTTATTCCCTGGCAACTGCAATTATGTTTTCTGCATCTGTGACTCTATTGCTGTTTTATAAATAAGTTCATTTGTACCATTTTTAGACTCTACATATAAGACATATCATGTGATATTAGTTTTTCTCTTTCTGACAAGAAATAATATTTGTATGTATTCTCTATTTCTATTAATGTTTCTTCAAATTGTATCATTTCATGTTTTTCCATGCCTGAGATATATATGTACCGCATCTCATTTATCTATTCCACCAAGCTCTTTATACTGTCTGGCCTAGTGCTATTGAATGGTCACTAGAAAAATGTTTTCTTCAAGATGTATGGGTACACCTTTGAGATTCTATTTATTCTAGGTACCTGAGAAGGATATCATCCAGAAAGCTTTCCAGTCACCTTCCTCATCCAATATTCTTCTCCTGACCTTGCTTTTTACTATAGTGTGAAAAGAAAATGTCCACAGACTCCAATCACCATAGCTACCCTCCTACCATTTCTACCCATATACTCTATTTCTTACTTGTTCTACCCATATACTCTGCTTTTTACCTATTCCTGTAAATGAGTTATATTTCCCTCTCCACTCTCTTGTCTATTGCAGAATATTGCTGTCTTCATTTTTCCTGCTCTCTATTTCATTACCAAATTTTCTCTACCCTACTCCCTTGAAACAACTTTCTTAGTCACCCACTGACCTATTTCTCTGCCTTGATAAAATTGTCAGTTGTCACTATCTTCATTTCTTTATTCTCACTTTTAACACCCAGTAATTTGATTTTTATCTCCATGATTCCAAAACTACATTTATTAAGGTTACCATATCTTGCATGTTGCTGTATCTATTAATAAGTTCTCAATAATTGAAAGTCTTAGCATAATGTTAATATTTAACATACTTCATACCTCTTGACCCACTTTCTTCACTGATTACAGTTAAGTATTGACGAACATTTACCTTAGGGCCCTAGTACATTGATATAATTTTTATAGACTTTTTTCAGCAGATGGCAGTGATGTCTTTTACAGACTTTTTTCAGCAGATGGCAGTATTATGCTATAGGGAAAGAATCCATTTTTTGATTTACACAAAATTGACACTTGTACTTCTTGGAGCTTGATATTACATGTTTTTTATTTTAATTCTGCTTTACTTGTCACCCCTTTTCTGTCGCCTTTGGTAGTTAATCTGCTTCCCTTCAAGTTTTCTTTTTTTTTTTTTTTATGTTGGAGAATTCCTTGTATAAGAACTCGGACATCTCTTCTCTATCCATGCCACTGCTTTTGATAATCTCATTCATTGTTGTTGTTGTTTAGTTGCTAAGTTGTGTCTGGCTCTTTCACAACCCCAAGGACTATATGTAGCCCCACAAGGATTCTCTGCCCATGGGTTTTCCCCGGCAAGATTATTGGAGTGGTCTGCCATTTCTTTCTCCAGGCGATCTTCCAAACCCAGGGATCAAACCCAACCATCTCCTTGTCTGTCGCCCCCTTCTCTTCATGCCCTCAATCTTTCCCAGCATCGGGGTCTTTTCTAGTGAGTCACTTCTTCGCATCAGATGACCAAAATATTGGAGCTCCAAATTCAACATCAGTCTTTCCAATGAATACTCAGGGTTGATTTCCTTTAGGATAGACTGGTTTGATCTCCCTGCTGTCCAAGGGACTCTTAAGAGTCTTCTCCAGCACCGCAATACAAAGGCATCAATTCTTCAGTACTCAGCCTTCTTTATGGTCCAGCTATCATATCCATACCTAATACTGGTAAAACCATAGCTTTAACTATATAGACCTTTGTTGAGAAATTGATGTCTCTGCTTTTTAATATGCTGTATAAGTTGTTATACCTTTTCTTCCAAGGAGCAAGCATCTTTTTATTTCATGGCTGCAATCACCATCTGCAGTGATTTTGGAGCCTGAGAAAATAAAGTCTGTCACTATTTCCATTGTTTCTCCATCTGTTTTCTATGAAGTGGTGGGACTGGATGCCATGATCTTAGTTTTATGAATGTTGAGTTTTAAGCCCGCTGTTTCACTCTCCTGTTTCACCTTCATTAAGAGGCTCCTTAGTCCCTCTTTGCTTTCTGCATAAGGGTGGTGTCATCTGCATATCTGAGATTATTTACATTTCTCCCAGCAATCTTGATTCCAACTTGTGATCCATCCAGCCCAGCATCTTGTGTGATCTACTCTGCATATAAGTTAAAAAAGCAGGGTGACACTATACAGCCTTGACGTACTCCTTTCCCAATTTAGAATCAGTCTGTTGTTCCATGCCCAGTTCTAACTGCTGCTTCCTGACCTGCATAGAGATATCTCAAGAGACAGGTCAGGTGGTCTGATATTCCCATCTCTTTAGGAATTTTCCACAATTTATTGCGATCTATACAGTAAAAGACTTTAGTGTAGTCAATGAAGCAGAAGTAGATGTTTTATTTCTGGAATGCCCTTGCTTTATCTGTGGTCTAATGGATGTTGGAAATTTGATCCAACAGGAAAGTACAAAGTTAACAAATTCATAAAAAACTCATTTACATATTTGTTATCATTTACTTATTTTAAATTGTTTCTTCAAGTTTTTAATAACAAGCTTAAGTATGTGACTTTCCTGAAGTGCATTTAAATGTTATGAACTTTTATTCTACTGCACTATGTGATAGCTATTAGGATAAATTATTTTTTTGCCAGATAATGCTTTAAGTTTTTACCCACATTAATGTATTAAATAATTAAAGTGAACTCTTAAGGATGACACTGCTATTGTCCTCATTTCATAAATGAGCATACTGAAAACCAGAGGAATTCCAAGAAGTAGAGCCAGAATCTTTTACACATTCATTCTGAGTGATATTCTGTGTTTTATAATAATACACCATAGGTCTAGGTTTTTCAAAGCCCTCTAAATTTCTCTGTTTTATTATATGAAAATAATGAATATATAAAAATAGATAACCTACTTTTATTCTCCTCTGTCAGGTAAGATTGGCTTTTCACTGAAATATGGAAACAATATTTAAGGAAGATAAGAAATATTTAGAAAAAGACTTATATGAAATATAATCTTACTTTTAATCATATATGCAGAAAAAGAAAAAGCCTTAAATCAGTCTTCAAAAAATGGAACTACATTTCATCATCTTTGAGGATCATTTCCATTTAATCAAAAGAAAAATAATGAGACTTTCTTGTTTATTATAGGAACTAATACAGTGTCCTCATAGAAACTGCCTATAATGCAAATTTACCATGAACCCAAAGGTGTAGACATTGCACTAAAAATGTGCTCAAGGTTTAATCTCAGCACAAGTTTGACATCACCTAAGGTGCCTGGTTTATTTTAGTTTGTGAGTAATGAAAATTAAGCATTATTCTTATTTTTCAAGGAGTATTATCTGGTCCAAGATCAAACAGAATTCAAAAACAAAGCATTCACAATATTCTTGATAAGTTTCTTATGGCTCATGAGTTAGAATGAGTTTCATTCCTTCTAACAGCAGTATCCCATAGAGCATAGGTAAGCAGAAGAGTGATGAATACTTAAGACAAATTTTCCAACATAACTGAGACAAAAGTATCCAATTGAATAGACTAAACTACAATGGCAACCACATTATTTTATAGAAATATGCTTAGAATTTGCAGTATAATTATGTAAAATGGCTCATAGAGAAGAAAACTTAAAAGTTATGATTGATATTTTAAGTTTCATAGGCAAGGAAACTATAACTAAAGAATAGTACTTTGTCACAAAGGATGTATTAATGGCATTTCTTACTTCTCCAGATTTCTTTAATACTGTAGGTAAAGTTCACTGGATTAGGGGAAAACTTTCATTAAACACCAGAGCACAAAGACAAAGGCAGCATATTGTCTGGAATCTACTCCTGACATCACTGGGGTTTTTACTCACTGAGATGAAATTTGTCTCCCTGGTATACTACTTCTTTTGTAATCAGGATGTTTTATAGAAGCAGGAAGTCTCATGACCTTTAATATAATTGCCAGATTTTCATTAAAAAGGGGGCTTCCCTGGTAGCTCAGTTGATAAAAAAAAATCTACCTGCAATGCAGGAGACCCCAGTTTGATTCCTGGGTCAGGAAGGTCCCCTGGAGAAGGATAAGCTGCTCACTCCAGGACTCTTGCACTTCTCTGGTGGCTCAGCTGATAAATAATTCATCTGCAATGTGGGAGACCTGGGTTAGATCCCTGGGTTGGAAAGATCTTCTGGAGAAGGGAACTGCTACTCCAGTATTCTCGCCTGGAGAATTCCATGGGGTGGCCAAGTGTTGGACATAATTGAGCGACTTTCACTTTCACACTTTCATTAAGATACATGTGATGAAAGATTTTAATCTTCTGCATGTAAGAAGCTCAATAGATAATTTTCCTATAAGAAAAATGGGATATGCTTTGTGTCTTTCTATGACAGACGATGTGATGTCTCATTTCATTTTTTTGGTTATGTCCTGCTATAATTGCCATCAATAGGTATTGTTCAGTTGCTCAGACATGTCTGCCTCCTTGTGACCCCATAGACTGCAGCAACCAAGCTTCTCTGTCCTTCACCATTTCTGAGAGCTTGCTCAAACTCATGTCCATTGAGTTAGTGATGCCATCCAACCATCTCATCCTCTGTTGTCCCCTTTCCCTCCTGCCTTCAATGTTTCTCAGCATCAGGGTCTTTTCTAAAGAGTTGGCTCTTCCCAACACGTGGCCAAAGTATTGGCGCTTCAGTTTCAGTATCAGTCCTTCCAGTGAATATTCAGGATTGATTTCCTTTAGGATTGACTTGTTTGATCTCCTTGCAGTCAATAGGTACTAGGTTGGTGGAAAAGTATTTGTGGCTCAGACCCTGAACTTTAAACCATTATAATTAGGCTCAAACACACCTTTATTAATCAAAATAGGAACAAATGTGATCAACACATTTTTGCCAACAAGGAGTATTTATTTCTGTAGTGTAAAAATTCATACTTCAGGATTTGATGAATTCTTGGAAAGCATGTTTTTGCATCCTGATGGTTATGGAAGTATTTTCCCTGTAAAAAGTTGTTGATATGCTTGAAGAAATGGTAGTCAGTTGGCAACAGGTCAGATGAATATGACAGATGAGGCAAAACTTTGTGGCCTAATTTGTTCAACTTTTGAAGCATTGGTTGTATCAAATGTGGTCATGCATTGTCATGGAGAAGGGTTGGGCTCTTTCTGTTGACCAATGCTGGCTGCAGGCATTGCAGCTTTTGGTGCATCTCATCAGTTTGTTGAGCATACTTCTCAGATATGATTGTTTTACTGGGATTCAGAAAGTTGTATTGGATCATACTGTTAGCAGACTACCAAACAGTTATCATGACATCTTTTGGTGTAAATTTGGCTCTGGGAAGTGCTTTTGAGATTCTTCTTGGTCCAAGTTTGTCATTGATTGTTGTATAAAATCCACTTTTCATTGCATGTCACAATCCAACTGAGAAATGGTTCATTGTTGTTGCACAGAATAAGACAAGACGACACTTCAAAATGTTTATTTTTTTGACTTGTGGATAGCTTATGAAGCACTCAATTATCAAGCTTTTCACCTTTCCAATTTACTTCAAATGCCAAAGGACCATAGAATGATTGACATTGAGTTCTTGGGCAACTTCTCATGTAGTTCTAAGAGGATCAACTTTGCTGATTCTCTCAGTTGGTCATTGTCAACTTCCAATGGCTAGCCACTGTGCTCCTCATCTTCAAAGCTTTCATCTGCTTTGCAGATCGTTGTGAACCACCACTGCACCATTCATTCATTAGCAGTTCCTGGGCCAAATGCCTTTTTGTTGTTATGAGTTGTCTCCACTGCTCTATGACACATTTTGAACTTGTGTAAGAAAACTGCTCACATTTGCTTTTTGCCTAACATCATTTCCATACTCTTAGATGAATATGAGATAAACAGCAAGTAATAATTCATTAGAAAAAAATAAAGCGTTAAATGTGTATTAAAATGAGGTAAAACATAACCACACATTTAAGAATGTATTCCAGTATCAAATGGCATATTTCAATCATGCAAAATTAAAATTACTTTTGTACCAACCTAATAAATAGTTAAAATCCATGTGATCTGTTCTTTTAACAAACAAAATTATGTGCTTCAATTGATTTTTGTTTAATATCTCTATGTGTTTGGGGACATCTGTCTGTTTGGAGGACATAGTGTTTTTAAGAATATAGTTTTACTAATGAAAAACGATATCCTTGTAAATGATATGTATAGAATTAGAATTCACACAAGTTTTCTAATTTAATTCTCTGGACTCATTGTAGAGATCTTGACAGTTATTTTATGGACTGAGATACAGGATAGATATATTCAGACAAAAACAAAATCTCTTCTTTTTTTATGTAAGACAAAGCAGATTTCATATTAAAAAGTAAGTTTGAGATATTAGTTTTACTTTACAAATTGTTTCACTGATTAGTGTGCTAGTTTCTTTACTTCCAGTACCCATAAGAGACTAGCTTCTTGGTTGGTTATTTATAATTAAGGTTATTTAGAATGAAGTCCTGATGGCTGGAAATGCCTACTTACAATTTATTATTATGTGTTTTATACCACCTCAGCTGTGAATGGCTGCACTAAGAAATGCAGAGGGACATAACTATTGATTTTTAAGCTTTGGAAAATAGCACTTATGAACTTAGTCTCATCTGACATTGATCTGTAAAAGCGATTGTTTTTCAACTAAGAATTGTCAAAAATATAGACTGTTCTGTTTATGACCAAGCTTTCAATTTCATAAACTCATTCTGAGAACACTAATGTGCAAGGTGAAAACATGTACAAATAGAAAAAAAGAAAGACAGAAGTTGCCTCTAGGTGAATTAAACACACAAATTTTGTCTCACCCCTGACTTAATAACTGTATACTTGAATGATTTCCAAAACCATTCAGTCTGAAAACAAAATCAAAACCATGCATCTTCGGTAATATTGACAATGGCTACATGGACATACTAAGGAAAAAAACAAATGTAAATACAGAAGGAGAAACTATTGTGAATGTAGGGATAAAAGGTAACATCTAATATCAGGGCTGTACTTCTTGATACTAAATCATAATAAAGATGTCCTCAATTTCATCTTGCTTCAATATTGAGGTAAATTATTGATATTTTAGTTTTCAGTTTTCTTTTTGCTGAAATTTTAATTTTATTCTTTGGTCCCTCTAGTTTAGGCTATTTCTTTACACACCAAATATATCAGAAAGATGGGTTTCTAAATAGTTTCATCTGATTAGTCAATCCATTCAGTATCAAAATTGCCTCTAATGCTCTATTGACCTAAATGCTGTGATTAATTATATCAATTATTAAATTCACATTCTTCATCCAGTCATTGTCTTCCTTATTTCTACCAGAGAAACATGTAAAATATATAAATCAGGTATGAAGATCAAATCATTTCTTCAGTTTGGATTGAATGGCCAAATGGTAGAATGAGGTTCACAAGTTCATTTTTTTATTTGTAAATTTTCATGCAGACTGTTTGGGATATGTTTTAGTTCTTTCATGCAAAGTTGATAATTGTTTAACATAAATTGTGTTTAAGAATAAGTTCACTTACTTATATATGGCTTTCCTATTTTCCAAATATATCTCTCTTTCTAATATGCTGTCGTGTGTGTGTGTGTGTGTGTGTGTGTGTGAGTGTGAATGCACATGATCAGTCATGTCCAACTCTTTGCAGCCCCATGGACTCTAGCCTGCCTGGCTCCTCTGTCCATAGAATTTTCCAGACAAGAATACTGAAATAGGTTGCCATTTGCTAACCTAGGAGATTTTCCCAACCATGAGCTCAAACCCATATCTCTTGTGTCTCCTGTTTTGGCAGCAAGATTCTTTACCACTAGCACTGCATGGGAAGCCTTAACACTGGCATACAAGCTATATTTCTATCTGTAGCATATTCCATGATG
Organism: Antilocapra americana; assembly: GCA_007570785.1. Classification (NCBI taxonomy): domain Eukaryota; kingdom Metazoa; phylum Chordata; class Mammalia; order Artiodactyla; family Antilocapridae; genus Antilocapra; species Antilocapra americana. The sequence goes on from ML662447.1 coordinate 11,824,580, forward strand.
ATAAGTAACTACATATTTTTATGTTAAGCAGAGCTCTTTAGTTATTAAAAACCAGAAACAGAGCTTAAAACAGTTAAATTAAAAGAATTGCTTTACTGATTCATATTGCTGCCAAGTCCACAGACAATACTAGTTTGAACAGTTACATCTATGTGCTCAAATGCTCAAATAATCCACCCCCCACACACACACATGTACACACACACCACATATATATGTATACACACCACTTCCCCAAGTCTTTAGTCTCCATCTCTTATGTCCCTAAATATATGAACTAATTATCTCCCCCTGAAGATAAGTGTTCTTCAAAAATAAGATCATCCTAACTTCTTCCCAGAAATGAAAGGACTATTTCTTTTTTTAATTTTCTTTACTTTATTGTGTTGGTTTTGCCATACAATGACATGAAACTGCCATGGGTTTACATATGCTGCCCCTCCAGAACCCCCCTCCCTCCTTCCTCCCGATTCCCTCCCCCTGGGACATCTCAGTGCACCAGCCCCGAGCATCAAACCTGGGCTGGCAATTGATTTCACATATGATAATTAACATGTTTCAATCCCATTCTCCCGTATCATCCCACCCTTGCCCTCTTCCACAGAGTCCACGAGTCTGTTCTATACATCTGCATTCCTTTTGCTGTCTTTCACGCAGGGTTCTCGTTACCATCTTTCTAAATTCCATATATATGCGTTAGTATACTGTATTGTTTTTCCTTCTGGCTTACTTCACTCTGGATAATAGGCTCCAGTTCTGTCCACCTGAGTAGAACTGATTCAAATGAATTTTTTTTTTAATGCTGAGTAATATTCCATTGTATATATGTACCACAGCTTTCTTATCCATTCGTCAGTTGATGGGCATCTAGGTTGCTTCCATGTCCTGGCTATTGTAAACAATGCGGCGATGAACATTGGGGTACACGTATCTCTTTCAATTCTGGTTTCCTCGGTGTGTATGCCCAGCAGTGGGATTGCTGGGTCATATGGCAGGTCTATTTGCAGTTTTTTAAGGAATCTCCACACTGTTTTCCATAGTGGCTGTACTAGTTTGCATTCCCACCAACAGTGTAAGAGGGTTCCCTTTTCTCCACATCCTCTCCAGCATTTATTGCTTGTAGATTTTTGGTTTGCAGCCATTTTTACTGGTGTAAAGTGGTACCTCAACAATTAATCTCAAAAATATACAAGCAACTCCTGCAGCTTCATTCTAGAAAAAATAAACGACCCAATCAAAAAGTGGGCCAAAGAACTTAACAGACATTTCTCCAAAGAAGACATAAAAATGGCTAACAAACACATGAAAAGATGCTCAACATCACACATTATCAGAGAAATGCAAATCAAAACCACAATGAGATACCACTTTACACCAGTCAGAATGAAAGGACTATTTCAAAACTCCTGCAATCTGATTATTGAACTCCAAATGTTAGTAACTGGGATTAAGATCAAAACTACCCAGATAAATGGTCAAATTCGGGCTTTGGCCAATGTATAAGACATGAACCATGAAAGAGACAATTTTCTCAAATAGGGTAAATAAGTGAAAAAAAAAAAAAGCAAGAGCAGAAGGAAAAGAGATAATATTCATGAGGTTAAAAAAATAAGATGTTCGTAACAGAATAGTAAAGTATGATCAGTTCTATATCTTATTCTGTAGCATGCATGAATGCTAGGTTGTTTCAGTCATGTCTGACTCTTTGTGACCCTACAGACTGTAGTCCACCAGACTCCTCTGGCTATGGAATTCTCTAGGCAAGAATACTGGCATGTATTGCCATGCCTTCCTTTAGGAATTCTGTAGCATAGCATTGAACAACAACAATAAAAAAAGTAGATTGGCAATGGATAAAATTGTGATTGATTATTGATGCTAGATAAGTCCCTCATAGCTTAATTGGTAAAGAATCTACGATTCCTGGGTCAGGCAGATCAGTTGGAGAAGGGAAAGCCTAACCACTCCAGTATTCTGGCCCGGAGAATTCCATGGACTGTATGTATAGTTTATGGGGTTGCAAAGAGTTGGACATGACTGAGCAACTTTCACTTTCACTTTCAGATATGTCTCACCAGTAAAATAATTGAACACTGATTGCTTTTTTTTTTCTTTTGTAACTTTCGTTAACTTTGACTTAAGTGATATTTTCCATTTTCTCCTCACAACTAAAAACATACAGGGATAGTTATGTTACCATGGCAAAGTATAAATACCAAATTGCCTTGCTTTCCATCACTGTCTTCACCAAGTTAAGAAAAACGGCAAAAATTTGAAAATGAAATATAAATACTTATAGTACTAACAAAATAGTTTTGATATATATTTGTATATTTACTACATTGCTATGTATTCACATTGTAGTCTATGTTCCCCCAGAATATCTTTTCTAATGCTTACACCTAGAATAATACCTTTCCCGTATTCTCTCCCTTTTCTTCATTTTACTTATCTTTTGAGGCTCAACGGAAAACTAGTCTGTGAAGCAGTCTCTAAATCTCCTACACTTGTTTCTCTCTTTCTGTTTGACTTTTAAGGTACCTTTTGCATGGTCTGATTAATTGGACTTTGTTGTATGTAACTGCATATCTCCACATTTCTATGTTATCTTGAAGGCTAATATCCTTATTTTTATTTAATGTAAGCATTGTACTAGGCAAAGGGAATACAGAGGTGAACAATGCATGATCTCCAAGCAGGTGAAGTCCAGACATTGTACAGGAAAGGGGACAACAGAGGAGATGGTTGGATGGCATCACTAATTCAATGGACATAGTTTGAGCAAACTCCAGGAGATAGTGAAGGACAGGGAAGCCTGACATGTTGCAGTCTGTGGGGTCACAAAGAGTCAGACGTGACTGAGCGACTGAACAACAACAAAAAATAACAATGCTTTATTTGTTATTACAAATAAACAACAGTTATTTGTTATTAGCTGTTAGCTTACAGTTGGGGAGTATTTTTTTTAATCCCAAATTACTAAGTTTTCCCATTTATAAAAGCTGATTTTTACTTACTTGTTTATTATCCACTTGATGACTCTACTTACCAGTGAAATATTTAGACTCAGATATGGCAATCTAAGATCATATAGGTAATTAATAAATTAATAAATCTGTTAAAACATTTTAGAAAGTAGATATGTCCTGACACTTTTATCACCAAACACTGGGGTGATATTTTTTGCTAGTTCTCCCAGAGTCCCCCACTTCAGATTTTCCTTTCCAATGTGCCTCACACAATTGTTGTCAAATTAAGCTTAACATTCAGCCATTGACACACTCTTTCAACCAGAAAACTTGAATGATATTACTTCAACTTTCCAGAATATCTCTCTTGCTTTCTTTCTATAATGTCTATGACCGCCCTACAGCTGTCATCTCCATGACTGCTCTTCCTCTGAATTCCTATAGTCTGAGGAATTTTCTCTGAGAAATCTTTTCTATATTGCATAGATTCTCACATACTTCTCTCATTCATATATGTCATTTCCTTAAACTATTCTGAACTCATGATGAAGGCAAGAATTGCAATTATTTTATGTTCCAAAAGCCTAAACACTTTCTCTAAATAGTGTACTCAAGTGGAGTTTGTATGAACATTAGTAGTGGTATAGTCAGCTTAGAAATTATTTAGGTAAAGTTAAGATATTAAAACACTCTGCAATCACAATGTTTTTTATTAAAATTCATATACGAATGTTTAGTTTTGACTTACAAGATGATAGGGTCTAAAGAATATGATTTCTTTTACTTTGTGTCAAATGTCACTATATGAATTTAATCACTGAGGTATGGTTAAATTGTTTAACTATATTTCACTAGTAGTAGAAAGAATGAGCACATGAAAGATAAATTGTAACATTGGAGTTTAAAACTAGATATGTGAGATTCTTCTAATATTATCTGAGTATATATAATATTAAAAAGCCTGACCTTTTGCCCTGGCTTCCCTGGTGGCTCAGAGATTAAAGCATCTGCCTGCAATGCAGAAGACCTGGGTTCGATCCCTGGGTCCAGAAGATCCCCTGGAGAAGGAAATGGCAACCTACTCCAGTATTCTTGCCTGGAGAATCCCATGGACTGAGGAGCCTGGTAGGTTACAGTACACAGAGTCACAAAGAATCGGACACGACTGAGCTACTTCCCTTTCACGTTCACTTTTTTTACTTTATAATATATGTAGAAGGTAAACAATTCACAAGAAATAGTTTATTATGTATTTTAAATTACATTTGCTACTAGATTTATCAATGAAGCACAAAAGTAAAGTGAATTGAATGTCTTATAAGTGTAATTACCTCAGGTAAAATGAACAAAGAGGGCAGCACTTTCACAGAAAGTGAAATTCTAATTGAGATTCACTGTACATGTGACAGGTTAGAGCATTGGTTATGAGATTTGAATGGTGACGGTTCTGAGTTTTAAATTCTGGTTCTCTACCTTAGTAAGATTTTCGAAAGTCCATTTGATGTCTCAGATTTTCATAACCTCATACGTACAAAATTTCCCTTTGTATGTAGTATTGGTAAAACACTTATAGGGTTATAATAACAAAAGCAAATATTATACAAGATACACTGATTACAATGCCTTATACATTTTAAGCAATAAGAAAATGATATTTATTTTAGATATTTTGAAATTGAAAATATTTTTCCAAAATACTTGTCTCTAACAGAGAGACTTCACTGTATACTTAACTATCTAATGATAACCATATTAGAAGATCATATTGGCTGACTCTCAAACAGGATTGAATGACAGAAGTATTTCAGAATTTCACTGGCAGTGATTATCATAACCTGCTTGATAGTTTTCATTACTAAAAGAAGACTAATAAAATCAATGTCATTAATAAAATTTACCTAATCAATGATTCAATTATTTGAAAAGAGCTAATAAGAGTTAACTTTGATTTATTTTCCATTAATAAACATTAAAATAAATATTTCCCATTTCTTTACCATGTGCATATAATGATCACTTGTATAATATAGTTGTTGTTATTCAGTTTCTCAGTCATCTCTGACTCTTTGTGACCTCATGGAATTCAGCATGCCAGACTTCCCTGTCCTTCACCTCTCCTGAAGTTTCCTCAAACTCACGTCCATTGAATCAGTGATGCCATCCCACCATCTCATTGCCTATTGTCCCCTTCCCAACAGATTCTGCCTTCAATCTTTCTCAGCATCAGGGGCTTTTCCAATGAGTCAGCTCTTCACATCAGGTGGCCAAAGTATTGGAGTTCAGCTTCAGCATCAGTCCATCCAATGAACATTCAGGGTTGACTTCCTTTAGAATTAACTGGTTTGATCTCTTCGCTGTCCAAGGGACTCTCAAGAGTCTTCTCAAGCACCACAGTTCAAAGGCATCAATTTTTCGTCAGTCAGTCTTACTTATTGTCCAGCACACACAGGCATACATGACAACTGGAAAAACCATAGCTCTTACTATAAGGAATTTTGTAGGCAAAGTAATGTCTCTGCTTTTAAATGTGCTGCCTAGGTTTCTCATTGCTTTTTTCCAAGAAGTAAGCATCTTTTAATTTCATGGCTGTAGTCACTGTAACTTATTCATATTATTGGATTGAGTATTGATTATAATTAGTAATGAAAGCTCATATTTAATTAATTTTAATTAATCAATGATAGCTCAAATTTAATAGTAAAATATGTTTTAATATTTAAGGATTAATATTCTCCATAAAAAGTTATATGTTAATGCAGTACCATAATTTTGTAACAGATTATAATTGTCTAGTCAATGAAATCAATGCATTCAATAAAGCAATAAAATAAATTAAATATAAAAATAAATAAAAGAAAATCAATAAAATATTTCTAAACAATTAAATAGATAATTTATTAATTTAATTCTGTAGGGGATGTGAAAAGAAGGAATGAATACAGAAAGAAGAGAAACAGCTTAAAATTTCTGAATACTTAAAAAAGCATACTAAAATGTTTAAATTAATGATAGAAATTGAATTATTATAACTTTTTTACTTTATTAATGCATATGATTCTTATATACATAATATAATATAATATTAATGCATATTAAATATCTTATTTGTAGCCAAAGATGGAGAAGCTCTATAGAGTCAGAAAACCAAGACTGGGAGTTGACTGTGGCTCAGATCATAATTCTTTATTGCCAAATTCAGACTTAAATTGAAGAAAGTGGGGAAAACCACTAGACAATTCAGGTATGACCTAAATCAAATCCCTTATGATTATACAGTGGAAGTGAGAAATAAATTTAAGGAGCTAGATCTGATAGAGTGCCTAATGAACTATGGATGGAGGTTTGTGACATTGTACAGAAGACAGGGATCTAGACCATCCCCAAGAAAAAGAAATGCAAAAAAGCAAAATGGCTGTCTGAGGAGGCCTTACAAATAACTGATAATAGAAGAGAAGTGAAAAGCAAAGGAGAAAAGGAAAAAAATACTCATTTGAATGCAGAATTCCAAAGAATAGCAAGGAGAGATAAGACAGCCTTCCTCAGTGATCAATGCAAAGAAATAGAGGAAAACAATAGAGTGGGAAAGACTAGAAATCTCTGCAAGAGATCTTCAAGACTAGAGAAAATCAGAGATACCAAGGGAACATTTCATGTGAACATGGGTTGAATAAATGAGAGAAATGATATAGACCTAAAAGAAGCAAAACACATTAAGAAAAGGTGGCAAGAATACACAGAATTATATGAAAAAGATCTTAATGACCCAGATAATCACGATGGTGTGATCACTAACCTAGAGCCACACATCCTGGAAAGTGAAGTCAAGTGGGCACTATGAGCAAAGCTAGTGGAGGTCAGAGAATTCCAGTTGAGCTATTTCAAATCCTAGAAGATGATTCTGTGAAAGTGCTGCCCTCAATATGCCAGCAAATTTGGAAAACTCAGCAGCGGCCACAGGACTGGGAAGGGTCAGTTTTCATTCCAATCCCAAAGAAAGGCAATGCTAAAGAATGCTCAAACTACTGCACAATTGGACTCATCTAACAGGCTAGTAAAGTAATGCTTAAAATTCTTCAAGCCACGCTTCAGCAATACCTGAACCGTGAAATTCCAGATGTTCAAGCTGAGTTTAGATAAGGCAGAGGAACCAAAGATATAAAGGCCAACATCCGCTGGCTCATCGAAAAAGCAAGAGAGCTCCAGAGAAACATCTATTTCTGCTTTATTGACTATGCAAAATCCTTTGACTGTGTGGATCACTATAAACTGTGGAAAATTCTGAAAGAGATGGGCATACCAGACCACCTGACCTGCCTCTTGAGAAACCTGCATGCAGGTCAGGAAGCAACAGTAAGAACTGGACATGGAACAACAGACTGGTTCCAAATAGGAAGAGGAATACATCAAGGCTGTATATTGTCATCATGCTTATTTAACTTACATGCAGAGTACATCATGAGAAACGCTGGGCTGGAAGAAGCAAAAACTGGAATCAAGATTGCTGGGAGAAATATCAATAACCTCAGATTTGCAGATGATACCACCCTTATGGCATAAAGTGAAGAGGAATTAAGAAGCCCCTTGATGAGAGTGAAAGAGGAGAGTGAAAAAGTTGGCTTAAAGCTCAACATTCAGAAAATGAAGATCATGGCATACAGTCCTATCACTTTATGGCAAATAGATGGGAAAACAGTGGAAACAGTGGCTGACTCTATTTTGGGGGGAGGGCTCCAAAATCACTGCAGATGGTAATTGCAGCCTTGAAATTAAAAGATGCTTACTCCTTGGAAGGAAAGTTATGACCAACCTAGACAGCATATTAAAAAGCAGAGACATTATTTTGTCAACAACGGTCCATCTAGTCAAGGCTATGGTTTTTCAAGTAGTCATGTATGGATGTGAGAGTTGGACTATAAAGAAAGCTGAGCACCGAAGAATTGATGCTTTTGAAGTGTGGTGTTGGAGAACACTCTTGAGAGTCCCTTGGACTGCAAGGAGATCCAACGAATCCATTCTAAAGGAAATCAGTCCTGGGTGTTCATTGGAAGGACTGATGTTGAAGCTGAAACGCCAATACTATGGCCACCTGATGCGAAGAGCTGACTCATTGGAAAAGACTCTGATGCTGGGCCAGATTGAGGACAGGAGAAGGGAATGACAGAGGATGAGATGTTTGGATGGCATCACTGCCTCAATGGACATGGGTTTGTGTCAACTCAGGGAGCTGGTGATTGACAGGAAGGGTTGGGGTGCTGTGGTTTATGAGGTTGCAAAGAGTTGGACACGACTGAGCAACTGAACTGAACTGAATGTGTATGAACAGTGAAGCATTCTTATTTTTAAATGTCAAAATTTAATATTTTGGAAATTACATTCATTGCAAATATCTAAAATATACATTTCAATAAAATTTAATTTAAAGTCAGTCAAAGGATTACACAGTTATACAAAACAAGTTTTTGCTTTTTTTGAGATGGAAGAAGTTCCCTTCTATTCAGAGTGTGATGAAGTTTTGCATCATGAAAGAATGCTAGATTTTGCCAAAAACTCTTGCTACGTCTATTAAGATTATCATATATTTTCTTTAGTACATTGATTCAATGAGTTATATTGAATGGATTTCTGATTTCCTGTCTGTGTTTAAAATAACCAGGTTAAAAAATAAAATAAAATAAAATGACCAGGTAAAGCATATTTGCTGAGGATATATTATTTTTTTTTACAAATCCCTTATTTGAATTTACTAATATTTTATCAATGAGGTTTGCATCTATGTTCCTTAGAGATACTGATTCTATAGTTTTCTTTTATTGTAATATCTCTGTTGAGGTTTGGTGTTTATACTTGACTCATAAAATGAATAACCTTGGAAATGATCCCTAATTCCTTATTTGAATACAGATTTTGTAGAAATGGTATTATCTATTCATTAAATGTTTGATAGAATTCCTGAGGATGTCATTAAATGAGGAATTTTTTATTTGATATGATTAAGACTATAAATTCAATTCAATTTATTTAAATTTCTATAATAGATGTAAGACTAGTCACTGTATCATTTTCTGAAAAGTCTTTAGCAGTTTATTTCCTTAAACAATTGTCCAGTGAATGTAGTTTGTTAACTTTAAGGCCATGAAGGGATTTGTAGTATGTATCCTCTTAATAGCCTTTTAGTGTTTATAAATGTGAAAGCTTTGCTGTGTACCTCTTTTCTTTTCCAGTTTTGGTAATTTGTATCTTCTCTTTATTTTTATGGTTAATATAAGCAAAGATTTATAAACTTTATTGGTCTTTCAAAGTGTGTTTGTGATTGATTAATTTTCTGTATTGGTTGTCTATTTTCAATCTTTTTTGTCCTGGTCTTATCTTTATTTTTCCTTCCTGCTGTTAGCCTTGCATAAATGCCCTAATATGCCCTTATTTTATTATAGATCACTTTTGAGATATCTGTTTTCTTCTAATATGGGCACTTAATTTTATACCTTTCTCTCTAAGTGTTACTTTAGCTTCACCTTACAAATATTGATATGCAACTTTTTAATGAATTTCATTCAATTGTATACATTTTTAAGTATCTCTTCTGACTTTTTCTTTGGCTCATTGCTTAAATGTGTTTTTAAATTTACTAGTTCAGTTTTTATCTTTCCTCTATTGAATGTTTAATCATGTTCCAACAAATATACTTTTCTGTGGTTTCAATATGTTGAACTTTTTTTTTAATACTGAGAATAGGGTCTACCTTGGTGAGTGGCATAGACACACTGAAAAATAATGTACAGTTTCCTCTAGTTCTATAGAGCATTGCATAGATTTCAAGTAGATCAAGTTGGTAAATAGTGTGTACTTTTTTTTTCCATCCTTACTGGCATCTTATGGACTTGGTCTATTGATTCCACAAAAACAGAACTATAAGTCTTAATGTCTCCATTATGTTTGTGGAATTGTCTATCTCTTTTTTCAATTATATCAGTTTTACTTCAGATACTCTTAGATGCATAGGCATTTAGCATTGTGTTTTCTTGGTTAATTGACCCTTTTATCATTATATAATGCCACTGTCCAAAGGCAATGTTCTTAGCTCTTCTTCCAAAGGCTAAGTCTCTTTCTGTAGACAGTGTAGAATATCATTTATGTAGGCTACTTTGGCTTTCCTTCAGAAACTAGCGGTATGCTTCCCCAGACAAGCACCATAGGGATGACTATGTCTGCAGTCTCACCCTTCCTTCGATCTTCCTCATGAGTATGTAGTGATATTTGCATACTACATGGAAGCTGGAAGCATAAATTACTTTATTTTGAAATTTCAACCACAAAATATTTAATCTGCAATATTAAGTTTATTTATTGAAAATGCATAAATTACCCAAAATCACACAGCTAGACTGTGAAAGAGCTGTATTGCTTCTTTATTTTTTCACTTTGCCTATTTACTGACTGAATAGGAAGAAAAGGCAAAATTATGTTTAGAAATTATATATATTTAAAACTATTCAAATATTTCTTAAGATCAGTTCAGTTCAGTCACTCAGTTGTGTCCGACTCTTTGTGACCCCATGGACGGCAGCATGCCAGTCTTCCCTGCCTATCACCATCTCCTGGAGCTTGTTAAGACTTATGTCTATTGAGCTGGTGATGCCATCCAACCAACCTTCTCCCACCTTTAATCTTTCCCAGGATCAGGGTCTTTTCCAATGAGTCAGTTCTTCACAACAGGTGGCCAAAGTATTGGAGTTTCAACATCAGTCCTTCCAATGACTATTCAGGATTGAATTCCTTTAGGATTGACTGGTTTCATCTCCTTGCAGTCCAAGGGACTCTCAAGAGTCTTCTCCAACACCACAGTTCAAAAACATCAATTCTTCTGTGCTCAGCTTTCTTTTGAGTCCAATTCTCATATCCGTACATGTCTGTTGGAAAAACCATAGTTTTGACTAGATGGACCTTTGTCAGCAAAGTAATGTCTCTGCTTTTTAATATGCTGTCTATGTTGGTCATAGCTTTTCTTCCAGGGAGCAAGCATATTTTAATATCAAGGCTGCAGTCATCATCTGCAGTGATTTTGGAGCCCCCCAAAATAAAGTCTGTCACTGTTTCCATTGTTTCTCCATCTAATTGCCATGAAGTGTTAGGACAGAAGCCATGATCTTCCTTTTTGAATATTGAGTTTTAAGCCAGTAGATCAATAAAATATCATTTGTATGTTTCTGTTTATTCTGCATATATTTTACATTAGTATAAAGAGATTGGGAAAATAGCAAAAATGTTTCTTCAAAAACAAAGTGTCATGTTGCTAGGAAAATGACAGTAAAATGGTAGATTCTACCTCATTTTCTTGCATAGCAAAATTTTCCCTTTTATTTCAAAAGACTCTTATATAACTGTAGTATTTAAAAAGCATAATTTATATTATGGATTACAGTACCACTTAAATTATTTGAATGTCCGCAGGCAAAAGAAAAACCTGTGTTTAAAAAAATGAAAGCATTTCAGTTTCCACCACTAAACATAGTGGTGGAAATTTAGGAACAGAGTGAGATAAGGTTGAGTATGGAAGCAGAGACTCGATTATATAAGAGAAAACAGTTCAGAATTCTTATTCATGTTGAGAATTTGGACTTTGCCTCTAGTAGAGTGAGAAGTCACTGAAGGATTTTAGAAAGGGAAGATGTATATTCAGTTTTCATTGATTATCCAATTTTAAGTCATTTGGGATAAATTTTAATTTGAAGTAATTAAGTAAAATATCTGAAAAATTCCTCTGTAATACTGAAGAGCTTATTTAAAATCAAAGTTTTAATTGAATTCTCAAATTATCTAAGGTTATAACAATACAGAATATTTAGAGTGAATGATTTAAAAATATCAGTCATTTTTTTTTTCTTTTTTTCTTTTGCCTACACCATGTCTCATGTGGGATCTTCTTTCCCCCATCAGGAATCAAACCTTTGTCCCCTGCAGTGGAAGTGTGAAGTCCTAACCAGTGGATTGCCAGAGAATTCCCAAAATACCAGTAATTTTCAGGGGAAATTGGGGAGAAATTAAGGTAAGTGTAAGTATAAGGAGGATAAATAAGTGCTTCAAAATACTTCACTGTTAGACATATATATAGTTAAATACTCTTTGACTATATATTATGTGATCTTAGTTACCATTGAGTAAACTGAGGACCATGGAAAGGCATTGAATATTAAGACAATAAGTTGTTTTGGTTATCATGATATGCTGATATGAATGTCAATCTTACTATAGATCTCTACATTTAATTTCATTTTTTATAGAGCAGAGAATATAAATAGGATGTTTAATTATGAGATGGTATCAAAATAGGGGAAAATACATTTAAGCCCTTCTCATTATTCAGAATACCAGCTATAAAAGTATAGATCACTTTCTATATATTTTTTCAGATTAGAATGAGATGAGTAGGGAATGTTTATGTCTACATTGCACATCAGTAAAATATAAAGTTTAGTAAAATGTAGGATTGGTAAACCTTTCTTCTTAATACATATTGTGAATAATCTTGAAACAGTTTGATTATCATTTTGGGGGCTCTGAAGAGCTCTGGTACCATAGTCCTTTATATCTCAGCACAAAGAATGCAGTGAAAGCTAAGTGGTAGTTAAGAAATGATTTATTAGAATAGGACACTTGCAAGGCTTACAAGTTGGGGGCGGGGGTGAGAAGTGTGCCTCAAGAACTTACTGGGCTACAGTTTTATAATAAAAGAAAAAGTAGAAAGTGGGGAGAAAATCTTTGTCTTTCTTGAGTAGAGGTCATGCTTCCATCATTGGTTCCTCCTCCAGGTTGATCAGGGTAATTTTTGGCCCCTACATGGGAAAGCTAGTTCCACAAGTCACTGATTTTATGTATGCAGAGAGTATGTCATAGGGATCAACTTATTGAGCTCACTGGGCAATACGTGGGTCTCTTGCCACCATTGTTTCACTGTTTCAGGGCATGTCTCATGCTTCTGCTGCATGATTTTGTTACTAAGCAAGCCTGCTTGGTTTTGTGGTTAAGCAAACTTGCCTTCTTGAGTAATTACTTTTCAGGCATCTTCCATATTTTTTTCTATTTACAACCTTGTAGTAGGATGTTTTCTATTTACAATCTTGTAATGGGCTCCCCTCATAGCTCGGTTGTTAAAGAATCTGCCTGCAATTCAGGAGACCCAGGTTCGATTCCTCGGTCAGGAAGATCCCCTGGAGAAGGAAATGGCAACCCTCTCCAGTATTCTTGCCTGGAGAATCCCATGGACAGAGGATACTGGCAAGCTACAGTCCATGGGGTCGCAAGAGTCGGACACAACTTAGAGACTAAAAAGAGAGAATGTGGGATTAACTATTTAATCACCTAGCTTGTCCCTTCATTCTGCCCCTATCAGTCTCAGCAGTAAAATCTTAAGATGGCTTGATATTATCTTTAGCTACTCCCTCATTCATAGACCTTTAGAGTAGTAGAGGATTTTAAAACTCATTTAATTAAAATTCATCATATGGTTTATCTCCAGTGTAAAGATATTTTAGTAAAATTGTAAAAAAAAAAAAAACTTGTAATGTTTATTTTTTAATCAGATCTATCTTTGTATGTATCTAGCTAGATGGTTTGGTCTACATAGAGAGATAAACATATATAAGCTCAATTTTTTCTTGGCCCTATATCTGGGAGTAGGATTACTGGGTTATAAATAAATTAAGCATATACTTTGTTTAAGTTTATACTATTAACAATAATCCAATGTAGATTGACATATTTACATACTTATCAGCAATGTAAGTAGAAGGCAATGACAGCCCACTCCAGTACTCTTGTCTGGAAAATCCCATGAACGGAGGAGCTTGGTAGGCTGCAGTCCATGAGGTTGCAGAGTCGGATACTACTGAGCGATTTCACTTTCACTTTTCACTTTCATGCATTGGAGAAGGAAATGGCAACTCACTCCAGTGTTCTTGCCTGGAGAATTGCAGGGATAGGGGAGCCTGATGGCCTACTGTCTATGGGGTCGCACAGAGTCGAACACCGACTGAAGCACCTTTGCAGCAGCAGCGGCAGCATCAGCAGAGATGTAAAACAATTTAAATTGCTAAATATTATTTCTAAGGTTTGCATTATCAGTTTGTTTCTCCAATTTCAGTCTTTTTGATGGCTATCTAGTGGTATTTCATTGAGGTTTTTAATTGGCACTCATTCATAACTAATGGTATCATATAATTTTTAATATTCATATCATATGGCTTTCATATTTCCATTCAAGCTATCTTTTTGTCAATATTATATAATAATTTAATGATTTTTCAATTTATTGTCCTTTCTGGTAGATTGTGCTTTTGGTATCATGATTAAGAAGTTTTAACTACTATAAGGTCATGAAAACATTCTTCTATGTTTTCTTTAAAAACGTTTCTATTTCTCCTTTATACTTATATCATGATCATAAGTGATTTTTCTTTATGGTATGTGGTGAGATAGTCATTACATTTTTAATGATTTTTTGTTGTTCTTTTTATTATATATGCACATGTAGCACTCATTAATATATTAATAAATTTCAAAAACAGACACAATTAGTCTTTTGTCTTAGAAGTAGGATTGTGGTTGCTGTTGAACAGAGGAACAGTAGTTGGCAGAGTTAAAATTAATAATACTGTACACCTTTATTTTTGTACTTTTCTGTAATTCATATTACATTTCAATGAAAATTTACATAAAATTATAAAGAATACAGGAGAATATCAACCAAATGCAGTATAGAACTTATTTCCTTATTCGCACAAACCCATTTGTAGGGTAATCTTTATAGGATCATTGAGGAAATTTGAACACTTACTTATTATATGATAATAAGAAGAAATTACAGTCATCCCTTGGTATCCATGAGGGAATTGGTTAAGGACCTGCTACAGATACCAAAATCTATAGATGCTCAAGTTCCACAATCAGTCCCTTCTAATCTACAGTTCTGTATCTGAAGATTCAACCATTGTCAATGATGTAATACTGTAGTATTTATTGAAAATAAATCCATGTGTAAGTATACTCAGGTATTTCAAACCTGTTGTTCAAGTGTCAACTGTATTGTTATTTATAGCATTATAATGCCATTGTGGTTCTTATTAATACATCACATCCTGGGCCATAAATCTAACCTTGATAAATTCAAAAATATTGAAATCATCCCAAGCATCTTTTCTGACCACAATGCAGTGAGATTAGATATCAACTACAGGCTCATATAAGTCTCATTGACTTTTTATGCAGTTAGATATTTATGGAGGAATTTTTTTAATGTTCTGCATGCTCTTTAAAATAATCTAGTGGAGGGCATAACCCAGCCCCGGGGAGGCTAACCAAGACTTCTGGGGATTCTGGACAGATCAGTGCTGTGTACACCTTAGAAGGAGTGCTCAGCTGCACGAGCAGCCGGGCCGGGGGAGAGGAGAAGCCCCACTCCCCAACTGTGCTGGGAGGACGACAGAGAGCCTGAGCAGAGGGGGCAGGGGAAGCCCTTTCACCAGGAGCAGGGCAAACTCCAAAGCGCTGAATAGACACTTAAATACCAGCAGACAGAAGACGCTTAAGCTAGCAGAGCCAACAGCTTTGCAACTGACAGGAGTAACAAATTAAATCCCTGCCGGTACCACAGACTGCATAGTAAGGAGACTGTAGACTGTGAGAAGGACAAGCCCGACCAAGAAGGCCTGCTTAGCTGCACGCCGAGAAAACCGAGTGGCTGGGCCGGGGGAGGGGAGAAGCCCCACTCCCCAACTGTGCTGGGCGGACGACAGAGAGCCTGAGCAGAGGGGGCAGGGGAAGCCCTCTCACCAGGACCAGGGCAAACTCCAAAGCGCTGAATAGACACTTAAAAGACCAGTAGACAGAAGACGCTTAAACTAGCAGAGCCAACAGCTTTGAAACAGACAGGAGAAGCAAATTAAAGCCCTGCAGGTGGCGCTAACTGCATAGAAAGGAGTCTGTAGACTGTGAGAAGGAGAAGCCGGACCAGGGAATCATCTGAAAATCTACAGACCCTTCCCTTCACCGAATGCACCAGCACCAGAGAAAGCCTTCATCATAACTGTACTAGGAACATCTTAAATTTTTAAAACTTATATATATATATATATATTGTTTTTTTTTCTTCTTCTTTTTTTTTTTTTTTTTTAGAATTTTTAAGTCCCATATGACCTTGCTATTTTTTTTTCTTATTTCTTTTTTCTCCTTTATTTTTATTTTCCGGTTTTTTTTTAAAGTATTTTTGAGAATGCAGTCTTTACTCTAGATTTTTAATCTTTGTTCATTAGTACTTGGTATCAACTTTGTACCTTTTAAGATCCAAGCTCCAGTACCCACTGCTACCTGGGAGTGAGATCATTGGCTTGACTGCTTTCTCCCCATTCTTATCTCTTGCTAGTAACAGTGAGGAAACCTAGATTCACCCACCAGAAAACCACACAAGCCTTTCCATCCAGGAAACTTCGACAAACCACACATCCAACCCCTCCCATAGAGAAGAATCCCCACAATAAAGGGACAACACAGCAAGATAAACAAGATGAAAAGGCAGAGAAATACCCAGCAAGTAAAGGAACAGGATAAATACCCACTAGACCAAACAAAAGACGAAGAGATAGGAAGTCTACCTGACAAAGAATTCTGAATAATGATAGTGAAAATGATCCAAAACCTGGAAAATAAGTAGGAGTTGCAGCTCAATAACCTGCAGGCAAGGATTGAGAAGATGCAGG